>JAPQRP010000009.1:16416490-16433778 GCA_037367295.1 Apogon hyalosoma | reverse complement strand
ATGTCCAGCAACATTATCTGCCAATTTTACAGGAAATGACAGTGTGTGTGTGTGTGTGTGTGTGTGTGTGTGTGTGTAGTTCTGGTATGTTGTCTATGTCACTTTACACATCAGTGTAAAGGTTGGAGAGGCACAATTAATCAAATCATACACTGCAAAAATCCAAATCTTAC
The DNA here is from genome assembly GCA_037367295.1 of Apogon hyalosoma. Lineage (NCBI taxonomy): Eukaryota > Metazoa > Chordata > Actinopteri > Kurtiformes > Apogonidae > Apogon > Apogon hyalosoma. The sequence continues at coordinate 16,433,605 of JAPQRP010000009.1, read as the reverse complement.
CATGTATATTTTTCTCATTTCTAGTCCAAATATCTCATCACACTTAAAATAAGACATAATCAAGAGTAACTTTTCAGTGAAATATAAGAATTTGTTGTTAGACAATAGATCTTGAAAATCTTAAAGAAATCTTACCAAAATTATTTTCACTTATTCCATTGGCAGATTTTTTGCTTAATTCAAGATTTTTTTGCTTAATTCAAGCAACCCTCCGGAGGACTGAGTGGTTCAGAAAATCAATGAATGAGTTATATCTGCATTTCCCTTGATAACAAGTATTAGACTCAAAACACAATAATTGTAGTAGGACTTGTACACCAAACCTTAGTAGAGCTCATTATACTTAGATAATAAACTTTCAGAAAATGTGAAGTAAATATTTTATTTGTATTTGAGGGTGATAGCAAATGAAAAACATTTGCTGTTGTCCAGAATGTTTGTATTTCTACTTCTCTCTGCAGTCCTTTAAATGTATAACATTACAGCTTCACCTCAGTCTTAACTATTGCAGTTATATCGTTTTTATTGTAACAATAACTCTAAAAAAGTCATAACTTACCATCATATTAATTAATTAATTACATTTCTGTTTGCCTTGTGTGTCAGAGTGCTGTGTGTTGGTGGTACGCTGGTTCTCCTTCTGAGTCCCCAGTTATCGAGTCTACTGAAAAAACTCCAGGCACGGGACAGCATTGAACCCAACTCCTTCCAAGAAATGAAGCCTCAAACTGAGACGCAAGACTGTCCATCTGTTCTGGTGTCTTCTACAAAGCAGCAGACTTGCAAAGGCCACAATATCGAATTATCATCTACCCAGGGAGCAGAACCTCAGACTGGGACACACCACAGGCCTCGTTGCTTGTCTTCTCTGAGGCACGACACAACTCTGAGGGTCAGCTTAGGAACAATAGACGGACTCATACACAAATATGTCAAGACAGGGAACTCATGGATTAAGTGATCACTTACTTTGTGTCACACTTTTTACATAACAGTATTGACGACTCATGAACATATTAAATAAAAACAATGTGACGTGATTTGAAGTGTGATGCAATTTTTCCTGTTTGGTGGCAGAGGGTCTAGTCAACACCTATCCATACACTTAATTGATCTCAATGACAGTGAACCACAGGGTCTAGTTTTTCCAGTGATCCCCCTAACCTCTTTGATTTTTCTAGTCTTATAGATAAGTGGCTGACAAATGAAACTATAGCATTAGGACATAATTGCTATGACAACACATTTATGCATGCTACTCCCTTATCAAATAACTTTGTGGATCATCAATGAAAAACATTATTCCATATTGTAAAGACTGAGTAATTAATGACGTAAACAAACCCCAATTGTACCATGTTGCCATCTGGCACTGTTAGCCCTGCTTAGCCCAGTTTTACACTGAGGGGCCACACAGGGCTTAGGAGCTGTATTCACTTTCAGCCGGACAGTTGTGGTTTTCCAACTGGTCTAGATCCCCTACAGATGCGGACGTTTCCTTCGAGTTTAAGTAAAAGTGCAAACACATTTTAACAAGTAAAAACAGGGTTTAAAATGAGTGGGTTTTCCTCACCCCTCGAGTTTTTCTCAGCATAAACAAAACAGTAATCAACTAATATTTCTTTATAATAACACTGACATTCTTTTAAGTCACCAGATTTTCTTTAATAATAAGCTTCATGAATGCAAAATTAAAAGCCCATCTGCCTGGTTTTGACCATGGTGAAGGTACGCCATGATGTCCATTGCGCATGCTCATTGCGCAGTGGAAGCCATGTTGGAGCTACAGTGGACTGGGGCTGGAATTTTCTGACGCCGTATGTTTTTCCTAAATATTTGTTATCGTACATCGTTGGGGTCCGTCAACCGTGCGCGATCGGCGCCCTAAACGGCAGTGGAAATGATGAACTCCAGTGTCGACCTGTCCCGGCGGAATCCGCAGGAGGATTTCGAGCTGATCCAGAGGATAGGAAGCGGCACATACGGAGATGTGTACAAGGTAAAGCTGCAGCAGGCAAAACGGAGGGGGTTCCATTATCGGACACATCGCTACCGGGCTTATTTTGGTATCGGAGCTACAACATGCTGATATATCTCCAACGTGCTTGCATGACAGAACAAAAACGTACATTTCGCCTGTGGTAGTTTGACTTTAATATTTATATTCTACATGTTGGTGTTAATGGATACAGGGTATGAGTGGCTACACGTTCTCGTAGTTCCATTATCGGACAGAGACAGAGGGCTGGATATCGCTAAGTGTTTGGTGACTAGTATTGTTTTGGCCTTTATCTCAGGATAGTTAGCGTCATTACGGAGATGTACTTAGTTACTGTTTTATACAGACAAACTACAGGTAACCCCAACGCACGGATTTATTAGCAAAAAGCTAAATTCTAAATGTGACGAATTAATCAAAGCACCTATGAAATTCACTTTGTACTTCACAACAAGTGTAAGTAGCTCCTGGTATTAGCATAGAAGGCAGCGACATACTTGTTTACATGCAGTAGGCTGTATGCATAGTTGAAATAATGTAAGAAGTGCAAATAATAGGAAGAACAATAGCTTTAGACATGCCCGATACTGGCTGGTTAGCACTAGCTGTCCGATAACAGGCACATTAATCTCGGTAGCTTCAAGAAGCTAACATGTTTGTTGCTGCTTCGATGGGTAATAGTAGCAAAAAGACAAACCGCAGCGATTCGGTCACCTGCACAGACACACAAACAGGAGCAAACGAATACACGATGGCTTAGATTGATTAAACTGTGGCAGAGTAAGTGATAAATATGATCAAATGCCCGCTTTGCCCTGACAGACTGACAGCTGCCTGCGATAAAATCCAACTCGGCTAAAGCGCTGTCGGCAGAGCAGCTACAACAAAAACAACAACAAAGTCCACCAATGTTTATCCGACTGGTCAAGTTTTAACATCAGTATACGCTGTCCTCTGTTAACAAAATAGCTGGGTGTTCACTTTATTGCAGACTATCTGATTTGTGGTGCAAGAAAGCTTTTATTTTTGCTCCACACTCCACCAAGGCCCTTAGCCTGGGACCATGTAGCCTGTGGAGGAGGCAGCTCCTGAGTCACAGCCCAACCCCAAAAGTGTCACATTTGACATATCGTCATGTTTAATTTATGGTATGTTAGACACATGTAAAGCTTTTTTTTTTGGCATATTAAAATGAAGGCACACAGCAGGACTGTAACATATGCAAAATATGCAGTATCACAAAACTGTACAGTAATGATGTTGGGTATAAACAAATGTGAAGGAGGATGAGACTGCTGTGAATCCACATAGAAAAACTGCATTCACTGTACAGAAATCAACAGATGCACACACATTGCGATGGAAAGCAATGCATCGCTGTAGTTTTGGAGACATACAGTCCAGTTAGGTTGTACAACTTGCCACCCACTACACTGCAGTTGTGTTAGCAGCAGCCACTCTGTGGAATTTAATTTGACCGCTGTGTGAGGGAGATGCCTTTGGCAGCCTTGAAATTCATTAAACAGTTTAATAGGACTAGATGATGTTTGGCTAACCTCTAGGCTCTTTTGTTGAAATTACAGGCAGAAATACGGATGTGAAAGATTGCAAGCTTTTTGAGCACATTTTCATTTAGTTCATGAAGTGTATTCTTAATACCCTGCTGAATGTAATAATTTCTTACCTTTTTGCTTTCCTCCCTGATGTATTCCTTGTAGCTGGAGCTAATCATGTTTGTTTCTAATTTAGGTTCAGTATCTTGCCTTGTTGAGGACATGCAGGTCTCACAGAGTCTCTCCAGGCCAGTAGCACAGAGCCAACTCACATGCCAGATCTGCCACAGTGTCCAGCCAGTCTTTGTGCACCAGTGCACCTTTAAAAAAACACCAGATATATAAACAAATAGAAGTCCTACTAATTAAAACTCTTCAGTCTTGCTAAGTGGAAGTTACATTTGTTGAGTAGTTGATGCCTTTATTCTTCATAGCCTTCAGTAGCATTTTTTTTTTTTTTGTTTTTTTGCGTAAGGATGGCTCAGATTTAAAACCTCTAGATTAAGTGGTATCACTCAAAGCACCAAGCTACTTGGTTAAACTCATTGATGTCTATATTTGGTTCTACCGCTGTGCAAAAATCTGTGGCTTGGATAGGAATGTTTGAGCAGGAAACAGTGTGAACTCGACTTGTATGTTTCTCTTCTGTTTGTAGTCCTGCCTGTGTGTCTGTATCCACTAGAAATGTTTTGGCTCATCTTGACATTGCTGTTTTGAGTGCAAGGATCACAGGTTTGAGTGCAGTGTTTTGAATTGATTTCTTCTGTCAGACAGCAAAACACTTAAACAGCATTTAGATTATTCAGTGCCATGCTAAAGTCAGACTAAAATAATTCTTCAGTTGAACCCCAAGGCAGGGTGAGACAGGTTTGACTGCTACAGACACCTCTGCTTAAAAAGAGACATTTTGGAATGCAAGTCTTTGTTGCATACAAGTATTTAAGTGGTATTAATAATGTCATAGTGTGGTTTAGTATGATTTATTATTTACATCACACGCATATAAGAGCAATACCTTCTTCCAGATTCCCATTTGTACTAGCCATTTGACCTTCCATCCTCTGTGACAGTTTAATAAATTTCAAATCCAAATGAATGGGAATGAAGACATCCTGTTGCACTTAATACTCTCTGATGTACAGATTTTGCTTTTACTGGTTTTGTTTTCACTTAAATGTCAGAGATGGAAAACGCTTAGAATTTCAACACTGTGCAACACTATTACGAGACATGTTACACAAACTCCTGCAAAATTAAGTGAACTTGACCCAAAAACTTCCAGTATTGACCTACACTAAAGAATTACAAACAGGACAAGACTCTTTATAAAACAGTATATTACAGTTGTAGTTGGCAAATATATTTTTAATCAAACTATAAGTCACCTTAGTCACAGCCCTCACCTGGTATTGTGTTTGATGGGTTGACACAAATAGAATTGCATTAAACTTTAAGATGAATGGTTGGCACGCAAAAAAGTCATTTTTCAGCGTTTCATTATTGTTGTTATTTTAACTTTCTATACAGAATGACTCCTCCCAAAATCACTCTAATCCCCTAGAAGGATTCATTCTTTTTTTTTTTTTTTTTGCTCTCCAATATTGTAAAATATATCACAAGAAAAAATGTTGCAGTGTCAGTTTTTTTTCCAGTATCGTACAGCCCAAGTGCAGTTAGAGCTGGTGGTTAGTTTTCCTCCACACTTCAGTGCATAAAACACCACATGCCTCATATTGAATTGACAGCTTGCTTGGCAGTAGAGCAAAAACCCAGGTGTACCCCAGAAGCATTATAAATAATACAGACTAAAGTCATGAGTTTTTTTCTCCTGTGGCTCGTTGCAGCTGTATCTAAATGGAAAGTCATCAACAAGATGGAATCAAATTTAACTGCAGTGTCTCTACTACCTGCTGATGTTTTCATAGCAGCTGATAGAGATCTGGCTTCATCCCTGCTGCTTCATACGCAGCCTCTACTCCTTTTAAGCAGGTTTACCCACACTCACCACTATACCACAAATGGAGTGCAGTTAGTGATTCGTGGCATTGATCTTTTGCAGCCTGGCTTTGTGATTTACACTTCTTCAATGAAGTGCCAATATAAACTTCCATAAAGCCCTGAAAACAGGCTTAAGCTGTACTGTTCTAATAGCTGCACTCGTTCACTGTGCCTCAAATGTCCTGGGACTGGAAACTATGTTTTACCAATACAGAAGAACTGACTTAACTTATCATGTTTACAGAGGATGCCTGCTTGGTTTTTTCAAGGTGACGGGACTTGTGTTGTTTCAGGTGTAGGAGACAGAGACAGTGATCAGATGATGACAAATAAGTCTCATTAGCAGTGTCGTCTCCAAAACTATGCAACAGTCCAAGCCTTATTAAGTCTAACGGTGATAAATATGGTATTGGTGACAATATCCTTTGGCCAGATTATGGTGTATGCATGTGGTGCAGCTAGGCAGCTTTAGTCCTGGAATGCAGGAATCACTTCCTCCTTGTATGTGTTTGTGTGTGTGTGTTCATGTCCTATTGTTTCAAAGTGCCCCAACAGAGGAAGACGGTGGAGCATAACACACTCAAATGCAAACCCAGATGATTGTGTCATCACATGCATAGATACGCGTGCACAGCCGGCTGTAAGGCTGCAATTAATAGCGACTGGCCCAGAACCATCCTGTTTTTGTCACTGTTCCTGCAGTTGTTGGCTCACGAAGGTGGTTACACAGACTGCAGCTTTCACGCACAAAAGCTCCGAAGCACAGAAAAGTTCTTGAAATCCTCTTGGCTTCAGAATGAAATTGGAAACATAGTCCTCATCCTGGCACTCAGTTCCCGTTCACCAACTGTAATAAAAGTTCTGTGCTGGAATTTTTCTCGTAACTACTGGTGCAGTGGTATAATGATAATTGTTACACATAAGTTAATGAAACGGTGTATTAGTGTGGGGCAAATCCAAATGGACCAGGAAAAATAGACTGTTGTTGTGTTTTCATTCAGCATTCTTGTGTTAACATGAAACAAGAACTTTAAAGCAGTATAAACTTTACTGGTCTGTCTGGAAAAGTTGACATTAGAGAAACAGTAGCAGGTGAAGAGGTTTATGGCTCTTCAGCACATACACATTCACTTATTGGAGTTTCCCACAAAGACGATAAGCAACTCTGACCTGGAAAAGCCTAATTTAACAGGTTGTACTGATCAGGGTCCACTATAGAGAGGGTTAATGTGTCACAATCATTAAGTTTGAGCCCCTGGCTATAATGAACATGTAACGTATGCAGACTGGAACTTTACACTTCCTTTATAATCAATGAGAGTAATAACACAAAGCGTAAGTGCTGTATATCCACTACAGAGACCTGTGCTGAAATGTGAAAATAGTCTAGACTTCAAAATGTATTTCTCATCAGTTGCTGATATACGTGCATTGCCAGTTTGGTTTAGCCTTGTAAGTGTTTCCTTTCACTATCATCGTGACAAAAACATCGAAACAACAGTCTTAACAAAAGGAAATATAATAGAAAAGATGTCACACCTCTTCTTAACTCCGTCTCTCCTAGTCTTGATCTTTATTTTGCCAAAACTAGCTTGCGGCTGCTTTGTATCTTCATCCTGTACATAACCATCACTATGCAAGGTTCAAATGTTGACAAGAAGACGCAACGCAATCTTAAACAACAGCTTGACATCGTCAGATTTGACTGGTAAAAAGATTCTCCAGCTCATCCAACTCAAGAAACAGTTTGAGTGTTCTATGCATTCAGTGTAACTCACCTAAACTGTGTTCCAAGGCTTACATGGTCATTTCATGGACCATTTTGTAAAGAAAACTAGGGTTTGAGAAATAATGTCAACTTTTAGACATCAGAAAATTCACATCTACAATGGAAGTGTTACCAAAAAACCATTTGATGCCAGTAATGTCCCGCTGTTAGCAGTAATCTGTATTTCTGGCAGTAATTATGAGCCAGTGTACTGTATGTTCACATGCTGTGCTGGATTGTGTGCTGCTGTTAAGGTTTCTGAGCTGTTTATCTCATGCTCACAGAGCCAATCCAAAATGCTTTATTTTAGGATTTTTTTTTTTTTTGTCCAAACCCTCTAAAGCGGACAGTGGTGTGGAGGTTTAACTTGTATGTTCAGTTAATGTACTGCTATTTATAACATAAGTATCTAATGTAAATCATTGCTAGTAATCCAGTTTGTCAGTTTAGAGTTAGGCAAACAACAAAATTACCTAAAGTATGTTGTTCACACACTATGCAAACAGGCATATACAATACATTCTGTACATACACACTGTTTGGGTGGGTCAGTGTTGCATGAGTGTGTGAAGTGTGTGGTATGTGACTTCACAGGCTGACACTGAATGTGGATCTTAGTGGCATACAGAGAAAATAAATTACATCCTTGTCAACAACAACATCTGGGATGGTTGTGCTTCTGTTAGAGACTGAAGCATTTCTCCTTTATAATTCATCTGTTAATTGTTGGATGTGTTTCAGGAATACAGTGAATAATAAAGTGTCCCATCAACCAAGGCTTCTCTTTTAACTGTAGGTTTAGGGACTCCTGGGTTGATGTTGTGTACAGAAGACAGCTTTGACTTAATGTTTTTGTTGCTGAACTGAAGCAGCCCTGGGAACTGTGGGACACTTGCTGTGCTTGTGCTCAGTTGTGTTTTGCTTGAGTGAGTTGCTGTTTTGTTAAAAGACAGGTGCGCCTGTTCAGATCACTTCACTCCATGCAGCTTTACACCTCACCTGTTCCACTCCTGGAGGCAGTGGGTTGTTAATGAGTTGTGTACCTGTTGAGACTGGAAAAAATAAGCTGCATGTACCATGCGACCAAAGGTAGGTAGTGGTTTAGGAACTGTGTATTTGTAATTATCCCTTATAGATACCTTCTAAAGTCTGCCACCTAGTAGAGAGCTTACTTGCTGTTGCAGTGCTTGATCCATAAATTCTATAATTACCTTTCAGCATATTGTAATTCAAGTGGTCTGTGTTTAAACAAGTATCCTACCCCATTGTCTGGACTCTGTTCTCAGGTTGTAGAAAATCAGTGATATGTGATTGTGATTGTGAATGTAAAGTCACATAACACACAGTTCACACATTTATTCTATATCAAATCCTCTACATTTATGTTTAGTCCTTTGACTTGGACTGAGAGGAGAGAGCTACAGAGGGAAGGACTGGTGTTCTTCCCTGTTTTACCTCCTATAGCTTTGACTAACCAGGACCAGGGCATCATGCTAATTCAGTTGTGAATGGTTTATTTTGTCAATGGTTGTACAGTCAAATCCTGCTTTTCATTTCAACATTCACTTCAACAAAACTACCAGAATATTGACAATTTTTTTGCATTATGTTTGGATTTTAAAATTGCTAGTCATCCTAAAATGAAGTGAAATATATTTTCACTTGTTAGAAAAGAGCTAAATGTGAATATCACTAGTTGTTAAAATATTGTCACCTTCCTAAAATAATTACCTATGGCATTTTTGATTAAAAAAAAATTTTTTTTTTGGCCTGAATCATCAAATATACAGTTTCTTGTTACGTTTTTTTGTTTGTCTCCTGAAAAATCTGAAAAAAATTCCTTATGCAGTTATGTTTGGGAGATGATGATATGTTATTTTGAGTCATTAGCAGGAACATTAAGCAGAAGACAACACAGGTTTGTTAAGTCGCTAATGATAGCTTATTTTGTTCTTATAGATCTGTGAGGCTTGACTGAAAGCAGACAGTCATCTATTAGAACCTCCAAATCACTGGAAAAATCCCCTTGGAGAAAGTTAAGAGCTACTGTAGAGTATGTGTAATATGACAGCAGGCTTCAGTGCAGTGTACCTCCTCCACCAGGTTCAAGTTATAATAGAAAAGTGTGACGTAAAATAGCCTGTTTAAGTAAGAGTTGAAAAATGTCAAGAGACTGAGTCATGAGTAATCTCGACCATCAGGTTTTCCAGGTTTCCTTAGATTACATATGAGACCATGTGAGAAGTGAGGGTGACGGTAGGTGAAAGATGCCATTCTCCTCAGCTGTGATAGTTTTATATGGATAGATAGAATCGTACAACCTGGATCCTGTTGTAGAGCTTTTTTTTTTTTTACCGCAATTGAGAAAAAATACTTTGAGCACTAATTTACATTATGATCAAATTGTAGAATAGTGAGATGAATTCATTTTTTCTGATTCAGTGAGCTCCATGGTGATTGCTATCAGCGCTACACAAGTAGAGAGCATTAGGGTTCAGCCTTGGACATGAAACAGTGACCTAAGGTGACTCGTCTCAGATAACCAGACCTCTAATCTGACATGAACTCTGACCTTGTCTCACTCAGTCCAGCAGACCTGTCAGCCGGCAGCAGTCAACCTCACAAGACTGATTTTCCACCAGATTTACTGTAAATAGTAATACACTGTCTGTCAGCTGCAGTGAACAGAGATGAACAAGTTTTGGGCAGGCATGCGTTGAAGAGAGCCAAAACACATTTAAGCAAAATATTTAGCCCAAAAGGACAAAGATGGAAGTTTTCTTGGCCAAACAAGCAAGGAGTCCTGAAGTAAAATAAACACTGCAGCTCTGTTTTTTCTCTCAACTGGTCGCTGGAGTACAATAGAGGTGATCACATGTTGATCTGTTTTGTTTTAAGTGCAGAGAGGGAGAGTGAAACGCATCCAGGGGTGTCCATATGCTGAGTGTATCGTACACACTGCCTCATAGAGGTCTTAGGATGGCTGTGATACACACAAAAACACACAAACCTCTGGCATTTGTCTTCAATGTAAAACTGAATTTGTGTTCATTCTCATGTCAAATCACTGCAGTTGTCTCATGTATTTATTAGCTTCAGCTCCTTTTTCTAGTCTAATAGTGTTCCGTGTAGGAATATTATTTATGGTTGGTAAGACAAGAGGGGTGAGACGGTATCAAAAGATTGTAGGTCTGGCCTTAATGCTTTTTTCACTTTTTCAGGGATCTGTACTTGAAGATTTCACAATATCTGCCCTACGAAGAGTGTGGTCAATGTACACACTTCTGTCTTTGATTATGCATATGCTTGTACTCATCCCAGCTTCACAGTGCAGTCACTTGCTGTGTCATGACCTTCGACATCAAACATGCATGTAAATAATACATGACATGATGAAGTGAATGGTAAAGGTGATAAAACAGCATAGAGCAGCATACCACAACACTTTCACTAATGGCATCACTGACACAGCCACTGAAGAGGCCCCACTCATGATAAATCAGACCCACAGGCACTTGCAACTGAACATGATCTGAACATGCATTAAAACTGACATCTGGACTTAACAGTGTCAGCACACACTTCACACCAAAATAAAGACAGGTTGTGTGTGACAGAATGCACCAGTCTTGGTAAATCTCTAAAGCAGTCTGGGAAAGACGATCAGTTGTGACTTCAGCAGTATTTCCTTATGGTTTGCCGCAGTATAATTCTGGTAAATTACAAAAATTGCATGTCCACCGCCAAACCAGTGTTGAATAGTCTAACAGCAATGTCCAGGGGAATCTGTGGTTTTCTAGTTTGTTTTTGACATTGAAAGAAAAGCTAAAACCAAAACAAGAATGGCTCTTTGAAAAGTGCAAGTCATCTGTAAATAGTGGCGTTAACCACATAAAAAAACAAAACAAACAAAACAACATATTTGCTCTAGTGTTCGGTGTAAAAATGGCATTACAATTTTGGAGCTACACCAATCTGCCTCTGTCCTGGTGGTTTCACAATTGTTTTGGCACCGTAAACTGACTTAACCTGCTGCTCTATCAACGTCAGCCAAACAACAGAGGATCTGTGTTGATGAAGTCATGAGTCATTAGGGTTTTCGCCTTTCAGTTGTCACCAATAGTTAGTTCACATGAGTCAGAAACTTTGCCTTTAAACATAATAATAATAATAATAATAATTAATAATAATAATAATCAGGGTTTGTGCAGGTGCTTGAAATCCTTGAAAATGCTTGACTTTCGATGTTGTGTTTTCAAGGTCTGAAAAGTGCTTGAATTTTAGTTGAAATGCTTGAAAATGCTTATAATTATTACTGTGTGAAGTGATTTGTTTATTTTGTTCTAATATTAACAATGCCAGGCTAGATGGCAAGCCAAAGCTACTTACAGAGCGGTGATACATTTTGAAAAATAAAACTTTATGTCAAAAAATAAAATTAGTGGGTGCTCGCAGGTCGACTCCAGGTATATTTTTATCTTAATCTTCGTCTCGGTGCGAGTGTGTCTGAAGAATGCCAAGTGGCCTCCCTTTTTTTTGATAAAACTTTGTGTTCTTTGATTTCTAAACTTTTTGCTATTATGAAACATAATTTTAGATGTTTATAGCATAATACAAAGTATGTTATTGTGATAAAAAGTAAAAAAAAAAAAAAATCATGAGTGTATATATTCCTGCACATATCTATTTGACCCCAGCAATAAGGTGCTGTGCTGGAAAAAATTTGAAAATGACCATTAAAAGTGCTTGAATTTCACCTTGAGAAATGTGTACAAACCCATAATAATAATAATAATAATATAACATAATAATAATAATGATAATATACAAACAAGCTTTTGGTTTTGTCATCCCACATGTTTTATTTGTTCAGCCGTTGCAACATCAGAGTTTATTTTATGAGAAGTCACAGAATGATGGATGGCGCTGCTATGAGTTCACCACATTGCACACTCGGACAGTAGTTTACATAAGAACGGAACAAAAACTGACTTGTTGACTGTTCTGAAGTAGTTGTATGTTTTTATATGTTATATTTTTCCCCAATTCGCCCCAATGAGTACAGCAGTCTTTGTTTGAGTCTGTAAATTCCTTTGATTTCTGTTGTGTTTGTGTATATTTTTGCTCACTTTTAGACATTTCTGAAGAAGTATTCCAGCTGGTGTTCAAAGGGGAATCATACCAACGGCGTCTTGTTTGCACCAGACGGCGTGCGTTCAGTCAAGCAGTCAGACACAACAGCTAACCAATCAAGTCCAGTCAGGCTGTATGTTGTTGCCACCAACACTGGCACTGAGCGCTATATGAGTCATCTCTGGTCTGTCTGCTGACTGAAGACACACTGTCTCTACCCTCCACTCGGCTTCTCTCTTCTTTTCTCTTTGCGTCTCTTTGTCTCTCTTCCCTCCACCACATAGTTGTTTTGGTGTGAGCTAGACTTTGTCATCCTTCCACGGCCTCTGTTCTTCTTCAGTTTCTCATCATGTTTTTCAGTTTTTGTTTTTTTGGCCTGTCTTATTGACAGTGGAGATTTTTTTTTAATGGTGGTTGTCCTTCAGTTACTTACCTTTTTTCTGTTTTTCTGTGTTGCTAGGTACAGTGAGAGACTATTTTCCTTAAATTCTTTTTTTTTAGGTCTTGGAAAGTGAGGTAAAGAGCATTGTAATGAATGGACACAGTCTTATTTTAACTGTGAAAAACCTAAACGGATGCTGCCAACCAAAAGTATTCAGTTATCTAAAACATTTAATAACTGTTGAACTACTAACCCAATGAATACCTGTAAATAATTCAGGTAAAATGCAGTTTCTCAACTTTTTATTGCCATCAGATATGACCCATTTGGACATTCAGACACTCTGTTGTGCAGTAGTTGTGAAGATGCGTTATTTTCTGCAACATTGATTCGCCAATAAAACCAGTGTAGTTTGAAAATGACAGTGTTTTATGTTCAGTTAATACATTTTGCAAAAATTATTAAATGTACTCTGAACTTCAGAGCTGCGTAGGGCTGCACGATATTGGAAAAAACTGACATTGACACTCTGTACTTTATCTGAATTCCACGCAGCCACAGCAGCAAGAAGCAATGAACCCGTTTCCATGTTTGTTGCTGCTACGGCCATACTGTGGCTGTGTGGAATTTCAAGAAAGCCTGAGTGACAGTTTGGTTTAGGTTTCGGTATGGAATGTAAACAAACAAATTGTTTTTGATGGAGTCAACTTCAAAGTTGTTCACCGTGAGGGGAGTGATTCAGGTGCTTATTCACAGAAAGACTTAACAGATTCGTGATACTTAGGCTATCACTCGGGTTTTACAGATTTGATGAAAAATTGGTGATGAACGTTATACGCAGCTTTAATTAACGTCTACATGTTCAGTAAATCAACTGTAAGAAAACAACTGATTTTCACTGGAAAAAAAATGCAAAATGCAGAGGGTAGTGTTAAAATAAATGGTGATAAATCACTTAGGAAAGGTCAAATATAGAGGAAAAATTCATGTGGAAGTCACCACGAAAATAGCTCCAGGTTTTTTGAGGTTAATATATATTGTTGAAGTTATTTTCATCTTTAAAAAATCTCAAGTAACAAAACCAGTCTCACCACAACATCCCCGCTGAAGCTTTTGATCATCTCACATTGTCTTCATCTGCACATGGATTTTTCCTTGTTGGTGTGGAAACGTTAACACTCGAATCTGCATTTTTCCAAGCACTTTCAGGACTTATTTTCTTATCCGCGTTAGCTTAAAAGCTGAGATGGAAAGTTCATTCTCCACACAGAAACATACCGCTGACCAAACAATCTCACCACAAGCTCTATTTAGTAGCTGTTCTGTTCATTCTCAGATGTAATAATGATAAGTATGTCTCTCATGTCAGAAATTTAGGATTAATATTGATATTCAAATGCAGGTTTGGATCAGGGAAACCTAAAAATGATCACTTACAATTGTTAAGATGTAATATTCTAAGTATTTGGGGTATTTGCTAGTGATAAAAACTATTTAGCTTCCAATGTGTTACCAGCTTGACCAGTCATTGCTTTTTGGCTCTGATGTTGTATAAATATATTGGTGACGCTGCAGTGAGAGTACATAGGGGTGTTTCTGTTTTCATAATTTGAAAATAATATAACCAAAAATTTAAAAGAAAGGAAGTAATTTGCCCCTTTTTGTTAAAGATGAACCATCCTAATTTCAGTGTGTTTCGTCAATTCAACACTGTATCAGAGTAATCAGTTAACGTCACATATCTGTTATTTGTTCCTTTGGGCTTCAGTGTCAGGTAGTGCACTGTGAGCGAACCAGTACATCACCACTCTAAAAGATATGTTTTATTCATGTACATTTCATATCGAATTCCTCTCCCACTGCCTCAGACCTACTGCTAAATGTAAACACAGCTCACTATTTATAGAAAATCACTGTCAGTACCTTAGTATGCTGCAAAAATCCAGCTTTACTACAAAAGTCAGCTTTTCAGGAAAGAGGGGGGAAAATCTCTTGATTTCCTGTTGAAGACAGATGCGTTCCCGTCTTTCCCTTTTAAAATGAACAGATAGGGTGTTGTAGAAAAAAAGATTAAATATCCTAGAGGGAATATAATATGAACATATTGCTATGAAAAGAATCATAAATGCATGTAATCCTCTAACATATTTGTGTACAGCACAACTGTACAGACATGAATTCAGTTTATCAGTACACATGAATAAACGTAGGAAGCATTTCTAGTGACACTAAAGACAGATCTCACCTGTGTACACAAATATACACTGTTGCCCATAAAGTTGAAACAAAATGTTTTTACTTCTTCTAATAATGATTGTGACTGTGATTTATTTTTTATGTGTTACAGACTCGGTATGTAATCATTGTACCAAGTCAAAGGTGATTACTGATGGGTATGAATAGGAATAAAAAGAGGAATCTGTCTGAAGAGAATATTATTCTGACTTTATGAGCAACAGTGTATTATGTATTTTAAGATTAAAAGTTTCCATGAACCTGGGGGCAAATCTCTTTGTGTGGTGTTTGGCCATAAGGTCAAACTTATTTTCAAATGTATAGAAAAGAAAAAAGAAGCAAATTATTCGTCTTATAACAGCATTTGTCTTTAATTAATGGTTAAAAATATTTGTGAGTATTGTATTAGAAATATCAAACCACTTGCGTTTGCAGTGAGTGTCCATTAAGTGACCCATTTAAGGGTTAGGTTTTCAGTCATACTTTAACTGTAGTTTACTTGTGTTTTACAACTAAAAATAGACTTTGCTTTCTATTAAGTGAAGTCTGATACATACATTTTGGTCTAAGACGTCACCTGTTATAAGAAATGGAACTGGTTCAATGAAGAGCGTGGACGGTAAAAGGTTAAACCAGAAATTTGTGTTGATGTGGCACAAAAAGCACCAACAGTGTAATGAGAGAGCCTTCTCTGACTTTTGTTTTCTTTCCCGCTTTTAGGCTCGTAATGTCAACACAGGAGAACTGGCTGCTATCAAAGTCATCAAACTGGAACCTGGTGAGTTATCTCTCCTCCTCTGTTTACCTCTCTTTGTATTTCTTTGTTTTCGTCACTTTATCTCCACTGAGACCTTATCTATCCATCCATCACCCTTACCCTCCCAGTGAAACGGTCTTTTCTCCTTTTTCTCGTTCTCATGTCCAGCCATGTTTTTTGGTGTTTTTTCTTAGTACTATTCCACATGGAATGGGAAAATACAAACTGTTTAGTAAGTTTAAAATAAAAGTGTGCAAACATATTATTTCACTGTAAATTGCAGAATAGTTTAGATCTCAATTTTTAATTTAACCTTTATTTAACCAGGAAAAATGATTAATTGAGATTAAAAGTCTTTTTTATAAGCATGTTCAGGCCAAGATGGTATCAGCAGAAGTTACAGAAAATATAGATTTCATCCACACATCAACACTAAAAACACACATAAGTACTAGATATCAAATAAACAAATACAGTAAAATATTAACACAGCCTTATTTCTTCTTGCTTGCAGTTAAATAGTAATTTGCGTCCATGTATATATCTGTTCCCAGGTGAGGACTTTGCTGTCGTCCAGCAGGAGATTATCATGATGAAGGACTGTAAACACTCCAATATTGTAGCCTATTTCGGCAGTTATCTACGGTAAGAATATGTGTGTATTTGCACAGATTTAGTTGTCATTGTTGTACTTTAAAAGTATGTGTTACAGAGGGGAAGAATGAGCAACTTTTATCTCACTAGAGTGAAAAAGAGTAATACAAGGTATTGCATGTATGAAAGTAAAACATAGAGGAAGGTGTTTGAGAAAAGTCCCTTACATTAGATGTTTGTGTTAATGTGTGTTCTGACTGTTTTGGTGTATGTGTGTGCAGGAGAGATAAGTTATGGATTAGTATGGAATACTGCGGAGGAGGTTCACTGCAGGATATCTATCATGGTAAGACAACGCACGCGCACACACACACACACACACACACACACACACACACACACACACTCCACTTTTTGGTCTCTAGTGTGTTTTCAAAATGCCGTCTTGTTCTTCGATCTTCTTACTTTTGCTGTCAGTCTCTCACCTTCCCTCACTGCTTTTTTCTTTGTTGTATTTCCGTAGTAACCGGGCCTTTGTCAGAGTCACAGATCGCCTACATGTCACGGGAGACACTGCAGGTAATCCATGCTTCATTGTGTATTGAATATACAGTTGTGTTCATAAGTTTACATACCCTGACTGAATGCACATGGGACAGTCTTGGATGTTCCAACATGACAATGACCCAAAACATA
>JAPQRP010000009.1:16399896-16415568 GCA_037367295.1 Apogon hyalosoma | reverse complement strand
GAAAACCCCAAATCTGAAAGAAACTGAAGGTGTTTTGCCAAGAAGAATGGGCAGCTTTAGCATCTGAGAAAATAAAGTGTCAGATCCACAACTATCACAAAAGACTAACATCTGTCATTGAAGTTAAAGGGGCGGGGCCAATACAGAGGATGAAGAACTAGGGTATGTAAACTTATGACCAGGGTCATTTGGACAGTTTCTGATAATAAATGGATTCACCAAACCACTAGCGATGAGTGAAAGAAAAGTTTCTGTCTTATTCATATTCTCTGAAAAATGGCCAAAGAATCACAAATTCTGCTAGGGTATGTAAACTTTATACATGGAAGTAATTCTTAGACCACCTGTAATTCTGTGCAGAAACATTCCTTTAATATGAACCTCTGACAGGACTGAGCAATCACATAATCTTAGATTCTAATCAGTCTTAATATGGCACATTATCTACTTTTTAGAGCAGCTGTACAGATTATGTCATTAAAAAAATAAATAACAGCACTTTTTTTATGTATTTCCATCTGGGCTAAGATTTATTTTCAATGACCTGTTTATTAGTGTAATTTCAGTATTTTACTGAGAGCACTTTGCTAACTTATATCTGTAGGATTACAGTGGCTAGCACAGATTGCTAGGCTAGTAAGTTTGAGTCCATTCATAGCAATACTTTAGCACCTGTCTGCACTAAAGTGTTCAGTTTTTATCTGCATTAATTTGCAGTTTGTTTTGGCTCTTTGGAAGAAAAGATAATAACACTAATAAGATTTTTTTTTAAGTCAGTCAACTGCATTAAGCTGACTCCACCGCAACCTCAAAGGTGCAACATTGACCTCTGGAGCTTCACCCTCTGCTACCAGCAGGATACGCAGAAATGAGGCCTTCTCTTCTCTGTAATATAACTCCAGTGAGACAAATTAGACCACTACAGTTTAAGTAATTAATGGAAACGTTGTAGTCATATGTACACAAAAATGTGGATGTGTTTGTTTACATTTTCAAGACATTGTCAAAAGTACTGTGATACGTTTGCTCAATATTATAAAAAGAATGCTGAGTTTCTAGTCAGATAACAACAACAAAAGCCATCACACATCTAAGCCTCTAGAAACCAGAGAAAACTAACAGAAAACTCAATTTGGTTGGAACATGTCTATACGAGTTATACGAGCTGAGAAAATTGCGATTCAGATTGTGGATCATGATTTTTCTCGAAATATCATCTAAAATCTAAACTATCATCTTTTGCCCAGATTGCCTCTGTTCTTAGAATAGTAGTTGTTTCTAGATACCAGATTTTCTTAATTCATAATTGTTTCGTACTGAGAAGTTGCCATTATTTTTTACAGCTTATTTCTTTATTACAATTTTAAGTAATTTCATTTATCTTGTGACAGATTTTTGAGTGAGAATTTTGCACAAGACAAATTTTAGCTTTGTCCCGTTCAGATAGAAACATACATCAGAACCAAGCAAACATGAAAAACATTATTATGAATAGCAGAGAAAACGGTCACACTGCTATGTCAGGGTTCCCATGTGTCCTGGAAAACCTGAAAAATGTTTTAGCAATTTTCCAGTGATGGAAAATGAGAAAAAAGGTCAAATGTCCTGGAAATAGTTAAGTTATCCTGGAAAATTATTTATCCTCCCTCTGCCTTGTGACCTTGTGCGCTGAAACTGAAATGAAACAAAGGAAATTGTTTTTCAGTGATTTATTGAAAATATACAAATATTTTTAGAGGAAATGTAGAAGAGAAAGTAAGAGAGAAGAGAAAGTTGAGTTGGGAATTGGCCAGTTGAATATTGTAACTCCAGTTGGTCATGTAATGAAGTGCTATGTTGTAATCTGTGGGTGTGTTTGCATAATTCTGTGATACATTTGTCAAAATAATTTTTCATAGATAAATTATAGCCATAGACTGCACATCAGATGTCTAAGTAATAAACATAGAAACAATCTGGGTAAATACAAGTTACAAGGAAAGAACACTTCCAAAGAATGAGGGGGAATGTATCAGTGTATGACATGACAACTTGTCTCTGTAGCAGCTGAAAAGTCCTAGAAAATAATTTCAGGGAAAGAGTGGGAACCCTGTACGTGTTCTGATTAAAGGATGTAGTGAGTTCTGTTTTGTTTTTCAGTGAGCTGTCATTATGATGGTGTGTTTTCTTACTGTATGAGCAGATATTCACATCATCTGTGTAATTGTCTTTCCAGGGGTTATATTACCTACACAACAAGGGCAAAATGCACAGAGACATCAAGGTAAGTGCAGTCTATACGTTCTGTAATACACGTCAGAGAAACCTCACATCACAGAAAACTTGTACAAGCATGTTTGTCTCCGAGCGTTTTAACTTGGAGATTAGACACAGCTGCCATTTTTTTCATTTGGAAAGTTATCATTGATTCGTTGCTGCAAGCGCTGCTGATTAATGACAAACCATGTTGCAGAAAGCTTGTGCTGAGTGTGCTTCCCAAGTTAATTTGAGTTGACTTGAAGTGTGATTTGTGGTCCGTGTTGCATTTGTTTCTAACAGGGAGCCAACATCCTCCTGACAGATAACGGCTATGTCAAACTAGGTGAGTGGAACATGCAAGCCCTGTGCAATTACCTTCTGCTTCAAAAGACTGCACTTCAGTGGCCTCTTTTCCTGACTTGGTTTCCTTCTCTCTGCTCCCCCTCCCTCCCATTCTGTTCTCTCCTGCTCTTTTTTTTTCCTTATTGTTCCCTCCACAGCTGACTTTGGTGTATCAGCCCAGATCACAGCAACACTTGCCAAGAGGAAGTCATTCATTGGAACTCCATACTGGTGAGTTGTGCTTGGTTTTTCTTCATTAGCTCCTTCTAAACGGCACATGAATAGATGCAAGGTGCAGGTAGAGCTAATGGAGGTGTTAAGGATAGGCGTGGGAATTGAAGTGAGGCTTAATACCAGTGGTATTATGACTTCTGCTTATTGTTGTCATTCTTTATTGTGTCTGTTGTAAGGAGGCCTATACAGGTTTTCATCACAACAAAACTGCTGTATTAATCATTTGTATGTATTAACCAGTCTGAACATAGTATTAACCAGTCTGTAAGTACTACTCCCAACATGACCTTTGGCAGTAAGGCCACTCCTCACAAAAATTCTTCAATTAGGATTAGTTATAGAATGTAAACACAACTTTAAAGGCTTTGGGTGCTACTGCATGTCTTAAAATCATCCAAAAAAAAAAATCTACCAGTCTAGTCAGTTGGGTCATATAATGATTTTTTTTTTTTTTTTACCTTGGTAGTAATAAAATATATGTTAATAATGGGATACACTTTTGTACTTGATAAGGAAATATCTAATGCCTTATCACAAAGAGGAAATAAACCTGACATTCATGAAATTCCACACACATGCAGGTTATCCATTTGGCAAGTAAAACTGGGAAGTCTCTTTGGTGCACTGGAGGGTAAATATTTATACTGAACTAGTATGTGGTTTTTCCAAGTAGCTTTTTGAGAAACTCTGTTGAGATCAGTGTTTTCCGGTCTTTGTTGGAGTAGTATCCCCTGAGTTCTACCCACTTATGTTTTATCTATATTTATTTATCATTTGTTTTTAAAAACATACACGTCAATGTCATTACACTGAGATTAGGGACATGCAACCCATGTTAATATACTAAAGTTCAGCTAATGAACTCTCTCCTTTCAGGCTTAATACATTACCAGTGTATTCTTCAAACTGGCAGAAGGACCACGACCACATTATATAGTGTGAATCATAATGATATTAATTGAGCATTGGGGATAAAAAAAAAAACTATTGTGAGAATATCTTGTGCCTTATCACCTAACTCATCCAGTTATCTGATTAGCCTTGAGTGAATTTAAGTGGATTGTATGTTCAGTTATCTTTTATGAGCTGCAGTTGCTAGTGACATATGGAGGAGATGGGGCACCATGATCAGAGAAACAGCAGTTGATAGGAAACATACAGTATGTGTCTGATTTGATTACAATTTAGAGGAGGTTTTGGTGGAAATCAATCTTCGTTTCCATATTTATAAGCAGAATTGTTGGAAATGTGGGTATTTGATGAATTCTCAGAAGACAGTGTGAAGCATAGGTCATGCTACAAAAGTATGACAAAACGTATTATTGAATTTGCCTGCTACCACGACTTTAGTAAGGATAAAGCAAGTTCAGATAATGAATGAATGAATGAATTTGTCTGTGTAGGTTCTCATTTGCCCAGGTCATCGTTCTTCTTGGTAGCTCTCGGATCAGCTGGACTGGTTTAGCTCTTTTTGTAAATGTTTCGTCCCTCATCCAAGAGACTTCTTCAGTTCTGATTAGAATTTAGAACTCTGGAAAAGAGGTAAACCAGTCCAGCTGAACTGAGAAGAACTACCAAGAAGTATTATTGAATGTTGGTCATGCATTCATTGCACAAAAATGGTGGTTTTCAGACATGCTGTGGAAAACATCACTGCTCATTGCTTTTTAAAAAAACCCTAAATGGTCTAGGTATGTAGCACAGAACCAACAGTCACAGACTCAACTCATGCAGTGACATTCTGCTGCTGTTCTTTTAGTATATTGTAGACACAGCCAGGGGGAAATACTGGAGGAAATTCAAGTACTATATGTGTGTAGAGATTTAATTATCCAGATGTATCATTTGGAGAAGCGAGCACACATTCTTGCGTTCTCTCCTAATCATTTTATTCCCTCCTTCTCTCTCTGTGTTGTTGTGCAGGATGGCTCCAGAGGTTGCAGCAGTGGAGAGGAAAGGAGGTTACAACCAGTTATGTGACATCTGGGCCGTGGGCATCACTGCAATAGAGCTGGCTGAGCTACAACCGCCCATGTTTGACCTGCACCCTATGAGGTAACAGTAAAACGCTGGCTGCATTTGACCGCTGCAGTGCTTACATGTTTTATAGTTAATCTATTTGCCTGTTTAACACACATTTGTTCCAGATCTGTCATAACCTGAAGGCAATCTGTGCAACCCAGCTTGAACAAAAAACATAAGCGTATTTATTTAATATGGCTTTTGATTAGTGGTCAAGTTGAATCATGCTTCATGTCTGTTTTTCTATTCATGTAATTTCCTTTCATTTAATCTGACCGTGCTCTTTTATTTTATTCTCATAAATTGCTTTGCTGTCCATGTGTTTTATTAAAGCCAGTATTGCTGTTAATATTATTGCAGACTGAAGGTTGCATCCTTGTCTGTCTCTTCTCCCCACAGGGCTTTGTTTTTGATGACCAAAAGTAATTTCCAGCCTCCTAAGTTGAAAGATAAAATCAAATGGTAAGAAATAATAATATCAATAATGTATGTGTCTGTTGCTCAACACCTTTTTCATGAATGCAAACACCGATACAATTGAGAATATTCCCTCTTATGTCTTTCCTGTGTCTCTCTGTTGGACGACAGGACAAACAATTTCCACCATTTTGTCAAACTAGCCCTTACCAAGAACCCAAAGAAGAGGCCCACAGCTGAGAAACTGTTACAGGTGAGAAATACAACAAAATCCATGTAATTCTTTTAAAATATGCAGATTTCCTCCAAGAAACTGTGTCATTTAAAGTGGGATAACAAAGCCACATTTATTTCTGTTTACACACAGCTGAATAAGTCCATATGAAGCAGCTCTCTTTATATCCCAACGATACAGTGCCGAAAATAAAAAGATTAGACTGCCGACGATAAACTTACTCAAGATGTCAACATAGTTAATGTAAACACAGACTAAACCCTGATCCCACTGGCTTACACTTCTCTAATCTGTGTCTCGAACAGCTCAAACCCATCTTTTTCACAGCAATACCTCTTCAACCATCATCTGATTTGCTTATGACAAAAAACTATCTGCTAAAACCAAGCAAAATACATTTGGTATCGCTTTGAGGTAAAAGAAAAAGTTGCATTCTATGTTCTGTAAATATAAATAATGACTCCACTCAGCTGTTCACTTTGTCACCTATTCATACATGAGTATCAAATTAAAGACCAAACATGTGCAAAGCTCTGTATTCGTGAGGCTTTGCAGACTCTTTCGGTCATGAATTGAATCCCTTCTTCAGGTTATTGATCAGTTGATTGATGCGTCTCCTGTCTGTCCTCCAGCACCCCTTTGTGTCGCAGCCCCTCAGCCGGACACTGGCTATCGAGCTGCTGGACAAAGCCAATAACCCCGACCACAGCACCTACAATGACTTTGACGACGATGACCCTGAACCTGAGGTAACCTTAGACCGTCTCAGCTTTTGCTTTTAAATCAGAAGGGACAATCCATTAGTAAGTTTCTTTACCAGCATATGCTTTGTCCCCAGAACAGGTTTTCAGTTTATTTTGAATACCTGATTGTTATTTTTTTGTACCTTGTTTCTTTCCCTTCATCTCATGTCCTTCCATCTGCTCATTTATTCCTCATCCATTATATTCACTTATCATTTGCCATAATTCACCCGACTCTCCACAACCTCAGTCCATCTTTCTCTGGAACATGTGACTCATGCTTCCTGCTCTTTTCCCTTTTCCTTCTTCTCTCCTATGTTTTTTATTTTTGTCTCGATTTTCTTTCTTCTCACTCACCCATTTTTTTTTAAAAATCTTTTTACTCATCTTCTCTCATCTTCACCTTTTCTTCCTCCATGTAGCACTTCTCTCTTTTTACCTTTCTCTTCTCCTTCTCTCCCCTTCATTTTTTCCTCATTTCTTTTTGTCTCCACTCCCCCCACCTCCATCCTCTACTTCCTCCTCAGTTTAAGTACAGGGGTCATTTCCTACCCATAAGCCCCGGTGCTCGACGTGCACCCCGTTTTGCAGCCCGTAGGAAGGTACCAGTGTGGGCTTCGCTGTCTGCTGTGATGTCATTCTAACTCAGACGATAGTGCCGTTTGTTGTTTCAGTTGGACAGCAACCACAGAACTGAATGAATAGAAAGTGCATTTCCATTAAAGTTAGTCTGTGGTTGTCATGGAAACTGACACTGGCATGTGAGATTCAGACAGTTGATGGATTACCGTGGCAGTTGCGCAATTAGACTAACACGCCGAAGAGGACTTATTTTTAAAGTTTGTGCTTGACGTGAATGTGCAAAACTAAACACAAGATTGTAAAGTTGCAATGTAATCAGTTTGATTTTTTTTATTTTTTATTTACAACCATGATCTCCTACTAATCACACAACAAGGTACTTAATTAACAATTCATTATTACAAATGCACCAAGAAATAGAATATGTTAGCATTTAAATCAAGCCTAGGCATAAAAAACTGAAAAGATGGCCTTTTTTTTCCTGACTATGCTAAAGTTTTGTTATAATTTACTAAGTTACACACACGCATTCATGACGCCATCCTTGAGGATCCCATATAAGTTACACTGCAGCAGACCACAGAGGATTCAGCTCCTTTCATTTCACTTCTGTGGCCAATAAAGCATCTGGTCAGTACAGAAATGGTGCAGTTCCTAAAGATGGTCTGACTTCATCACAAACCTGAGAGTACTGCATCTATTTTTACCGTATCCAGGAGAGGTGTCGCTAATTGTTTTATGTTAGAGAAGAGTATTATGGCTTTTTAATACAAGCTAAGTATAATGTGATGATGTCAGTTAGGAACCCATCTTTATCTACTTTGGCCTTTGGAATCAGTAACTTATAGTTTTGTTAAACTATAACTCCTGCTTTCCACTGCATCCGGCTGTGTTGGGTTACAGTGAAGCCACTGTCTCTGTACTCAATGGTTGCCCCTCTACACAGTGCTTGTGTTTCCACTTCAGTAGGCACACTGCAGTATATATCGAATGCATCCCAGAACTGGCTCGCTGCTCTGCTTTGCCAAAAATATATGGCAAGTCTATTTGTGATGGACCCACGTCATTGGAACATCAAGCAGCATAGAATAAATGAAACGCACAGGAAGTCATATATACAGGTGGCATAGAGGATCTGGTCAGTTTTAAGAATAAAATGCCATGTGCAAATTCCGGATTGTATAAAGCCAACAATCAGCATCATATCAACATCAGTAATGAACTTTAAGTCAAACTACTGAAATGAGAAAACTATGAGAATGAATATATTTTTAGATTAGATTATACTTTATTGGCCCCACAACAAGAAAAGTCAACGGTCATGGCAGCAACAGAATAAAATGCAAGAAAACGTGTGCATGCATAATACATTTTTTAAAGATAGTGCAAGAATAATAATAATAAGAAGAAGAAATATACAGACTATATACTATACTTTAATAACTTAAACACGGATACAAATACTCAATCCTTTTTCAGAACTTGGCTGCATTAACTCCGTAAGTTACACCAGGACAGTACAAGCAATAAAAACAGACGAAAGGAAACAACTGAACATTTTGCCTGTTTTATTTGCGGTTGAAGTACAAAAATCATGTAAAAATGAGCAAATCAGGAAATCAGACCGACACAATGTGGTGCTACTTAAACGCTCCCGGTGGGGGTCGACATCCTGCAGAAAACAGGGATAAACCACATCAGAGCTGTGATGAAGCACAGCCGGTCTGGGTGGAAAGCCGGGCTAAGAGGTAGTTTCAAAAGGTGCCTGTCGTCGGGTCTGAATATTTCTTGTAATTTGACTGATCTGGTGTGTGTAAGCATGGTTTGAGGCTGCTGTGTTGTGACTGAAGTGAAAGTGCAGAATCGATTTTCCTCAAGATGGCATATTACGTACAGTGCATCCATCGAGTCATGTAGAGTTTTATATACATTTGGCAGAATTTACATATCACTGTTTGGAAAAAAATTGTACCATACATACAATCCGATGTTGGCCAGGGTGTTAATATGATAAATGTTGTCATTATCATGATGTACAAAATATAGTACCGGTAATTCCAACTTATTTTCTTTTGTTAATAGAATTGATTTTGTTCACATTTTCACAAGTTTACTCATGTATGACTTGATAAACATTAATTCTAATTATGAATCTTTACCTCTAGATTTGTGAAATGTTTGGCTGTTTATTAGGAATTTGTCCTTTTTTTTTTTTTTTTTTTAAATCAAACGTTGTGAAAGCCAGCATATGAAAATGAACAAAGTAAGCATCGTTTCTTTTTTTTTTTTCATCTTTTTTTAAGTTGTTTTTGCCTTGTTTGATCTTTTACCAATGATCTAAAACCACAATAAATCACCTTGTTGGTTTAACTTTAAGCTGAAAAGAAATTTAATGTTCAGTGAAATTGCTTGAGACCTGTTTATTTTAGTGCATAGATAATTATACTGTTTATTTTAATGTATAGAATTCATCATACTGTTGTTTGAGCTTAAGTGCAAATTAACGAAACCTTATGTTGCCAGGGAACATTTGGGTTTTTTCTCCTCCAACTGTTGCTCTGTTTTGTTTGTGTGGTTGCAGAGTTTCTGATTTGCTGTGTCATCAAATCACACCCACAGGAAATAGCAGAGGAACTTTGTTTTGTTTTTTTTTTTTTAAACCTATTGTAATCCTCTCAAGTACCAGAGAACTACCACAATGTCTATTTTCTTTTTAGCAGCTTTCTGATGGTGTTTGTACGGCTTTTTCTTTCCTCGCAGTCTCCGGTTTCTGTTCCTCATCGTATCCGGTCCACCAGTCGGAGTACCAGAGAAGGAAAGACACTGTCAGAGATTAACTGTGAGTTTTTGGCAATAAAAAAAAGTCAATATCAACAGATTAATTAAACCCAGAGCATGCATAGGAGATTACTAAAACTTAGAGGCTGAAGTGTCGTGTATTGTTAACTCTTCTCTGTATGTATCTGCAGGTGTGTTATAATATTTTCCTCCTTCTCTTTGACTGTTTTCCAGTTGGTCAGGTGAAGTTTGACCCTCCATTAAGAAAGGAGACAGAGCCCCACCATGAACCGGTGAGTCCGTTGTTATAGTGTGTGTTTATATTGTTGCTTGACATTTGTGTGTCTGTCACTTCACCAGTACCAGCATGACTGATCCTCACATAATCACAGGAGGCACCCAACAACACCAGGCCCACCCACAGTGTTCACAGTAGTGGTTTTGAAGTTATTAAGTGAGGTTTTTTTTGTCATTATAAATGAGCCCCATTCATATTTTTTAGGAAACCAAAACCATATTCTGCCCTGAGTAGAACCACTAAAGGGTTGAGGGTTGTGTGATCTGGGCACCTCACCGATGTCTCTGAATAGAGGTATTCAAGGAATGTCCAAATCCGCACCTGTCCAGAACAGGTTACAGGGATTACATAAACAACTCTGCGATCTCCAAGTAGAGCTGATAAAGAAGAGCATCTGATGTACTTTGCATGCTCTGCTGCCAAAAGTGTCTAAGCCCAGATAAGCAGTACATTTACTCTAAGGCACTGCATCACATTCATCGCACGACAGAAAATATGACACAAAAAGCAGTCAGCTGCCAACTACAGCATACTGTTGTATTAGAGCTGTATCCTCAATAGTAAATATGCAGTTTCTCATCTTGTTGAATAAATATTGAGTGTAAATATCTTGCAGCAGGCAAGATAATCATCATCAGGCTTATATCGCAATTTTTAAAATTGTGTTGACTGAAAATGGAAGTTATCTGTATTTGGTAACAGTATACAAGTATCAGCCTATCAAAATACACATTTGCTCTTCATTCTGTTAGATATTTCAGGAGCTGAAGCTCATTTTTCTGTTGCTTAAACTTGTGAAGAGAGCAGTGGATGATAGGGGACAAATGGGATGGTGCAATATTTCTGCACAGTAACTGTGTTTTGTTCAGGTCATGCCCTCACTTTTCTGTCCTTCACCCTCTTCAGCTTTTTTTTCACTCCTTTGCACTTTCCCAGTTGTTTCTCCTTGTGTATTCCTCTTCATTCTTTCTCCTGTCAGGTTTGCCTGGGAAGCCTGTGCTTGTAACAAATCAAATTCTCAGTGGGATGTAAAGTCTTATGAAGCAGTGCGACTCTTGACAGCGTTCACTGACCTTCATCCCTTTGTCTTTAATTTTCCACTCCCTCTTCGAAAGTGATTAATATGGCGTCTCTTGCTGACCAGTGGGTTTTTAAGCGCTTCAAGATCGAGTCATTCAGCTTTTAGGTGCCGTCTATAGTACCATCTAGTTACTACCACCCTGATAATGCCAAAACATCTAAAGGTCTCTACTAAAAATCCTAAAATTTTTTACACCAGCACAACACAGGAAGTTTCTTCTCCATAGCGAAAAAGAGTCTGCAACTGTGTTGACTAACTGCTGTGCCGAGCAGGCTTTGTACATGTTTAGACAGGTTTATGTAATGAACAAAAAAGTGACACACACAGAGCAATAAGAGGGAACATGGGATAATTTGGCATAAGACTTAACTAAACTTGGCTGAATTACCTCCAACATTGGAAACTCCTCAAGAATGCAGGGCTGGGACAGAGGCTAAGACACGCCCCTTCTGTGTTTTCATAGTCTGATACTTCATCAGTATTTCAACAAACTCTGATTGTCTTGACTTGCACAAAGAAATTGATTTCACTACTGTTTTTTTTACATTGTTACAGGTGATTAACAATTTTGGTCAATTGCTCTATGGCTACAGGAACCAAAGACATAAATAAATAGAAATAAAAAATCTTTACTGTAACTTGACACCATATACGACAGGAGGAGCACATTCACACTCAACATTTTACAAGAAGCAAACAGGTTGCATCGTCACTTTTTGTTGAGCAAGAAAGGTTTCCAGAGGAATAATCTGAATTTTGCAATATATGCATTTTTTCATGATTTTCAGAGCAAAATCTCAAGCAATCAAATTAATTTGATGTATTGCCCAGCCCTAGTCACTTATTTTATAGTTTTTTTCCCCCCAAAGCAAAGTCCCATGATGCACAACTTTTAAATCAATTTCCATTTATGTCACCTGAAAACAAATGAGCCAATAGGAAAATTAAGTTGTAATGATAATGTTTTGACTAGTAGAGGCACTCACAATCCATACAGTGTGTGTGTGTGTGTGTGTATATATATATATATATATATATATATGTATATATATATACACACATACACGTCGTGTGCTTGTGTGATATGGACTTGTGTTTGCAATAAAGTTTATTATTATTGTTATAACATATGTAGAAATGAAATATCTTGAACTAAAATGCCAAGATTTTGACCTGAATCGACAACACCACTGAATAAAACCTCAGTTTTCCATTTATTCTGGTGACTTGGCTATTTTTTAAACAGTTAAAAGTATAAATTCAGTATTCAATATTTCTTTTTGGAGAATGGGATATTTTAATGTATAGTTTCTTCTCAGATGATCTGTTTTTAACCTCCTTCCACACCAGTTTCTTCACGAATCCCACCATCCTTCATCCTTTCTCCTTGGAATATTATCCCAATATCATGTCATAACCCTCTGTTATGCTGACCCATGGACTAGCAAAGCCCATTTTTGGATTTAATCCTTTTTTTCATCCATCAGCCTCTCGTGCTGCCTTGTTCGTATTCCTCCCCCCACTCTCTCCATGCGTCCAGGTTAATGTATTAACTGAGGTCTCTCTCGCTCTGTCTTGCTGACCAGTGTGATTCTGAGCCCTATCTGGACTGTGTCGAGGAGCTCTACTATACCGCGAGATCTAATCTGGTAGTACTCTTTCTCTCCCTCTCTACCTCTGCCTCTCCCTCTGTCCACTTAAATTAGGCTTTTTCTCATCATATCACCACCTCCTCGTCTTTTTGTCGCTCTTGCTTTCTGAAACTTATCTTTCACTTTTTTTTTTATTTTCTAATTTTCCAGCACTGGCTGCTTGGTGTCCGGTACTTCTTTTTGTTCACATTAGCAGTTATCTCCTTCCATCTCTGTTCATTTTGTGCCTTTTTCCAGCTTTGGCTTCCGCATCACTAACTGGTGTTGTAGTTGTCATGGTGATCAGTCTCTGGTGATACTGTGGTGTCTTTTGTTTTGTTTTCTTAGACGTACATGAATTCACACACATACACACAGGAAAGTCAGAGGTTGAAAGAGCTGCGAGGCCGATAGCGTTGCAGTTCATATGTACATACAGCTGATTTCTAAATCTACACACATCTTAAAGTTTCCATTATTGTCATTTTTTTAATTCCTGTTTAATTTATCTCTGATGTTTCTCTCTGCAGAGTATGTCTCTTCTTCTTGTTGTACTGTTACTTGCTTTGTATTCTCTCATCTTTTAGGCGTAGTTTGCCAAAGCTATAACGCCCTTTTCTAATGTTTTCATGTAATGTCTTTATGTGTTTATGCTTGTTCATGTCTGCATGTTTGCTGTATTCAGTATGTCGTGATACAATGTTGTATTTCCATTGTAGCTTTAAATAGCAGACCACAAACCGATTCATTCATCACAGTTTTAGCTGTTGTGCCAGTAGATGCACCCTTTTCCTAACTCCATAATTAAGTCTTTCAGCACCTACTGGAGTTGTAAATATGTAAATTGTTTTCAAATGTTCACAGTACTAGTTAATATCCAGTGATTTTCATGTATTTTGTTGGATCAGTGTTAAATTTTTTGTCAAAATATCCACTCTGTTGACTGTGAATTGGCTTTCACAGGTTTTAATCTTAATTATTAGTCACAATAATCATCTGTACTTTTAGGCCACAGTAGAGTCTCCACTGTCTGTGGTGATGAATAATATTTCTGGTGTAGCTAGTGTTTTGTTATGAGTATTATTATTATTCTGTCATAACAGCAGCCCTTTGAGTAATTTGCTAAACCAACAGAGTGTCAGACACACTTATATTTCAGTTAAGTTTATTGTTGCAGCTGGCTCAGACCTTCAGCCCTGTTATACCCATAAGAAATCAAACATATATGACCTTTTTAAATGCACCATCTCTGTTTTATAATGTTACAGTAGTGATGTAATTTGTCTTCTTTGTAGGACCTCCAGTTGGAATATGGTCATGATTCACCGAGTCTACTGGGAGGAAACAACAAGTAAGTCTCTCCACTACATTCTATGCTTTTAATCTCTTTTACAGTTTTCTCATTTTGTCTTTCTCTTTTTTTACTTTTCAAAGATTGAATTTCTGCCCCTCTTTCAACTACAGTTGCAAAAGCCCTAGTTTTTTCTGTCTTAACTGTCTAGATTGTTGGAGTTCTGTACAAACATAGAGAATATGAGATGAGCAGGGTTTGATCATTTATTTATACTTGCAGCTTGAGGAGGTTCTGTAAGATATGTAAGTACTTAGTAAGCAGAAATCTCAGGTAAAGGTTAGGGCAGCAGAAAGTCGTCATGTTGTTTCAAGCACTACCAGCATGTCTCATGCATGTGGGTTCCTGATTTGAGGACATATGTGTGTTGGATGCTTTTTTTCACTCGTCTCTGTTTTGTCTGACCAACAGGAGTCTTCTCAAATCTGTGGAGGAGGAGCTACTGCAGAGGTAAGTCAGATCCTTTCCACTTCCTGATTCACAGTCAGGTGCTCGTGGTTTGCTGGCGCTCTAACAAAGCCCACCCATAAGCCAATCGTTGTTAACAGCAAGACTAATCAGGCCAATTACACGCAACTAACGCTGGTGTAATGACTTCAGGCTGTCACGGCTTTCAGCATTTGGGATTCTGCTGGGTTTTATTTTCCTTCTGGGGCTGCTTCACGCTTTGATGCCATCAGGAAAACGCTGAGCTTCATAGGAGCTTCTTGCAGAGCATGGCACACACACACACACACACACACACACACATGCACGTATACACAATTTAAAGCCAAAGCTGCATTTGTAATCATGTTTTATTATTTGTAATCGGAGAAAATGATTCTCATTTCTCAAGTGCTTTGCCATTTTCCTTGAGGTTACACTCAAAATAGTACAGATTTGATGTAGCTCCTTAAGAAGTATTACTGCAAAGTTAATGAAGGGTTTCAAGGCAATACTTGGAGTATATGCAGAATTTATATCTGTAATCATTCCTTGGATTTATCAAAGTGTAGATTTGAGATATTGTTCTTACTCCTATGATAAATATTGTTACTGTTGCATATTCTGTTTTTTTCCTCTTTTTATGGATTTAAATAACAATAGAGGAGGGATTACAGATCTTGTTCAGGATATTACACATCCAATCCTGTTTCAGACATTAGATGGTAAATCATCTCACCCATGTGGTCCCAAAGGGATTAAATGAGTATCAGTGAATATTTTTGTGCAGTTTGAGGTCCTTAACTGTCTGATTCTAGGTTTATTTTCCTCTATAAGAACACGAGAGTTGCTAGTTTTTGTGCTATTAAATTCTCAGTCAGTACACATGGATTACAGTTGAGTTACAATGAATTGATGGTTTGTGTAGATCTGTGAGGACTGTATAGGTTTACACAGGAAAGTGGAGCTCTGGTGGTGGTTCAGATCAGCAGGAAATGATGTATTAACAATAAACATGCTGCGTTAAGTCAGAGTTGTCAGAGTATTGTTTTGTACTGTTCCTGAAATCTGCCCAGTCCTTTCAGATCTGCCTTTATGCGTCAGAGAATCAGGGGTTAGCGGTAGTTTTTGGATGAAGCTTCACTCAGATCTTCCTCCTTTCCCTCCTTCCTCCATCCTCCATCCTCTTCCCTCCACATCCTTTGTCCATCTCCCGCTTTGTCCCTTTTCCCTTCATCTCTCCCGGCCACACTCACTTTACCTCAACCCCTTCTCTATCTCCTTCCCCTCTCTT
>JAPQRP010000009.1:16384058-16386806 GCA_037367295.1 Apogon hyalosoma | reverse complement strand
CTGCGTGGGTTCTCTCTGGGTACTCCGGCTTCCTCCCACCATCCAAAGACATGCACTGATAGGTTAATCAGTTAATCCAAATTGCCCAGTGGTGTGAATGTGAGAGTGATTGCTTGTCTCTATTTGTCAGCCCTGTGATGAACTGGAGACATGTCCAGGGTGAACCCCGCCTTCACCAATAAGTAGCTGGAATAGGCTCCAGCGACCCCCGTGACCCTAGTGAGGATAAAGTGGGCTCAGAAAATGAATGAATGAATGAATGATATTCTTGTAACAAAAGTGTTGTGTAAAAGAGGCTAGTGGGACCACTTTAACAAATGCAGGATAAATGATCTTCTATACAAGTCAATGTTGGGAGGAATGATTTAAGTCACACACCAATGTGGCTGCACATTTTTTAAAGCTGCCTACGACTTCCCATGAGAATTGTTGAGATCTGTGAAATGTGCAGCTTATCTTGTCACACCACATTCTGTGATGTTTCATTCTTCATGGTATTTGACGTTATTTACTATCAGTCATGACCTGTACTGTCTACACGACCATGCACGTCAAACCCACCCTGACCTCTGCGTCCAACGCCAACCATGTGAAACCCTGATCATTCTGAGGGCGTATCATCTAGTAGCCACGTGCGAGGCTCCATCCTGGCCTGATGTCAGTGTGTACTTTCCCCCTCACTGTGTTTTACCTCCAGCAAAGCAGAAGATTTGACGCCGTTGGAGGCCAGCATGCTGATGACTGACAGGCAGTCTGGAAGCTCCTTCAGGTAGGAAACGTAGAAGTCCAAGAAATCACTCTGTAGGGACATAGAGTTCAGTCATAAGGGTGTGATTGAATGTGTTTGTGTGCATATGTACACACTTTCCACTTCCTCTCTCCTGACCACAGTGTATGTGACGGACCTAAACTTAGATCGTCATGTGCCCCTGTGTGTGGACTGAGAGAAACGTTATAAAACAGACGAGCTTAGGTTTGGAAAAACGCTGAATTCTTCCATGTAATGACCTTCATTTGGGTTTTAGAAGGATGTTTAACCCATAAAGCCCCAAAACAGCAACTGGTGACCAAAATCATCTACTGATCTAAAAACTTTAGTAACTGTTGATCCACTAATCCTTTCAATTTATGTAAATAAGTGGTGTAAAACACAGTTTATCATCTTTTCATGGTCATCAGATATGACTCATTTGGACGTTCAGAGGCTCCGTAGTGAACGTGGAAACACTATCATCTTCTACAACATTGATTCACCAGTAAAACCCATGGAGTTTGACAAATGACAGTGGATGTAGATACTTATTTTTACGTTCAGTTATTGATATCTTTGCTTAAAAAGTCACTGTTTTTAAGTTTTCTTTGTTTTGTTTTTTTATCATAATAACCCTCAACTTTTATCTGAGCTTCCATGAACTTCTACATGATCAGGAAATTAAATACGGGAAAAAAAAAACACTGAAAAAAAAACACAAAATACTGAGGATAGTGTTATAATAAATGGTAATAAATCATTTAAGAACAGTTAAATCTAGAGGAAAATTCATTTGGGAACTGCTACAAAAGTAGCACTGGTTCTGTATGGGTTAAGTATTTTCAATAAGCTTTTTAGAATTTGTCATATTTTTCCTGCCAATGTACAAAATGTGTATAATACACTGTTGTCCATAAATTTTGTTTTCCACATTCCTCCTTTTATTCCTACTTATACACACAACTAATCACCCTTAAACAGGTACAGTGATTACATACCAAGTCCCAGTTACAGTTTATCTATCAAGAATAAATCACATTGTCACAATCATTCCATGTGAAGTGGTTTAAATATTTTTATTCCAATTTTATGTACAACATGTTTAATTTCCCTTTTGAATGTCATAAAAAATGAGCCAGAATTAAATTAATTATTAAAATCTGATGACTAAAATTGATAATATATAAAAACAATCATTAAGCTCTTTATTTCTTTTGGTCCTATGTGTTACTGCTGCTCAGTGTGGACCCAGAATGCATTGTTATCCTGTCCTTTTCTTAATCAGGAATGTATGTCTTACCAGTTACTGCATTTCCTTCCACTCACTCAAAGCCAATTTGCCACACATTTGCTTTAATAGAATCGACTGTCAATAACCTCATTATGTTATGTGTCTGCTTTTAGCTGGCATTTCACGCTCACAACTCACCTTAGTTACAAAATCCATATTAAGTGTTTTCTTTTTTATGACAGTGAAGGGTTTTACCTACTGAAAATCCTCACACTGGCCTTCAAAATTACTCTGTAGCAAATGTGACTGAAAAAAATAGTCTATAATTCAGTTTTATATGACATAATCAGTTACTGTTATTGGATTACACACAGAGTTTAGTTTCCCATGTTTTTGTTCAATAATACCGTTATTCATATGATACTGTATGTGTTCCTTGTGTCTTTGAATCATATTAGTATACAAGTGAATTTTTAACATGACTCCAGTGTTCGCTTCACTGGAATTTGACTTTTCATTTATTGTCTGTCATGGCTGCCAAAGTGATTCAGATTCATTATGAACGGCCTGTCACAAGATCCAACCTTTTGACCCGAGCAGACTAACAAGCCAAGACTGGCGAAGACAGCGCCGTGTGTCCAGAAAACCAGGGCTCTTAATTTGAAAATTAGGTCAGATGTCCAGATAGTCCACAGATCTGCAGCGAAAGGACACAGAAACATCACAGAGGATACGTACCTCTTTGCTGGTAAGCCGCATGAAAACA
>JAPQRP010000009.1:16369058-16381558 GCA_037367295.1 Apogon hyalosoma | reverse complement strand
CTCATGAGCCTGGAGTTTCTCCTCCAGGCTGTGGTCCCTCTGACGCAGCTCGCTCAGCTCCGTCAGGGCAGTATGGAGCCCGTTACGCAGCTCTGCCACCAGGCCTTGCAGCTGCATCACATGGAAAATAATGTAACGTTAAGTTTGTCTGAATGTGTTGGCTGCTGCAAATGAAAAATTAAAAGGAATATGGATTTATAGGACTGATACACGCTAATTTTTTCCATATTCGATTTACCAGAGCTAATTTAAAATATTTCAGCATTACATTTTCATTAACTTTTCTTTAAATCAGTGAATACTTTCTATATGTTTTTTTTGGATCCTTCATTTTCCTGCCTCTCTTTACTCTTCCTTCCATAGTTTTCTAATTCATAGCTGATTGAATTTATTCGGCGGGGATAACTGAATCAGCTCATGGGAACATTACATGGGTTGAAGCGGCTCTCTCGGCCCATCTTTCCATCTCTCACTTGCTCTCGGTCATGTGAAAGGCATCAGGCAGCAGACTGAATAGAGCATCTGTCCTGCTGCCTCCTGCTCTTCCTCTTCCCCGATCATATCTGTGCTCGACAGTGGTACTGTACGTTTGCACACCTGAGGGTCTGCAGACTGTGTGTAGCCATGAAAACACGAGCCTTACATTCCTTTGTATCAAGTGACGCTGATGTTTTAATAAATAATAGAATACAGTAAAGTATAATATGATAAAAAAAAAAAACAACTGACATTTGTGGCCAGTGTGTTTGGTAATAACTTGAAGCTAAAAATCAAAAGTGCTTTGTTTCGAAAATACTCTTTGTTTATTCCAAGTGTCGAGATAAAACTACATTTTTTAGAACAGACAGGTGCTAGTTTTAATGACTCTCCGGTTTGTTATTATTCTCTAGTGTGTTTTCAAGTAATGCACCACTAAAATCCATGTAATATAGTTCAGAAGTGCATATTTACTGGAGCATAGAGTTTGCATATAGTTTAGTGGTGCATATTTCACTTGGGCAAAGAGAAAATACAACCCATTTTATGAGCTGTTTATAAATTAGAATGTCAAGATAACTGTGACATTCCCACCCCTTTTTGGGCATGTAAATGAAACTATTGTGCTGTTCTTTTGTCTAAGATGGTGGTCTTGATTGTTGATTTTTGTATTATTATTTATGTTTTGCTTGTTCACATA
Organism: Apogon hyalosoma; assembly: GCA_037367295.1. Lineage (NCBI taxonomy): Eukaryota > Metazoa > Chordata > Actinopteri > Kurtiformes > Apogonidae > Apogon > Apogon hyalosoma. The sequence goes on along the minus strand of JAPQRP010000009.1, from coordinate 16,380,381 downwards.
TATGTTAAATTTCATTGTATGTTTGGAATAAATCTCTAAATCAATCACAATTAATTCTGGCATAAAAGTATTGACTACTGACTGCTTTAAAATAGGTAATAGTTGTTAGTTTGATGCAAAACTTTAGAATTTCATAACATCACAGTAGCTTCCTGAAGCCACACATTTGTACAACAGACATATTTAAGGTCTGAATATAAAAACATGGTGTTTTCTTACAGAAAAAAGATTGCTACTGTCAGATGAAATGACATTTTGCCAGAAGTATTTCCAGTATTTCCACTGTTGAGATTTTAGGAAGTTTTAGAAATATTCAGATTACCTGTGAAAGCTCCACATCGGCCTCCTCCACATTCTGTTCCTGATCTGCAAAAGGACAATCACTGTTGAAGTCATTTTGATTTACAACACATTGGCACTGAAAATCCTCACAAGCAGACATGGGAGAGTCAACATCACATTTAGATTATAAAGTGTCATTAAAAACCGAAGGAAAAATGAATACATAATTATTAGCTCCTTGTATGAAAAATCTGGACTTGACTTTGGTTTAATGGATCAGTTTAATATTGTCATAAGAGACCACTTTTTTTCTCAAACAGACTTTTCAGAAAAGCTAAAATGTTTAATTCTATTAGCTATTAGAAAGATTTCCCTCCAAACCTGAAAGTGTTGATTCCTGTTATGAAATGCAGTGTTACGCCTGATAAACACAGCTGGAGCACATGGTACACGTGGATGAGAACTCAAGTACAAGTGAGGTACAGACTGTTTTTGTTATACAATGCCGTTTTTTCTCTTTTACAAACACATAGGCCTTTATTCCACTAGCGTATACACCAAAATGGATCCAAAAACATTTGAACAAGTGAAAAGCTCTTCCCTCTTTCTGTTGTTCCACCTCTACTGGTAGTTGAGTAAAGTTCACACCACTACAACTTCAGTCTCACAGATGGTGAAAAAGACCCAAGATCCACTTCTTAGTTTTTCTCTACGGCATCTAACCATTTACTTATTCATTTATCTTTTCAGTTCCTCCTCATGATGGTCTGTGTTTATTGTTTTTCAGTTAATTTTTATTATAGGGTTGTTTGGGCTTCACATTTTTGCCTGATACTTGGGGGATTTTGACTGCTTTCATGTTCAACTCAAGTGGAATAAAACATCTTAAGTGGTGCATAGTGTGTGTAGGTGTAATGGGAATATTTCATGCCAATGTAGTGTTTTTGTTCTCATTTACAATGTACAAGGAAATCCAGACTACTTATGGATTAGTTCTTCAAATACAGTGCATTTACAGCCAGCTGGTTGTGTACAAGCACAATGGTTCTGCTTGTAGCGGAAATGTCAGAAGTTAAGGCTGGTGTCAACATTGCCCAGGGTCACCAGAAATACGTACTTATCATACATTATCATGCATAATTTGAGACAGTACACACAGTACTACATCTGTACTGTCAGGCATCTAAGCTGTGAAAGAGCAGAAAAAGGAAGTATATATTATCTGACATGTTCTTCTGTTTGACGTACTGTATGACGGATTTCATCTGATGACTTCATTTGGAGCTTTTAGCCTCATTCACTGCATGTGAATAACAAAGTTTATGTGAAGACATCAGCATAAAACCTCTGTCCCAGAGTGACCTCAAACGTAACAACTCCATCACTGGCGTTTAGGAAACAGACGCAACAAGACAATCCTCAGGGTATTGATAAAACAGATAGATCATGGAGCTCTGTGCATTTAAATCAAAGGCCAATAATGGACAAAGCACATGTTTTATCATCATGCACAGATAATCAGATATTTAATCTTTCTAAAGTTAATGACGTATCATATATAATTTTATCTTTTTCATGGTTGAAGACAGAAGGAAATGATAGAGACCAAGGAAACTAGGAGACACTTCTAGGTTTAAGGTTGGTGTAAAAAGTTTAAGGCAGGAGTGTCAAACTCATTTTAGTTCAGGGGCCACATTCAGCCCAATATGATCTGAAGTGGCCTAAACCAGTAAAATAATAACAGTGAAAAAAGTAAAATTACATTATGAAAATATCTACAAATCATATCCACAAAGTTTCCTTAAAAATATGATTAACATGAAAAACCTGAAATGTCTTTAAAAAATAACTACAATTTTCATATGCTTATCATTTACACGTGTTAAAATACACAAAACATTGAGTAACAGGCAGAATATTGGTAAAATTACACTTGCTTCTCTTCAGACATTTCAGGTTGTTTATATTTCATTCAAGTTATTCACATTTTTTGTGAAAGGACAGTTTGTAAATGTATTTTCATGGAAATGTACTTTTTTGCACTAAAACACAAAAATTGGTAGTTGTTATTATGACAGAATTTTACTGATCTGACCACTTGAGATCATATTGGTCTGTATGTGGCCCCGGAACTAATCTGGTTCTTAAAATCCTCAATGTAATTTTTGCATTTCACAAATTCATGCCATGGGCCGGATTGGACCCTGTGACGGGCCAGTTTTAGCCCATGGGCCGTATGTTTGACACCTGTGGTTTGAGGCATGTAAACCTGTTTCTTTAATAAAAACCTAAAAACAGGCCTTTTGGAAAATTACCAAAAGCTTAACGGGTGTTTTTAGACAATACTACCCCTTTGTGTCTTATATCTGTCTATGTTAACGTGTTGCTTTCCTCAGTCTAAACCCATACGTTAGTGCTGTAGTTCTGACATAATGAGCTGATTAATCAAAGAGTTAAATCACAGGGAATTCTATCACTTCTCTGATAATAAAATGATAGAATGTTTTGTCTACTTCTGTACATTTGAATTGCAATTTTTGGGGGATTTTCTTTGTTTGAAGCCATTACGTTGGATTACTTGCTATTTATCTGTATTTTAAGACATTTTTTTGCAAAAACATATAATCTAAGGTACAATCCATACATAGATCAATGGGATAAAATTAAACCCAGGCTGCAGGACAAATACAGAGGATCATCTCTTCAAAGCTAATTTCAGTACTTATTTACCTTCTGACACGCCCTCTGTCTTGTCTTCAGTAGAAATTTCTGTATTGCCATTTTCCATGGTTTTATAGTTTGCTCTCTTTGGTTTCCTTCAGTTGCTCAGTGTAGTTGCCGTTGCCTTTAGGTCCGTTTCCTTGTCCTGATGAGTTCACTCAGCTCCCCTGCCTTGTTCCTTTCCTGTCCTGCTCCCTCTCATCAAGCCTCTCTTTTGCTGTGATCCCTCACTTTCTCTCCTCTGAAGCATGTGAGTCCTATGATTTCTCATTTGCACAAAAAGGCCCTTGTCTTCTGAGAGGAGGGACAGAATGGAGAGATCAGGAGATAGAGCAAAAGAGAGAGGGAGACATTTGTTAAGGCCAAGGAGCAAACTCATTACATTTACAGTATAGGATGGTCTGACAGGCTTTACATGATTTACGGAGCAGTAGTGACATGGATAAGGCCACATGAGCTTGAGAAAGGAAATACATTTAAAGTTGTGGTATGTTAAAACAGACTGCATCTGTTAAAGCGGTGTAAGTTTATGGATCTTGTGCTTCCAGATCCTAAACCCAACACTGACCCTGCAAGCACAGAACTTTGGGAACAGGACACTTTGTACTGTACCCACAACGTGCCAGATAAATCAGAGCAACAGGAGTTTAAGAACCTGCACAATATGGACAAAAATACTGGGATCACACCCAAAGCTCATAGAACATCCCAGTTCCACTTATTTGAAATATTACCATAATAAAAATGTTGGCTTTCATCAGCAACTGTCATGATAAATGTTAAAACCAGTTTTTAAGTTTACAGGCTTTACTTTCTGGATGACTCTTCAGGAAACCAGATGTTGACTTGTGGTTTAAAATCATTCTGGTCAGAATGTGACAAATATTTTAGAAATATATAGGCAGAACAGTAAAAAAAAAAAAAAAAAAAAAAAAAAAGAAACTTTGACCTTTAAGACAAAAAAAAAAAGTTTATTGCAATGATATATATCTCAATATAAAAATATCTAATGGTATGTTCCCCTTATCATTTCGTATCAGCAATGAAACATCTGAATGTCCAAATACTTCTGTCCTTACTTTTAGTACTTTTGTGTATCAGAAGACATTATTCAGGACCCGAAAACTTCAGCTCCCTCTTTCCACTTCTAGTCCATTTCCAGAATATTTAATTTGGTTACAACTGTAAAAGAGCACATATTAAAACCATACAAGAAGAGAATACTGAATGGAGGCCAATTTTAATTAAAAAAAAATAAATTGGAGCTTTGGTTTCAAGGAATTGGTTGATATAACAAAACCACATTCACACGTTTTTGTTTTTGTTTTTTTTTAAATAGAAATGGAAAGAGCTGCAGAGTGACATTGCAGAAAAATATGTAATTATCAGTTTTTCTGCTTCCCAGTGATTCTAGGTACTTTGTTGAAAACATCATTTGTTCGATTCGTCTCAGCCCAAACTCGGCCACAAACTCAACCAAACCTGTTACACTGTTGGAACTTCTTGCTTTAGATTTCAGCAGCGTGATCTCAGGCCTAAATCAACCAAACCACAACATGCAGAGATCAACTGTTGGACTGCAGCCGATACCAAGACATGAAGTATAATGTCCCATTTCTCATTAGGAAGAAGATGCAATGTCATTGTGTCTTTCATTGTGTCGCTTCCTGAGTATTGAAACAACTAATATTTCCCCAACCATCATGTCAGATGACTTTCACAGAGGTTTTAAGCCACAGCTGTTACACACTGACATTTTCAAAGCCATTTTAACAGATAATATCTAACTATTTGACATGGGTACTGAGACGGGTTTGTGTTTTTATCTCAAAATGCATCTTAGAAAGTCTGGAATCATGTCTGCTTGAAGCTTAATTTGTCATTCCATCACTGTCAGTTCATGCCTCTTTTCTATCTGTCCATCATATGCTGTAACAGTACATGAGTCTTTGTTTTCTCTGCGGTGGAAACAAAGCCTGGAGTCAAACATCTGAGCTGCTTCTTGTCTCAATAACAAACCTGTGTTTAAAGGTTACATCATCTCCAAACATCATCTGATTCTGTGGCTGCACGTGTATGTCCACGGCTTCGGTGAAATAAAGCAAAACCTTTAACCAAAAACAAAATGGAGTGTAAAACAAACAGTCTTTTGATCAGTTTATGTCCTCTTATTGGTAGTTTTCATTCAATATATTTCATACACACTGGTCATAATGTAGAGGAATGCTGAAAGCTTTGTCAATTTTAGGTTCGTACATGGTGGATAAAGTTTATATCTCCTGAATTCATAGTATAAGATGTGAGAGGAGTTGCCAGTGCATAAACTCACACAGACTGTTTGCTTTTTTCGGCATAGGCTCAAACATTTGTTTTTTGAAGAACAGAGGTTACTGTAAAGATTATCTTTGTTACATAGGGATCATGAGAAAGCTGTTGTGTCCCGGGTTGTCTGAGTCTAATATGATTAAAACAAGTCCAAGAACAATGAGAATCACGATGGAGGAAAGGCCTCAAAACACTTGTAGTCACAGGTTTTAACGAAATGTGTTTTTTCTTTCAAATGAGATCTAGCAAAAACATAGACATGTGTCATCACTGTCAATAAAATCAAAACAAACAATTAACATGAGTAATCTGATAAGATGATATAACAAGCTGTAAAGGGCAACCTGCTTGGGAGCACAAATGCAGATATAATGGAGAAGTTCATTCATAGTGAGGGTTTAACATAATAATGGAAAATAAATAAGATTTAATACTGTTCAAAGTACACAAAAGGCACAATATTACTGCATTAGTGTCCACCAAAACAGGCAATTAACTGGAAATGATACGGGCTCCATCCATCACCTGTCATTAGTAGAGAATAATAAGCAAAATGGGAGGCATATCAGGATAAAAGTCTGATGAATTGAGGGGACATTGGGTGAAATCTGATCAGGAAGCTTTGCAAAGTCAAAAGTAAGGTCAGGTGTGAAGCGCTACAAACAGAACAACAGATGTGCAGCATTACACATTATACTTGACAATGAACATAGAGAAGTACCCTCATCGTCCAGATGGCAGAAACAAAACCAAAGAAAACAGGACAAAACTGGATGTGTCCATGTCTGCAGAAAAACTGCTGAACTGCTGTTAAAAAAAGGAACAGGGCATTCAGAAAACTTAAGGCACAACATAACGTCAAGCAGTGTGGTCTGAAAAACTTCATAATGCAATAATGTAATGTAATGACTTCTCACATGTCTATTTTCCATACAATTAAATAAAATTCAATGTTACATATTTTTAACATTTCAGGCTATGAATTGCTTACTTAAAGAAACAGCACATTCCTTGACAAAATAGGAGCACTTTATAAAATGCAATTTAAAAAAAATTTGAAATTTGCATTGAGAAATCTGTTCTTTTTGTTCTGAGAGATAATATTCCCTCCCTGACCCATCTTTGCTTTCTTTTGCTCGACTCTCCATTTACTTCCGGTTAGGATTCTCTCACCTGTGGAATCACACAAAACAGCGTTACGTGTGTTCAGCCCAGCAGGTGGCGGTACTGCCACGTAAAGCACTGAACAACACTAATAACAATAACAGTAATAATAATAATCACTCTCCATGCCGGTAAATGACGGTAATACACTTATAATTAAATTGACAACCACTTATAAACCCCAAGATGAAAAAAATAAATAAATTTAAAAAAAAAATAATAATAATAAAGTGACGTCACATCCGCCTAGAAGCTGTGCCTCGTCATGTGACGGACTTAACTTCCTGTTGCCCACTCAGCTGACGGAGAAGTAGCTTTTGTCGTCACCGTTACTGTTGACGGTTTTGTGTGATGCAGTGAATCGCCTCCTCCGGCTGCTTGTCTTGTGGAAGTGACCATGGAGCGGTACGGGACGGACACGGAGGGGGACGAGCAGGACACACCGCTGCTGCACAGAAGGACCGAAGACAGAGTCCAAAGAGGTGAATAAGAAATAAACATAGACGGGTGTTGCAGGGAGGGTTCATGTGAGGCAACACAGTGGCATCCTGTAGCCTAAATCATTTATATTATTTGTTCAGAAAGATAATGCAAGTTAGCATTTCTCCAGGTTATTTTCTTGTTTAATGTCCATAGTCTCGCTTTAAGACTTTGTGTTTGGGTAACTCCCATGACCACCCCACTTTGGAATGCAGTCCAACACGGCTACATTAACTACATGTTACTATAAGAATAGTCTGAACAGAAATGTAAAATGAGTGGTCTAACAGCTGTAGATCTGAATACCAAGGCTGGTGAAGCCAGTGTACAGCCACATACAAGATGTCATTATAGCATGAGTCACGAGTTGTCAGCAAAAGACCATCTGCCCTGTGTCCACCTCATAACCCAGTCTTATCTATACTACACACTTTATGGTATTTTCGTGTTTTGTTTGTTTGCCCGCTCAAGTCAAATACAGTCATTCAAAGCTGAACTGAAACTTTGAACCTTAAAAACATGAGTTGTAATTTTGAGTAATGATATTCCTGTAAGACTGATCCGGTTATTCTTGTTTAACAATAACTTATTGACATGTGCTTATTATTGTGATGTGTAACAGAAGCAGTACAATAGCATGTAGATCCTATTGTAAATATTGGAATATCTCACATGAGCATGCACAATGAGTAAATAAATGTGGAAACAACTGCAAAGAAAAGTCAAGTGAAAAAATGAGCTGAAAATTTTCTATCAGACATTTTAAGAAACAAGTAATTCCTGAAATGTCTACAGTGCAGTAATAGATTAAACTGTAATCTTTTCTTTTAAATTTATCTCCAAAATGATATTCATTTTGAGATGTACAATAAGAACAGAAGGAGTTTTAACACTCGTGTTTAATTAATGTCATCATAGTGTTTGTGTTCAGCACTGACTCTTGGCCTTATCATTGTCTTCTATTTGCAAAGCTGTTTTTTTTTTTTTTTAATCTGTCACGCACATTGAGTTTTAGTCATTTTATTGTCAGTAGATCACATGCTTTCAATCAATATTTGTCTTGAGAAAGCTATACTCATTTACAGCTTTTATATTTACACATTACGCTTACATAACAACAAAATTACATTAACTTTAATTTGCTAAGTAGTAAATGACATATACATAGCAATGTGTCGTTTAAGTTTTATTATTCATATTTCTCTGCCATTCTGTAGCCCCAGTTTGCTGTTCTTCACGCTATGGCCTGGCCCTGCTCTCCTCCTATGGCTTCTTTGTGGTCTACTCTTTGCGCGTCAACCTCAGTGTTGCCATGGTGGACATGCTCAACAACACTCATCAACACAGTCTCAACCACAGCTCTTCAGTGTGTCCTGCCCATGCTAGTCCGACACGACCCCAACATAACCACACGGTGAGCAATACAGTATCCAAGTCTGAGTTTGACTTCATGTGTAAAATATGTCCTGAGCCTGAAGTGTCTGTTTGTTGTTGTATTTTTGTATATGTGCGTCTGAGGCATCATAAAATTTACTCAGGAATATGTAATGTGCCAGGCCCTGCGTGTGTAGATAGAATTTCTCACAATAAATTATTGATTAGAATTATACTAAATGCATTATATGAGACTGGACAGACATGCATGTAAAGTTTGACTGTTTCGCAGCAACAAGACAGTAATTCTAGTTTTGCAGTTATTGAGGCTCAAATCTGTTTTCACTTAACGTAGATTTGATGGATTGTCTCAACAGGCCAGTGTGTACAACTGGGACTCAGAGACACAGGGTTGGATCCTGGGCTCCTTCTTTTACGGCTACATCCTAACACAGATCCCAGGCGGCTACCTAGCAGGACGATTTGGTCCCAAATGGCTAATGGGCTTTGGAATTCTGGGAACTGTAGTTTTTACACTACTCACCCCTGTGGCTGCTGACCTTGGGGCCAGCTACCTCATAGCTGTCAGAGTGTTGGAAGGAGTAGGAGAGGTAAGGAAGCATTGTCCTTCATCTTACACTTATTTATATACAAAAAAAAAAATCAGCCATCTTAATACGTGGATGTTTGGTGTTTGTGCACATCATTCTTCAGGGAGTCACCTTTCCTGCAATGTACACCATGTGGGCAGCATGGGCCCCGCCTCTGGAGAGAAGTCGATTGCTTACAATTTCATATATTGGTAAGCTGCAGTTGCAAACAAACACACAGAATGCAAAATTTTGTGATGCAGTCCTGTTCCTGCTGCACTTGACCAGACATTGCTACTTAAGCAAACCCTGGAATGTCTGTCACATGACTACTTATACTGACTTGTAGATTTGAATCAGTCCTTGTGCAGCTGTTATTCAATACCTTCACCAGTGTGTTGACATTGCGACATATATGCAAAGTGGTGTCTTATCCTTCACTGCAGGAGCCCAGCTGGGGACAGTGATAGCTCTTCCAGTGTCAGGTGAAATCTGCTTCTACCTGGACTGGACCTACGTCTTCTATATATTTGGTAAATTCCTTTGGTACAGTAGTGAGATTGTGTGTTCATTTCTTATCATTAATGGTGAGAAACAATTAAAAAAGAAAGAATTTAGTGCATAGAAAGGCTTCAGTTTAATCATAAATACATGTTACTTCAGGGAAATGTTGTAAGTACAGTACAGATGGTTTTAGCTTGCCAGATTTTAAAAATATGCATTTCTGATCTTAGCTGTAATTAAAATTTATATTGTTTTACTGTATTTCCACCTCACATTTGTGCCAACATATTTGCACTCAGTTAGCCACTAGACTTCTAGTGTGGTGCTACAAGTAGCTTATACTGCATCATCTGCTTTTGTCTGTAGACAAGTCTTTCTTAAGTTCCCCTTTCCTTGTTGGTTCATGGAAACTGAATTATTAGGTTTTTAAGAAGAAAAACTGAACCACAGCAAAGAGTCACCATCTACTTTTTATAGCTTGCCAATAAAACTAAACCGCTCATATTCATGTCAAACCCACCAACTGTTTTCAGGGAATAAAAGTTACACAAATACAATATGTCTGAAGTATAATTTCTGTGAAGATCACATTTTGGAAATAAGAAAACACCCCTGAGGAAAAAAAATGAGATGCCATGTAAACAGGCCACCACTGCAGTGTTGTGAAATAAGTTGTGTGTCTTTCCAGGTGCTTTTGGGCTGGTGTGGTTTGTTTTGTGGGCACTACTCGTGTTTGATACTCCAAACACTCACCCACGAATCTCAGAGCGAGAGAAGCTCTACATCACTTCATCACTCAAGAATGAGGTAAGAGTTGCAGACATTAATGTTGCATTACCTGAAAGGAGAGGAAAGGTTTTGTGGGATATTGAAGTATGATCTCTCCATCTCTTAAGTACAGTTGATGTGTGTTGCTGGAATATGCACATGCATTGTCAAAAATACAACTGATAAGTATATAATATAGGTGGATCAATTTAATGTTCATTTTGTGTATCTCATTTGAGTTATAGAGTAAAAAACTGTGGATCTGCTTCTATAGGTTTGAAGATGTCATTATTAATTACATTTGTCTCATGACTTTACTATAGGATACAAACAGTAGCAACACTTCAGACCACACTAGTGTGTTATCTGATGATTTTATGCAATCTCAGGATATTGCATCATTTTATTCTCTTATCTCTCTTACTCAACTGTTCAGTCACAGTACTCACCATGAGCCTTCAGGTCAAAGAAACTAAATGTTCACAGTGGAAGTGGACATCTGTATAGAGCTGGATGTTTATAGAGGGAACTGAACCTTGGTATCTGTACAATTTTTGTGTTGTAGGAAAAGTAATGTGCTTTTGTGTACTGTATGACTATATGTGTCAGAGATGATGACTGGACACTTCCAAGTCAACGTAGCCTGAAGCAGAGAATCATATTAGACCGTTATAAACCCAATACACCTTTTGTGTTCTTCGTGTTGCGTCCAGCTGTCCACTTCATCCCACATCCCCTGGGGATCCATAGTGACGTCCAGGCCACTGTGGGCCATCGTTGTGGCTCACTTCTCCTACAACTGGACCTTCTACACCCTCCTCACCCTGCTGCCAACCTACATGAATGACATACTGGGCTTCAGCATACAGCAGGTGAGGTGGTCAGTACACACAGGCCTCATGCATGTTCTGTCAGTGTTAGGTGTTTGTAATATCACTGCAATTAAGTACATTTAAAGTAGGGTTGCCAGTTCATTTGGAGTCAGATGTACATATAATAGTAACTTAAGAGGAAACTCAAACAAAACCTGAAAAGTGCAGGTGCTATTGGAAACGTGTATAAGAGAGCCATATTTTATATTTATAAATAAATAAATAAATATATATATATATACA
>JAPQRP010000009.1:16313910-16368592 GCA_037367295.1 Apogon hyalosoma | reverse complement strand
ATATATAAATAAACTTACTGTGTATTCACATTGTGTGTGTGTGTCCACATCAGAACGGTATGCTGTCAGCTCTGCCTTACATTGGCTGTGCAGTGTTGGCTGTGCTGAGTGGTCAGATTGCCGATTACCTGAGGGAAACCTGCCAACATCCCACCGTCAGAGTCCGGAAGGCCGCCTCCCTTGTTGGCAAGTTGTGGTTTCATCTATTCATGCTGATAGAATCACCGTCTCATTGTGTTGGAGAGGTTTACTCGTGCAGTAGACGACTGTTCAAGTGATTTTAATGTCACAGACAAATGTCCATTGTCAGAATAAGATCACTAGAGTTCAGAGAAGTGAGAGTTGAGGAGTGCTCCTGTTGTCTGGAAAAACTTAATCCAAGCTGTCTTAAGTCAGTTTTTTTTTCTTTTTAATGTGATCTGACTGTAAATGTCTGAAGTGATGATGGAGGTGCAAATAATGAAGTCTGTAATTTACTTATGGACATATGAGTTTACTCCAGTTTAAGACATCCAGTCTTGATAAAATACTTCTGCCTGTGACTAATATTTAGCAAACTGTATGCTCAACATTTGACACAGATGGAATTTGAAAGGGAGCTGCAGTAGTTTTATTACAGGAAAAAAGTTTTTATTCATTTACTCTCCACCTCTCCATCCACTTATAACTCCTACAGAAATACACTTAGGTCAATTTCACATGTCCAGAGACAAAAAAATAGAATCTATTTATATCTAAGAATGTTTAATGTTACAGTGTACAGTTCATGTATTGGAAATATTCAAGTAAAAATATCTGTTCCCTAAACTTTGAAAAACCCTAAATCTCTATTCCAAATATTTTTAGTTATTTTTAACATTGGGAGCAACTTTTTAAAAAATGTTAAGTTCAAAATATGATGGAACTGGATGAATACTGCACAAACAACAAAGACAAAAGTGGCAATATTACCAATTATTTTAACACTGAGCAGTGACAGATGACTAGCTTTATTACTTAAACCAGACTATGTTCTGTACTTGTATACTCTTTATAGCCGTTAAAGGTTATACTTATGGTGAAGGTGTTTTCTCACGTTGGGGTCTTGTGTTATATTTCGTAGGTATGATTGGACCTGCAGTGTTCTTGGTGGCAGCAGGATACACTGGCTGTGACTACACTTTGGCTGTGACCTTCCTCACCATCTCATCCTCACTGGGTGGAGTGTCAGCGTCTGGTTTCAACATCAACCACCTGGACATAGCTCCCTCGTAAGAACTACTCTCTATTGAATAACCTGTGAAAATATAAACTTCACAAGATGAAATACTTGTACTGTACAAGTGACTCTCAATCATGAACTACAAAGTGTAATAATAACTTTTTTTTAATCCAAGAATGATTTTGATATATTGTCAAGTTATGAAGCTAGACTGCACCCTTGTATTAGAGTATGCAGGTATGAAGGGTAAAAACTAAAGTAATTACTGTCATTTTAATTTCATATTATACTGAGATAAGATCATATATTGTACCACTACAGAGGGTTGTTACTCATTTACTGTGCAGAGGTTTAGTATGCCCTCTAGGTGTGAAATGTTTATTGACTTCTTTGTGTTTTCTATAAAAGAAACATTTCATTTATCTTTGTAGGTATGCTGGTATTCTGCTTGGAATCACAAACACCTTTGCTACTATTCCTGGCATGGTGGGACCGGTTATAGCAAGAGCTTTGACTAAAAATGTAAGGAACCAATATATAATTACACTTCATAAAACAGAATGATTTAATACAGAACTTCAAATCAAACTGCTCTGGATTTTGATTTTAATTCTAATAGTTTTGACACTAAAAATGCAGTTTTTCACAAGTATACCGCTGACTGTCACCTACTCAGAGGTGTATTTAGTTGCTCTGACCTCAAATGTCCCTGAGTTGACAGATGATTACCCTACTTTACCTTGACACTGCATTTCCTATCTTATTTCCATCCTCACAAGATTAAAATGTTTGTGTGGCCACTAGGTGGTGCACTTAATCCTCTTTAGCAATCCCACTATGGCTTGATACTTCCTCCTGAATTTGTTTGTTTTCTGTTTATTATAATGAAGATGACATACTATATTGTATTGTAATTGTTTAGGATTTAGACTAGTAGCCGTAATCAGTGACCTGCATCAGCAATGGCAATCAGGCAAAGATTGGAAAAAAACATCAGATCAACTGAAGCATAAAACTAGAGATATATTCTATGCAAATGTTTTGTCCAACCTTCGTTCCGTTCAATAGTCCAAACTAACTGTGCTGACTGTCCTGTAGAACACCATAGAGGAATGGCAGATCGTCTTCTACATCGCTGCTACCATCAACCTCCTCGGAGCATTGTTCTATACCCTGTTCGGCGAAGGAACGGTGCAGCCCTGGGCTGTCCATACATTGTACTCGCATGGAGACTGAGGCAGGAAACTGAGCAAAACTTGACCTTTGAAATTTAAAAGATATCAACAGGCCTCATCTGGTATCTGTTGATACTCCAGGCATGGGTAATGGATTCTTAGGGATAGCCATGATATGTTTTAGGATGTTCTTTCCTGTGGCTCCAGCCCAAGGAACAAAACTTCTTTCAAAAACAGTTTGTGTTGGAAACATTTCTGAAGGCAAAATATTTTGGGAGATGAAATACAAACTCAACAGAGCCAAACAATAACAGCATTTATATCCACGAGGGAACAGATAATTATTAAGAAGTCTGCTGTGGATCTCGTGCTTTATCTATAAAAATGGAAATCAAGTCCGTTAATCACCAAAGCTGACCCTTTGAAATGAAACTAGCTTATAGCCACTGATGCTAATGTGTTGACCTCCATGAATTATGTATGATAAAATACACGAATAGTCTCTAGCTCCTTATTCCTTTTGTTTTTAGGTTTTCCTGTTAGCCAGCTCACTCATCTCTTCAGGACAGTACTCCTGCATCTATTGCACTTTGTTTTCAGCAGAACTGCAGCATACATGTGGAGTTTTATTGCCATAATATCAGTTTACATATCTTTTTCAACATGTCTGTAGAGTTTGGGATTAACACAATCAAGCTACTTTGTAACAATTATATAGTTATTACAGTTAAGTGTTTTAAGTGATTTTAAAAATGTCATGTCAAACTACACAGATGTATCAGTGGTTTGGGAAAATTCCTTATAAGTAAGCTTCTTAATGTGATTTTTTTTAAAAGTATTTTTTTTATTTCCATTGTACATGCATATACATGGATACAAAGGGAGCATTTATTTGTAGTTACTTGTAATGTGATGCAGGAATTTTTCTAGTTTCTAGTCTTTTTCTAGTTGTGCCCATCTCATTGTTTTATGTAGATCTACAATCATGTGTAAAAAAACTGGTCAATACATGTCATCAACTTGAAACACTAAGAAGAAAATTGAAGGAATCTGCTTTGAATATGTCCCTGGTGGACACAGCCTCTATTTTTACACTGGATTTGCACTTTGTGTCAATTCTCAGGTATCTTTCAGACTGAAAATAATGTGCATTTACTTTTTAAAGATTTGCTGAAACTACTACAGTGAAGCATATACCTTTAAGATATCAGCCTGATTATATACACAAATTGGCTCCTTGTATAGTCGGAAGTTACATTTGAAAATGGCTTTTAGCATTTTTAGATTTTTACCAGGTTGCTCAAACTATCCGCATCTCAAATATAGTAATATGTAGCATATTCAGTCATACAGCACCTAATGTGTGTAAAAAGGAAAAACAATTAAATGTGAGATTCAAGCTAAATATTTTATCTTGATTGTAATTTCTGGCAACAAGTAGTTCCATCATCTCACCTTATGATGTATTGCACTTGTGCCTTATTACATGAGCCTAAACATGCACCATATCCATGGGTCATTCCATTAATTACCATTTTTATATGTTGCTTTAAACATTAAAGGGAAACTTGTCTCTTACATAATCTGTAATGAACTATGTAAAGGGTGGCCTACTTTATATATACACACACATATATACATACACACACACACACAATCCTGGAAACATTCCAGAAAAATGTCTTAAATCTGTTATGCACTGTAAATATTGAGACATGTTCCATGCTTAAGCCATGTCATGTTATGAATTCATCATACTGTACAGTTGCTGTCATAGCCTTCTTAAATAAAAAGTGACCTTTGTTAATGCAATTCTGACTACTTCTTTAAGCTCCTGCTTAAACTGTGATATTAATAAATTAAACCCAATTTACTAATATCTACACTAATTGTAATTTACAGTAAATAGATTATCTCATGCATAATTCATTTTATCTAGGAAATAACCACTACTGACTAAAGGACTACTACAACTTTTAAGTACACTGTACTGTATTGTTGCCTAAGTGTGATTCCAATAAATACTCAAATCTATTTTTGTCACAAATTTAACTTCTTCCAATCTATTTTTAACCACTTGGAAAGAAGACAGAATGTGCTGCAAGACAGCTATGGAGAAATAAAAGAAAAACGTCAGATCTCACGCTGAAAATCAACAAAATGTCACATTTTACGGTCGTTCTGTTCTCAATCCTGTTCAGACCCACGTGAGTTTAATTCTGTACTGGGTCATACCTAAAAATCACTGTCTGGATTAGACTGGATAGGAGGCCATCTCTATGACTACTACCTCTCCTGTAGATGTTTACAGTGTGAATCATCAAACAGCCTCATCTGAAATGGTCATTAAATGGTGACAGGTTGCTCTCCCTCTGACCTGCCCTGTTCTCTGGACAGTACCATCTAGTGATAGTGAGCAGACAGGCGTGCAGACAGGTGCACTATTAAGAAGTTAAGGGCTTCGGGGTTAATTTTAATCCAACTAGGGCGCGTCTGGAAAGGTGACCGCTCCACCTGCTGCAGGCACAGCTCACTATTTGTTCCCCACCTGAATCACACACCTTTTTAAAATCCATGGAAAATACTCTAAACCTTGAGTAACGCGAACAAACATCTATGTCGCAGATTGTAGTCCTAAATTACAGCGTAAATAAACTGTAATAGTGGACCTATACCCTACAGGTAATGTCAGACGCTGCTGGTAACAATCATCAATGCACCACAGCAAATAAAAATGACAATTAAAATTATTATTGTTTGAATTTATTCAAAGGCGATATTTTGGGATGAAACAAAATAAAAATGCAGACTGGTTGTACGTGTTTCGTCGCTTACAGATGAACCTGTTTACGGTAACTTTTCCCGGTCCCTAGTTGTGATGCTGTGGAGCTGCGAGTGCGCGCAATTACGCAATCCCCCCCGCCTGCCCGGTGCGCTATAACCGGATCAGCGTCTCTCCTCAGCCTCTCTGGTCCTGCAGCCAACCCGACACCGGCCAGATCTCAGGTACGACACGGTACACGAGAAATACACAGAGGGGATGCATTTGACTGTAAATGTTCCAGTAGGTGACGGAGCCCATTCGCGCTGTCTCTTGCGGCCGTTGCCACGCAGTGTGTTGAGAATGTTGTTGATGCAGAGGACAGGCAGCCGGTAGCTAATGCGCACCCAGGCGTCCGTAAGCGGACAGATGATAGAACATGGCGGAGAGGTTGATATTTTCGGTAAATCCTCCAGACATAAGATTAAACGCATTATTTTTGCTGAGGTTATCACATTCCATGACGTTTTCCTAATCTCTTGTACATTTGCAGCGCAATGCGGCAGCTGTCAATGGCGTTAAACACGGAGAATTGATTGAATGTGCGTGTTCTAATAGTTATCTGCCCTGGGACCGAGTACACCTGCACAAGTCTGGTCAAGATCATGTTACAATGGGATTAAGCCACTGGCCTTTCTACCTGTCGTTATCCAGACGACTATAAAACCCTCAGTCCCCAGTATTTAGAGGTAAACTGCGTGATGAATGTGGAAACGTGTCTTCTGTTGAATATCATCAGCCTGGTGGTGTTTACAGTAGATCTAAAACTGTGTCCTCTGCGTTCACCTGTGTGCACAACACTGCGGTGTCTGACAAATGGCTGCTACAACATCAAATGCTGGGATCCTGACAAAATGGTGGATTCTGTTTTGGAGTGAAGCTCAACTAAGTCTGTGGCTCTGAAATAATGGGATGTTGCTGGTAAACAGTGGTGTTGTCTTGGTGTGTGTGCAGGGCAGAAGCAGGCGGTGAAGGCAGGGGACAGGGATGTGAAAGGAGAGCAGGGGTGTGGGCGGATGGATGGATGGATGGATGGATGGAGAAACAGGAGGGGCACAGGGTTTTGTGCTTGGCGCAGTTTAGTGGCTATCGACACATCTCTAATCTTATGAGACAAACTATTTCAGTGTTGGTAAATTTAGTCACACATAACTCAGACTAAAACAGACAAAAATCTGCATGAGTTAAGGCTTAAAAAAATACTAGTCTCGTCTTTTAAATGTTACTGTATCTCTCACTATGGATCATAAACTGCTGAATTATCTGCACCCACATTCTTCATTTTGTTTTCAGCACATTATGAGAATATTTTGAGGCATAACAGTGTCTGTTAACCAGGTTAACTAGTGCATGAAAGGATCCTTTTTCCTGCCCCGTGAGCCATCTGTGCATCATACTAACCAACTGTAACCCAACACTCGTCTCAACAGAGCATCTTGTGACTTCAGTCACCGACAGTCACCATGGGAAAGGAGAAACTCCACATAAACATTGTTGTGATCGGCCATGTGGACTCTGGCAAGTCCACCACCACAGGCCACCTCATCTATAAATGTGGGGGCATTGACAAGAGAACCATCGAGAAGTTTGAAAAGGAAGCTGCAGAAGTAAGTAGATACATGCCACCCCTTGAATCCTACAGTAAAAGTAATAAACACTGACAGCCAGCACACAACGTTGTCATATTACCATGATTTAAGAAAGGTAATTAAAAATAAAGTATTGACTCAAGCAAATGAATGAGACAGACCTATTCCACTTATTTCTCAGATGGGTAAAGGATCATTCAAGTACGCCTGGGTGTTGGACAAGTTGAAGGCTGAACGGGAGCGTGGCATCACCATTGACATCTCACTGTGGAAGTTTGAAACCAGTAAATACTATGTGACCATCATCGATGCCCCGGGTCACAGGGACTTCATCAAGAACATGATCACAGGGACCTCCCAGGTCTGTAACCTGAGGATGCTCAGCAGCTCTGTGTGAATGATGCACAGAAACTGTATGTGGTCATTTCTAATAGCTTTTGTTGGTTTTCTGTAACGTTAAAGATGAGTTACTGATCAGATATGTCAGATAAATTACTTATAACCAGCTACTTCTACTACCATTACACAATTACCATTAAGCTGATTTTCTTTGAAATCGATTGTACCTTCAGGCCGACTGTGCTGTGCTGATTGTGGCAGCGGGTGTGGGAGAGTTTGAGGCAGGCATCTCCAAGAATGGACAGACCCGAGAGCATGCCCTTCTTGCCTACACTCTGGGAGTAAAGCAACTCATTGTGGGCATCAACAAGATGGACTCCACTGAACCAAACTACAGCCAGAAACGGTACGAGGAAATCGTCAAGGAAGTGAGCACCTACATCAAGAAGATTGGCTACAATCCAGACACTGTTGCATTTGTGCCTATTTCAGGCTGGAATGGAGATAACATGCTTGAGCCCAGCCCTAACGTAAGTAGAACAAAGCATAGGAATGCAAATCCTATACGAATAAATAGGATGCACACCCTCTAGAATTTGACTACTGATTTGTATAGCTCCTGAGAGGGATGGGAAAATGCAAGTTCAACTGGGAATGTTAATGTCAAATCAACGAGTAATACTTCCCTCATCACTTGTTCATCATAATCAAGTGCTTACAATTCTATATTCTTTTTAGATGACATGGTTCAAGGGTTGGAAGATCAATAGAAAGGAAGGCAATGCATCAGGGACAACACTGCTGGAGGCTCTGGATGCCATTCAGCCTCCCACTCGTCCTACAGACAAACCTCTGCGCCTACCTCTGCAGGATGTCTACAAAATAGGAGGCAAGTAACGCAATGAATTTGAAACAATAAGTTTTCAGCTCTTTTGGAAAACAGGAGTTTTATTGCAATTTTTCTATTGGACTTCTCTTTTCCAGGCATTGGAACTGTACCTGTAGGCCGTGTAGAGACAGGAATCCTAAAGCCTGGCATGGTCGTGACCTTTGCCCCTGTCAATGTGACTACTGAGGTCAAGTCTGTGGAGATGCACCATGAGGCGCTGACTGAGGCCCTTCCAGGTGACAATGTGGGTTTTAACGTCAAGAATGTGTCTGTGAAAGACATTCGCCGTGGTAATGTAGCTGGCGACAGCAAGAATGACCCACCACAGGAAGCTGCCAACTTCACTGCTCAGGTAAGCAATACAAAGGACCTAATAATAGAAAGGAAGTGTCAGCATGACTAAACACCTTCAAAAGTAACTTGTGCCAGCAAGCATATTTTTAAACCAAGAAAAGTCATGTTTTACTGTTTAGACCATGATTATGTCACTAAACCATAGTGTAAGTTTTCAGTACAGTACAGTCAATACAGATTTGTTCAGACTGAGCAGACTTCAACGAACAAACCAATGAGTCATGTCTGCCAAACAAACATATCAAAAGACCTACAATAGTCCTCTTTGACAGTTCTAAAATAATCTCTCTATTAATAGGTCCTCCATGTTGACCCTTTGCTTTATAGGTGATCATCCTTAATCACCCAGGCCAGATCAGTGCTGGTTATGCTCCTGTGCTGGACTGCCACACTGCTCATATTGCCTGCAAGTTTGCAGAGCTCAAGGAGAAGATTGACCGGCGCTCCGGCAAGAAACTGGAAGACAACCCCAAATCCCTGAAGTCTGGAGATGCTGCCATTGTGGATATGATTCCTGGCAAGCCTATGTGTGTTGAGAGCTTCTCCGAGTACCCCCCACTGGGTAAGGGTGATGACAGTGGGTTAATGAAGTTGCTGAAAATTTGATGGCTGGAATCTGATGGATGGCACTATCACTGTCCTTTTCCGCTTTGCAGGTCGTTTTGCTGTGCGAGACATGCGTCAGACCGTAGCAGTCGGCGTCATCAAGGGTGTGGAGAAAAAGGTTTCCACTACTGGTAAAATTACCAAATCTGCCCAGAAGGCCCAGAGGAACAAATGAATGTTGTGCTACGCTGCCGACCCTACGGTCTCCCAAGGCAGGACATCAGTTATCCACCTCCATCCCACAATTGGCTGTTTCAACCTAATAATCAAAGACTGGTTAATCATCACAATGCATCGCAAAAGCATTCGAAGGAAAGAACAACATTAGATCTCCTTGAGGTGGCACTCCTGACTCCATTTCAGTGGTTAGACTACCATTGCATACGATGTAATGTAAACCAGTAGTTTTAAAGGTGTACTGTT
This sequence comes from Apogon hyalosoma, assembly GCA_037367295.1. Lineage (NCBI taxonomy): Eukaryota > Metazoa > Chordata > Actinopteri > Kurtiformes > Apogonidae > Apogon > Apogon hyalosoma. The sequence goes on along the minus strand of JAPQRP010000009.1, from coordinate 16,359,195 downwards.
AATTTGATTCATGGCAATACCTTTCTGTGATACTAAGATACTGAACATCAAGACATTCAGAAGTATGGTAATTTATCACCTCTAACTCTCTGGAGTGCTGTCACTGGTCTCTTTACATGCTACATGTTGTCTTGCTTTTAGTGTTTTGTTGCAACTAAATAGTGCTCATTAGGAGCCTATGGCAATAATTAAAACTATGTTCTTCTTAGAATTAGATGAATAGAACTTAGTGATTGGTTGTGTGTAAGCTCTGACAAGCATTTAAAAGAACTGGTCCAAATGACTCCTTTCATAAGGACTAACTAGACCACTTAATCATTCTTGAAGCACTTTGATTGGCATTTTGCTACCTTTGCACTTTCACTAGAGAAGTATAAAATTGGCATAAGCTACTGCACCTTATTGTAAAATGGCATGAGCCTCTTTGCAACATTAAACCTGTTACAACCAATGTGCCTGGCTGCGTTATATTTTCATTACACACAGAAAATTAATAAGACCAAGAAATTCCTTAATCTTTACAATTATTCCTCTGAAATAAAACTGGCAAAATTGGAGGATTTAATCCACACCTTACAATTCACCGTTTATGCCACAAGATGTAGCTGTTCATCTAAGAATTGGTGTTGACTTGGGTTCATTAAATATTTTCTTTCTACATACTATATCCTTTAAAAGCAAGATATTATTATTATTGTTATTATTATTATTATTATTATTATTATTATTATTAGTGGTTAATCCGCAAACATGTATTTACATTTCAATCTTCACATCACATTTAACAGCTGAATGGCAATGCACAGCCAATAAGGGGCGTGTCCTCATCCATTTACAGGAAATGCTTTGAATGAGTTACACATACAAGTTCAGTCTTCTCATTATGCAGTTATGCCCGGTAGAGGTAGACCACGCAAGGCTCAGAGCCCTGAGACCAAGAGCGCCGGCCGCAAAATTAGACCCAAGGAACTGAAACATGTCTCTCCACCAGAATGTCCACAGACAGAGGAGAAACTCTTAGACACCACAAAGGAAAGAAAACCAAAGGAAAGGAAGCCAAAAGAGGTAAACCACACTGAGAAGAAAACGGTGGCACAGAGAGCCCAACGTGGAAAGACCACAAGCTGCTTAACAGAGACACCAAGTCCAAAGTCATGCGCTGAAAGAGCGAAATCACCAGAACAAACCAGAGAGGAAATGAAGCAGCTAAAGATACCAGAGGAAACCACAATAACATCAATGAAAGTCAAAACCTGTACTGAGAGAGCAATTTCACCTCAACAATCCTCAGAGGTAGGGCTAGAAACAGCAAAGGACAAAACAAATGAGTCTATAAAGGCAGCAAAAGTAAAAGCATGTGGTGGCAGAGCCAAGTCACCAGAGCTAGTGACAACAGAGGAAACAAAAAAACAGCTCAAGACACCTGAGGACACAACAAAGGCTAGAGTACAGCGAAGAAAAGCAAAACTGGTGGATGGTAAGATGCAGCAAAAGATACCAGAGGACCATCCGGGAGCTGACGCTACAGATAAAGCAGATACAAGCACTATCCTCCTCACAACTCTAGAAAAACTGAAGATTAAGATGAATGACAAATCAAAGGCAGCACAAGTCATCAACGGGATAACAGACCAGATAGTGAAACATTTAAAAAAAAACACCGACTGCTTTAAAGAAGTTCAGGAACCATTACGTACTGGAAGTTACTATGAAAACCTGAAGGTAAGCTTCAAAAACATTTGGTCTAATTACATGTTAGAATTAGTTTCTTATAAAATTTCATCAGCTGCTTTGAACTGGATGTGGACAGCTTTAATAAGCCCAGAGTCCATGTGAGACAGAACTGTGTAGAGAGAAATGTTCTAAAGTGGGTTGTGTTGAACAATGGTGATGTTTGTGCTTGTGTAGATTTCCAACCCTGATGAATTTGACATCATGCTGACTTTTCCTGTTGAGCGTGTGGACATTAAACCATTTGGAGATGATGGCGCTTTTTATAGTGTGATGATGCTGCGAGGAAAAAGTCCTTTGAAAAAATTTCAACCAGAGTCGAACCCTTTGAGTGCAAATGAAATGCTAAAGGAGTTTAGGAATGAAGTGAAAAAAAGCATCAAGAACTTTCCAGGTAAGTTTCAGGTAAAACATTAAATTGCACAACTGCAGTGATTCAACAATACAGTATCAACACTTAGAGCTAAGAATGATTGTATCGTCTGTATACGTGTAAAAACTATGATGATGCATGTTGTTTTTTTTTAAGGAGTGGAGGTGACAAAGAAGAAAGCGGGCTGTCCTGCAGTGACTCTGAATGTCACGGTAGAGTCAGCCATCATCTCTCTGGATGTTGTTCTGTCTCTTATGGTTAAATCCAGCTGGCCGGCTTTTACCAGAGATGGCCTTCAGATAGAGAGCTGGTTGGGAAGGAAAGTGAAGAAGGACTTCAAATTCATGCCATACTACCTTGTCCCAAAGTATGAGGGTAAAGGAACAGCAGAATGTGATGGAGTGCTGGCAAAAGGTGACCATTTTTCTATCTGAACACAATTCTTTATGGGGTCCGATGCCAGTAAAAACAGCAGCTAGTGTAATGCTAAGGGTCAGATCATGGTTTTTGTGATACAGATTACGATTCAGGCAAATTTGCTTTGATGTGCTTTGCATTTGTTACAAAGCATAAAACAGAGGGTTATACGCAAGTCTTAAAATTGTTCTGATTTCAGATATTTATTGCATGAGTAGTTTAAGTTTTGAGCAATTAATGTGTTCATCTTGCCACATAGCTAGAAGCTGAAAATGTAGATGCGAGTTTCAATTAATTTTGTTTTGCTAGTTTTATATTAACCCTACCACATGGACTGCCACAAGTGAGAAAAAAAGGGAAGAGAAAAAGGAAGTATAGAGTTCCCCTAATGATAAGAGTATTCTCTCATGTGAAATGCAGACATTTGGCGGGTGTCATTCTCTCATGTTGAGAAGGCGATACTGAAGAATCATGGATCAGAGAAGACATGCTGTGAAAAAGATGGAGTCCGCTGCTGCAGGTTACTATTTGGTTCAAACACATTCTTAAAGTATATTGTATGCATGCATTTAAGAAAAGTATTTTGTTTTATTGAAATTTTGTTCCCTCATAAGATTATGACCTATCTTTGCTTTTTTCTTTTTATGCAGGAAGGACTGTCTGAAGCTTCTGAAGCACCTTCTGAGTCTGCTGAAGAATGGGAACTCCTCCTATGACAAATTTTACTCCTACCATGCAAAGACTACCCTTCTACATGCCTGCTGCTCCAGAACTAAAGACAGTGAATGGGCCTTCACAAATCTCAGCCAATGCTTTCAACTGCTTCTTAAGGATTTTGAAGGCCATCTGGAACATGGTCAACTCAGCAACTTTTTCATCCCAACTCAGAACCTGCTGTCTGGTCCAAGTGAGAAGAGCTGCAAAAGTCTGGCCCTTCGTATCAGAGAGGAGCGTGAAAAGGGGTTTCCTACATTTACAGAAGTACACTAATTTTAAAATGATAACTAAAAATGCTACAATTGTTTTCTGACCTCCAAACTGTATTATGTCTTGATTGTTGAAACACAAATGCTGTTTACCTTTATTAGATAGTATCTCAGTTTGAATTTGAACTAATGTGTTAAAACACAAAGGTTATACAGTAATACAGTGATTTGGAAGATTGTGACGGCCACAGATATTATCAGCCAACTGACAGTTACAGAACACTTCAAGGCTTCAGTTCCTGACTGGCCTAAACTAAGATCAAAAATATTCTAAATATACAGTACACATAAAATTATACTGTTTTTCTGAGGCAGGGCTTTCTTTTTGTCATTCTGTCCCTTCTCACTCCCTGACCCTCTTTCTCAAGTTGCTCATTTCTAAATCATGCTGATGGAGCCAATGTTACACTTAAAAGTCACTGGCTTTGAATAAGCGTATGCTTTTGACATTACGTACTGTGTGTTAATATCTGACAGTCAAACCTGGGGTTAATTTTCAAAGTTCCAATGAGTAATCAAAAATAAAAACTTAAATATGCATATTCAAAATTAAGTTTCTGTCTGCAGATAGTATGTGGAACTGGACTAAAATTAAAAATCACTATTTAAGTCTCATTTCTTTACCTTTTCTATATTTAAGTTATATTTAGCATCTATCAGGTAGACAGGTCATTCACAGTGATGAAAACAAAACAAATTTAATTATTATTTCAAAAAGCATCCATCATCACACTCAATGTTGTTAAAACAATAAGAAATTACACAATACAGATTTCCTACCCAATCTAAATTTATACATGAAATTATAAGAGTGCTATGGCTGGTGTGTTACAGAGGGAAGAAATGTGAAGAAAATGTGTTCATTTCAATCAATTTTTGAACTGATGCACAACATGAGTGGTAACAGCATCAAAATGATAAATGAACAATAACTCATGTACATCAACAATAAACAGAGGTTTGGTCAGTTCCACCCTGTTGAAAAAAATAAAATAATCAGACAACAGATTTAGATTACAAATTTGCATTAGATTTTTTAAGTGGGTTTTTCTGAGTTCTTTTTCTATTGTCAGTTCATAAACTACAGTAAACGCTGACCAGTGAATGATCAGTTTGGAGACTCAGAAGGACTTTTATTGAAACTAGTTAATGTAATGCTATGGACAGGGGCAGCAGCAAAACACACTGACACAACAAATCCAAACCCTTAAAAAAATAAGTTATAAAGCAAATCAAATGAAGCATCCAATGTTTTTGTCACAAGAGTTGTGTGGTTTTGAAAAGACAAATGTTTGCAACTGCAACTTCAGTTCGTTCAGTATCCTTCAGAAAGAACTCCGATAAAAGTTTAAAAGGTTGAAAATATTAGGCCCTTAGTATTCCCTTAAATCAATGTTGATTTATTTAAAACAGATTTTGCTGTTTGCCCCTGTTTATAACAATACATTTCCTAGCTCCTGTGCTTCTCAAGGCTGCCTCCGTTGACTAAAAACCACTTCAGGGACTAGACACATTGTGTACCCCCAAAAAAAAAAAAAAAAAAGGGTCATGCAGTGTCTTATGCATTTTAATTTTTTTTTACCTCCAAGTGCCCATGTGAGGGTATTAATATTTAATAACATTTCTAACATCATTGTGTTTTTGAAAGAGTTGGATTAAATATCATTAATAAGTACTGTAGACTTACATTAAAGATGCATTAGAATCTCCACTTTTGGTCTCGATCCCAGCCTCCTCCTCCTCTTCTACCACTTCTGCTCCCTTCTCCCCCACCTCCTTTGTCCCTCCCGTGGATTGGACATCTCTCTCTCCTTTTTGTGTTTTTCATACCTCTCTGCCATCAACACCAACTCTGTAGGAACATCCTGAAAACATTTTTTTTTTAAAATCTAATTAACAGGCACTGATATAGGAATGATGTAATTGCATAAGCTAAATACGGTTCTTATAAGTTTTTGTATACCTAACTAAAATACATTCAAAACAAGCCTCTTCACGCTTCTATAAACTATATAGTAATTTATACATTTGATAGTCTTATTTACTGCACCATTACTGTATCTCTATGAAATCTGTGAAAACAAACTACAATAAGCCTCAAAAACATGTTGACAAAAATGTTTGCCAGAACCTGTCCTGCTCGCTCCAGGATGGGAATCAACTCAGGGGCCATCCTCCAGTTCTCTCTTGTTACCAAGGTAACAGCAGCACCTGAACGTCTGAAACAAAAATGTATTACAAAATAAAGCAATGCTGTTGCATTTGTTATTTCTAGTCATTCCATCATACTGAATGATGAAAGACACAGATCACTGGACACAGACAAACACACCACTACCCTGCTCGGCCAGTGCGGCCCACGCGATGGACATATTCCTCTATATTTCGGGGGAAGTCATAGTTGAAAACATGAGTGATATCACAGACATCCAACCCTCGAGAAGCCAGGTCTGTAGCCACTAAAATGCGAACTCGACCTGGAAACAAAAAAACATTTTGTTGTCTTATAAATGAAATTCCTATGGCATCAGTCAGACCACTCTAATACTCAGTCCATGAGTACACCAGCTTTAGTTGCATACCCTCTCTAAAGTCCTTAAGGGCTTCTTCACGGTCACACTGTTCACGGTCACCATGGAGACTCTGAACTGCCAGACCTTGCAGACACATGTCACTGGACAGGTCATCAACCCTAAATATGCACAAATAGACCCACATAAACAAAAAGTCACATTTCCACCAAAGGAAACTAACTGGCTTTCAGAATTTGTAGAACATGTAGCTTTCACTATAGTAGTTCTGACAGTGGTAAATAACTAATGTCATTTAGCTGTAGGTATTTACCAAAGGTGTGACAGTAGAAAACAGGCATCACATTTTACTCACAGAAGCTTCTTGCCAACAAAGATAATGACTTTATCATCCGGCTGCATGCTTCTGATGAAGTTGAACACATAGGACTTTTTCTCTTCTTCATTGACGATCAGAATGGTCTGATCCACAGTGTTAACTGCCTAAGAACCAAGACACAAAATGCACAACCATGTTCCAAATGCTAACAGCAGCACATTCTCTCTTGTTTTTAAACAAGTTAGGGACATCCTCTGGAAATGACAGACCTTCTACAAAGCTAAGCAGCCTCTCATATGACCTAGTTAAAATACTTTAGGGCAAATCCAAAGATATTACAGCGGCTAAAAAGCTATATTTTGAAAATCTATCCTATACAGTAATAAGAGTAACTCTTTCCATTTCCACTTACTGCCAAGTCCAGGGTGCCTACATAAACCATCATGGGATTCTTAAGGTAGGATTTGGCCAGTCGTCTCACACCAACAGGCCAGGTGGCACTGAATAAACAAGCAGATGGCAGTTCTTTACCAAGACAAATACGCTTCAAATTTTCCACTGAAAATAATATTCTTGTAATGAATAAAAAAGAAGTCTGTACAGAATTCTGTAATGTACTTGGCTTAAACCTGTGACTTGACTTTACCTTGTCATAACAGTCTGTCGGTCTGGGCGGATGTCAAGGAGAATCTTCAAAATCTGGGGTTCAAAGCCCATGTCTAACATGCGATCTGCTTCATCTAGGACCTTTTTTTCCCAAAGATTAATTATTAATACATGGAGCTGTTGCATTGACAAATGTAAAGTGTTTGTTTGTGCCAATGCAATGAATCAGCAAAATGCAGTGAAAAACTGGCTTTATGTACAACTCACAGAAGCAACTTTAAATATGAAGTCCAAAGGTTAAAAAAAAGATGTATATAACAGCAAACCCTAAAAACAAAAATATCTGACCAAGTAGGTAACGGAGTGAAGATTGATGAGCTCATTCATTTGTAGATCATTCAGTCGGCCTGGAGTAGCGATTACAATGTCGACTCCCTTTTTCACCAGATTAATCTGGCCCCTCCTGTCACCACCACCATAGACGCAGATACTGAAGAAGGGGAGATGATGAGCATGAGTTGTGTTCATGCCATTCCCATGTTAAAAATACCTATTCATTATAATGGCTAAACCTTTTGTAGCCTTTATAGCGATATTTGTTGCACTCCTCTTCAATCTGTAGAGCTAATTCTCTGGTTGGAGTCAGCACCAACATGCCTGGACCTCCCCGCTCATCCCTAGGCCTGGGGAAGGGGGTGGGGGGGTGTATACATATCTTACAATTGACAGTAAACTAAATGGTGAAAACAAGAACAATAGTAACATCAAAATCCATAAAATGAATTCAAGTGTTCTGTAAATTAATGAAGTAGTGCTGCATACACAGGCTGTCCGTCCATGTGAATGAACCCAGGCAGGAGGTAGGCCAGAGTCTTCCCCGTTCCTGTCTGAGCTATGGCTATCAGGTCTTCTCCAGACAGCAACACTGGCCATGCCTGAGACTGGAGAAGAAATATAAAGTACTTTTCAACACACAAGAGCAAAACTGGAAAAAAAAACCAAATAGAGTTGCATGTTGACAGGGATACATTTTCTTTACAAATTCAGGACATCCTAAAAACCTTTCAAACCATTTATTTTTCAGAGGCAACCTCATAGCAACCATTGAATGATGAGGGAGTTTTTAAACCATCACTGAACTGGGTGGCACAGATAAGTCCACCTCTGCAACAGCTGCAGTATTCCTAAAGATTCAGGTTGAAGTGGAACAAAAGACAGAAAAACCACTTCCATTAACAGTTAACAGTCACATGTTTACAGCCACCATTTCTTGTCTGGGGTGAACTTTGCAGCACTGACTACACACCTATTTCAGTTGCACAACCCAGTGTCACTGCATTCAATTTGACCAAGCCTGTTACTGGGAAATGAAAGTATAGACTAACATGACGACAGATCTTCAGTTTCAGGTTTTTTTTGTCAGTAAACATCTTTTTTTAATTTTGCATCCGGGAACAGTCAGCTCAACAACCACAAAAAAAACCCCACCCATACAGGCCTGACCACTAAACCCCCACTAAAATTAACAAGACTTTTTACTTGGTTTTGTGTTCACTTCATTCAACAACAGGTTGTGTGAGGTCACTTAAAACTAAAACTACTTGAAGACAACACACATTTCCTTTCGTTTCTTTGTGAGAAGGAACATTATGAAAGATCAGCAATTATTTCAGACAATAGATCCTCGTGATATAAGGGTGTTACTGCACCAACATGAGAAGAGTCTAAAAGAATATGTCCAGTAGATATGAAAAGGGTAGGGTACTGCAGATGGACCTCATGCTAACAATACTCTCTTACCACTCAAGTTTAAGTAAATAAGTCAATAGTTTAATAAAAATTTGTTTTATTTTTAGTAATAAAAACTACCTTCCCATAAAAATGTCATAATTTCAAATGTTTAATCTTGAGGTAAACCTGCCCATGTGTTCCAAATCTTGGTGGACATGGGTTCCTCCATTCCAATACATCTACCAGTCATATGCAGTATTTCATCTGCTTTGTCAAAGATGCCAAAGTTTGTTAAGAATTCCTGATATTGTAAAAGTTTCTTTACTTTGTATTCAAAGCATTTTTTGACTGGCTGGCTCTAAATCTTTGCCTGATGACCATCTATTACTGTGGATTCAGGTGAGTGTTTCAACATGTACTTGTGTTTTTATCTGGAATTGGTAGAAAGAGTACATTTGCACTCCTGAGGTTTTATGACAATGTTGGTTAGAAACATGTTTTTGTCCACAGATTTGCATCCTCATTGGGATTAATTTTCCATTTAGTTTGAGATAAAATTTCTGGTCATACCTGGATGGGGGTTGGCTTAACAAAGCCTACCCTTTCAATATTCTCCATGATCTCTGGATAAAGCTCAAAGGCCTCCTGAAAAGTACGGCAAGGATTGGGAATTGGTCGCTTTTCTCCTTCCTCCTTTAGATCATCCACAAAGATATTATTGTTCTCCTTCCTGTTGAAAATAAAAGACAAAACATGGTGTCAAAGACCACTATGCACTGTTGAGGGCAGAAGGACACTTATTAAACACTTAAGTGGAAGTTTAATAGGTCACACTTGGTCTCAACTATTATGAAATGTAAACATCATATGAAAATGAACTGGGTGTTATATAATATTCCCTTTGCCTACAAGGACAAACAAAATCCAAACCACAATTTGAACAGAAAGTGTGTCAACAGTGAATCTGGCTTAAGTATAGATTCAATTACAAACTTACTGAACCTAGAGAAGAGCTTAAAACAACAGCTGCTTTATTGTGACAGCTACTTTTTAGAAAAACAATAACTACATCTACTTGCTCAACATTATCAGGTTCTGAATACCATCACTATCAAAGAGTAAACTTTGGAAAACTCCATGAAAATAGAAAATTTAAAGTTTTCCAGTTTTCAATTAATCACATTTTTAATCAATTACTTTAAACATTTAAAAGCAGCTTTTCCACCAACAGTATCAGTTCAACCCGATATGACCAAGCAAAGCCTTCTTTGTGTTTTCACCAAGTGAGTGCAGGAACCAACAGGTATCTGATTATATTTGTGTCAAATCCACTGAAATTCAAAGAAAACTAAAGCAGCAAGTTAATATACATCACAGGTTGCTTGATCCAAAGTTGTTACTGCAATGTGATATGCATTATCATGTAGGACATCAAGCCAATATTACAGAAATTTAAATAACTACTGTGCAATACTAAAGCAACAAAAATAAGACAATATGGTAAATAGGGCAGTGACTCCCACTTAAACTGAATCATATTTACTGTTCAAAAAGATTTAATGAAACAATTCCCTCCATTTATGTTTCTTAAAGAAAGTCATTTGTATGCTTTTGTTATATGACTATTAGTAAAGTATAAATTGTACATTAGTCAGACACAAAGAAACATACTTTTGAGGATGTAAAAAAAAAACTTCTGGATTTACCTCCACTCACTGACTTCGTCTGTTGTCAAAATGGACACACTCTTTGCTTCGGTGTAAAAGTTCTTTTTCATTGGTGACACATCTGTAATAAGTTACAAATATTGCAGATATACTTCACAGTGTGTAGATAAAGATGTTAATTAACCTTTTAGGTGCCAGAGTTTTTTCTTTCAAAAAATATTCAGTTTTGATATCAAGATTTCAAAAACCTGTCTTTCATTCAGTTATGTTCCTTTTCACAATATTGTGATTTTGGCACTTAAAAGGATGCTTAAATTGGTAAAGTGGTGTTGATGTTTGTAACAATGATAGATGATTTATTTGGTTTGTTTATGTTTTGTTATTTTCCCACTATGGCAGGGAATAAAAAAAACAGTTACTGTATTACTCTACATAGCCCTTTCATTATATCTGAATGATGAGAAATGTATTCACCCTTTAATATAACAGCTGGTATGTCAGTGTATCCCTGTGTATAAATGGTATAAACATCTTTACACCCAATCACGAGTGTAAATAGCAATTGTGTAATGGTATAACTTGTCATGACTTCTACTTTCATATAAAACAGTGTTACAACAATTAAGTTAGTGTTAACAATAATAACTGCATGAATAAATAAAATGTCATATCAGCGGTGGTGATAATGTACAAGGCCTTACCCTTCCACTTCAGTTCCTCATATTTATCCTTGTTCTCCCTAATCGCGTTCCAGTCTATGACTTGTCGAACTGGGGTGACATTTGCAGCCTGTAATTCCTCAGCAGACCAGACAGAGCCACTTCCTGCTCCTCTGTTATATCCCCCACCTCTACTAGGGCCTGTGAAACAAACATCACACAAGTGACACAAGACAACCAATCGTGAAAAATCTGTCTCTGTACCATTTGATTGCAAAGGTATTTTAGGGCTAGCAAAGCAAAATACTGTGGAATTATCAGAGAAAGAACAGTTTTCAGGCAAAACCAACATTTAACATTCAACAAAGCTGAAACCCTGGATATCAATGGTACTCATTTAAAGTATCAGAGACATGTTGTGTTTGAATAAGACATCTTATCCTACTACCAAAATCCCCATGATTGCTGCAGTGCAATTTTTCAGGTGGGCAATATGCTGCAGTTTGATGATTTGCTTACAATGATGATCATGCTGTAAAACAATGAATAGTAATGAGAACATGTCTAAAAATGTATTGGTACTGATTGGGTGGAAAACAATATTATTAACCCCTTAGATGTTGGAGGTTTTTTTTGTTTTTTATTTTAAATATTCCATTTTGATAAAGATTTCAAAAATCTGTCTGTTTCATTCAGTTATGTTGCTTGTCACACTATTTCTTCTTTAGAGCTTTAAGGGTTAAAATTCACTGAATATTTAGAAGCAAACTAATGACAAGTTAGAAGGAGAATAATGAGGATTTAAAATGTGTATTAAAGTTCACTATAAGAAATGATCACTGCAAGCAATATCTATCATGTATAAAACAAAATAAAAAAGAAAGAAAAACACTGAAACATAATGGCGTAAAGTGCAGTAAGACTGTGTTAAAAAGACAAAAAAGCTCTGTAAGGACATGTTTGGGGAAGGGCCTGAACACAGCTGTGCTGGAGGGCGAAGGTATCTGGCATTATGCCATGTGAAGTTATCGAGAATTGTTCAAACCAAGTTAGAAGTCCTTTGAAGACTATGAAGCATTAGCTATTCAAAACAGGTCAGGAAACCCTTGGGAGCAGTCTAGAAACAGTAGATCTGCTTGACAATTGAAGGAGTTAATGGTGTAATCTGATATGGCCAATTAGTTTTGGAAACTTTAATGGTGTTTAGTCAGTCCAAAGATGATGATCAAAGGGCATGGAAAATGATATTTGGAGATGAAAACAAGGTGAAACCCTGAGTCTGACCTATTGGTCAGTGCTTTTCTGGTGTACATGGTGATGCTGAATTACTCTCAGATTTCGTATCAACAATAAATCTTGGTTGTCTTGAAGCGGACTTCTCCTGGTGATTTCACTGAAGACCAATTAAAAGATTTTGACCAGCAGAACAGGGTCAAGTCTTAGATTTAGGCCCTTCTGATCTGGGGCACCCCTTCGACGTTACTGCCCAGAACTTGCGTAGGTGCAGCAGCAACTATTTTAGAAAATGTACTTCCTACCACTGCGGAAGCTTGACCTGCCATCAGCCACAAGGTCTTCAATTAACTCCTTTGCCTTCTGCTGGGCCGGGGAGGATCCAAAGATGACTACTTCGCCTTCGTAGTCCCCTTTGTTTATCTATGGCAGAAACTGTGTAATTAAAAACCTAACAACTTAAATATGTGCTGACCAAAGTACCTACTCAACATGTCCTTGTGTGTTCAGCAATGAATTTTGGGAAGTAACTCTAAAATTAAACCGGTTTCATAAATGTATGCTTCTTATCTATTGCTGAATATTAGCTGATCCAGTTTTGTGTGTGTGTGTGAAATAACATAAGATACTGTTTCTTTTTGAAGTACACATCTGCTCATGGGGTGGACTTGCCTTGATTCTTGCTCCAGAGATCTCTTCAAGTTCACGAATTTTGGCTCCTCCACGACCTTTGAATAAAAGTAGTTTCAGCTCTTAATATATCATGTCTGTATTGTGTTTGTAACAGTGGATGAAGTATGACTATAAAAACACCTGTATGGAAGGCTAAATGGATAGTCCAGCTAGTTGACACCATCCTGCCAACTATTTCCAGTTAGCTTAGCGAGCTAGCCAACAGTATAACCGAGACATTTTCTCTAAGTAGAACCTGGTTGCTGTTCTTCATACCTTACCTATTATCCTACCAACTGAAGCATTTTCCACGGTGATAGTTAGAGACGAGCCCGACCTTCCACCCCCAAGAGTCCGGGATCCAGGTCCATCTTCAGGGTCTGTGGTCCGTAAACCGCCTTCCCCTCTCCACTGCCCGTACTGATCGCCGCTAACTGGCTTTTCCTGTCTTGGGCCTCCAAACGTGGGCCCATTTCTTACGCCGAAAGAAACATTTTGTGTTTTATGTGCATTGGATGGCAATTTCCATTCAGTTGAAGCGGATCTGGTGATAGGTTTCGGAATAGCAGCGCCGTCTTCGTCGTACTCATCCTCCCAGTCCGACATTTTAGCTCCAACCCTTCACACCTGCAAATGTCTGACCTCAATTAACTGTCCAGCTGTCGATCAAGATAATGATGCATTCACTTACTGATCGGAAACTCAGGAAAACTCAATCTTTTCATTTATGTATTATTTAACCTGAAATTTCTCTAGAAAATAAGTCAAATTTGAATAATACAGTGCCTCAGCTTTTCATTTACACACCTGCACTACAACTTACACATCAAAATGGATCTACAAAGGTACAAAACATTTAGTAACAGGCATAAAGTTGTTAAAAAATACATTTATTTTTCTAAAGAAATTCAAGGTGGTCCTGGGTTTTCAGGTTATTCACATTTTTGTGAAAATATAGTTTGCAAATGTAAATATTTTTATCAAATTGGGCTGTATGTGGCCCCTGAACTAAAATGATTTTGATGCCCTTGGTTATTGATATCTTCAGTGTAATTTTTGCATTTCACAAATTCATTTGACAGGCCGGATTGGACCCTTTGGTGGGCTGGTTTTGGCCCACAGGCCATATGTTTGACACCCCTGATGGTAACTGTAGATACATATTTAAGTGTGCTTCATTTTACAGCTTGTAGATATAGTCATATTATTAGTATATGACTTGAATTTACTTTATAATAAAACAGTCTGATTTAAAATTAATACCATACGTATACCATTAAACGTAAAGAAAATAGGTAATAATCTAAAAGCACAATTCTAAATGTCAACATGTCAGAGCTTTCAAGTTCATGTGAAACAGTTCTTGAAAAACATTCACACAACAAAATTGTTTAGTTAAGATGTACTTTATTAATGTATAATAAAATCATTTTTGCATTTCTCATCCAGAGAACATAATGTGCACTTTAATAAATTAATTTCAAAATAATAATAATAATGTTAACATTATCAAGCTTTAAGGCCAGTTGTGTAATAAATTACTGTTCAAGCAGTAGAGAAATGGCATCATTAACCACCGAAGCCATATGTAAAGTATGTGGCTGAAGCTACTTATTAAAGTGAGCAAATGAGTGCCCAAAATGAGCAAAATTTGACCTCAACCATATGCAATAACTTATAGGCTGTCCAGAAACTACCACAGACTTTTATAGCCCTGTAAAAAAAAAAAAAAAAAAAATCTTTCATATGCATGAAAGGCACAATGAAGCACTGTACAGATTGCAAAAATGTTTCATGACGGAATCAATTCATTCATTACCTCAATGCTGAGTATGTGAATTTTCACTTATGGCCTGTTTTAGAAAACTCAGTATATAACTACAACAAATGTACTAGTCCAATATTAAGTATTACTACCATGTCACATTTTCAGGCTTATCAGACTCATCAAAAACAACTGTGCTTTTGTTGTTTATATATTCACCATACCAGAACAACTCCTGCATGGGAGGTCTACTTCAAAATCAGTCTACAAGTACAATTGTAATTTGTTAATAGATAATAGTTGTAAAATTTGACAGTACAACAGAATTTTAAGAGGTTAATTTACTAAGCAATGCACTTATCATTCAAAACAGAGGGAATATAACTGTAATTTAATTATGGTTATTAATAATAACATTTTGTCAATAACATGTTAAAATACATTTAAGACTGCTGTGACTGCATACCCCTAAAAGTGCAAAGAAGCAAAATCAAAATGGTTAAAAGTCATCACAATGGTAAGAAAACCAAACCTCCTAACAAGTGTAGTGGTAGGACAATGCCATGTAAGACATAATTCCAATAAACAAGTGAGAATAACTTTTTTCAGTATTTGGTTATCAAGGAAATGCACTGAAGCAGAAATGTTTTAACAGGTAGTTTGATTGATGTGAGTACTATCATCATGTACAGTCCAGAGAAGGATATGTGTGAATATTTGGAAACCTGTTCTACTTGATGAGGTATGTAAACAGACCAATGTGTTACATGTCTCCTAAGCAACTATATATATTGCATCTAGTCTTTGTCAGGGAGTTGAAACTATGTGGCTCCAGTCATTACTTCATGAACCAGACAGCAATACTTTCTGCACAGAGGATCTTATTACCCTGTCTGCCAAAGGTGAATAGGATATTACTGTTGACCATTTGCATCTGCGTGAACTCACTGATGGATACATCACTCCTCAGCCTTTATCAACTTTAGTATGCATATTAACTGAGTGAATATCTGGATTCTGGTAGTTTTTCCTGCATCTGGTATTTGCATCAAAAAATATGAAGCAGAGTGACACTTTCCTGTTAATATCAACCACACTTCTTATAAACTCTAGCATTTCAGTTGACACACCTCCTTAAACAAAGGTTTTATTGTGAAGCAGAAACTACACAGTTACCACTGTGCTGTTGCTTTGTCAGACATGCCAAACACTGTTCATAATTCTTGATCTGTTTTTTTAAGTTTCCTTACTGAATACATCAGATACATGCTGATTTTAATGACTTTTAATTAATATCATGTTTCTATCTCTCAAATATGTAAAGTTTTTGCTTATTTAAGTCCGTTGAAAGAATAGGAGCCCTCAAGATGTGCGTTTGTGTTGATGTGGCTTTGTGAGTTATTTATTCTGTTCATTGTGCCGTACATCTGTGCGATTTAAACAAAGTGTTTTAGTGTATTTTTTTTTTATCTCTTTATATATTGTTTTGTTCCTGTATTGATATTCATTATGTTTGTTTCTCAGATGATTCTAAGAACAGAGGGTTTACATTTGACTCCAAATGTATATGAGTATTTATCCTGAAAAAGATGTACACAGTGCCTCATTTTAGTCCCAGACCCAGAGCACTTCTGCTTTTTAACCCATAAAGACCCAGTGCTACTTTTGTGGCAGCTCCCAAATGAATTTTTCTCTCAATTCTTTTTTGATTTACCACCATTGCTTATGACATGATCCTCTGTATTTTGTGTTTTTCAGTAAAAATCTGGTATTTTCCTATATTTAATTTACTGGTCATGCAGATGTTCATTAAAGCTCAGATTAAAATTGATTGTTACTATAAAAAAGTAAAAAGTGACTTTTTCATCAAAGACATCAATAGCTAAACATATTTGTCAAACTCCATGGGTTTTACTGGTGAATTAATGTTGTAGAAGATGATAGTGTTTCCATGTTCACTACGGAGCCTCTGAACGTCCAAATGAGTCATATCTGATGACCATGAAAAGATCAAAAACTGCATTTTACATCAAATATTTACATGTATTGATATGTAATATTGTATTGTATTAAACATTTCAGAGCAGTAGATGCTTTTGGTCGACGGTGGATGTTTGGGTCTTTAGGAGTTAAATTGCTTTACATCTGAAAATATAAAAGTTAAAGATTTATATTATATTTTAGTCTTTACAAGGCATATTGCTTCATTTGGAGCTGGGTAAGGTCTTTCTCCACATATCATTCTGTTACTCTGCTATTTTTCATCCAAATAAAAGTAAAGACAAAGTTAAAACCGGAACAACAACAGTGCAGCTAACGCGTAATGTTCACAATTATGTTTTAGAGGAATCTCAAGTATCCAGCAGTGTCATAACTTTTGACCTGTCAATGTTCCTGACTGTGAGTAAGGGGTAGGGTCAGTCCAGCAGCCTGTCATCATTACACACATGGTGCAACCAGCACCCAGTGAAAAGAAAGGGATTGTCAAAAGAATAAGGGCTTAAACAAAAATAAAATTAATTGGGTTAACCATATAAAATGGCAGTACTAGTTTAAACTAATATCAAATTAGTTCAAATTAGAATAAAATATTCATATTGGTACATGTTCAAATATTTTTGTTTAAGGTTTTGAGAACACATTAATTTAACATGCAGGACATCCAAGCCTCCAGCACGTGTCTGATTGCTCTTGACTTTAAGTATTGCAATAGTTTAGACATGCAGCATCTCATGCTGAGCTGAGAAAGCACACTTAGCCTACTGCAATTCAGCATTAAGACCATTAGCAATTGCCTCACTTAAACAAGTGGGATGCAATCCAACACTTGTACTGAACGATTGCTGATACAGTTACAAGCCAATGCTTTGCTGCATCTAAATCCCCCCTGCTGACAGATACAACTATACAACCTTAATCAACATTAAAGAAGGCCTTTGCTGCAAAGAAGGGGTAAAATGAGATACCTGTGGTCTGAATACATGCTGAAAGTTTGGTCTGATTTTGTAATTCAACCATTCCCGTCACATCAGGCCACACCTATTATTCTCATTTGCAACATTTTTCTTCTTTTTTTTGGAAAGAGTCCATGCAATGATATGTATGAAAACAGAAGTAAAAATAGCATTTTCCATTGCCAAAGACAGACTTTGAAGAGGGTGAGCAACACTTGTCTTCTTCCTTGTTCATGAGAAGAAAGTCTGAATACAAGCACTTATATGAAAAAGAAAGTCAGTCAATCAGTCTCAGCTCATCGAAAAGTTGGCTCTTGTTTAGAGGATTAGCATTTGTACATCTGGGTGTGTTTCTGCATCTACGAACAGTTATGTGTGTGCATATGTGGTGGCTTAGTTTAGTGATTAACTATTTACGGTACATAGTGACAAGGCAAAGAGTCTGTATGTAGGTCTAAAATCGCAGTTCACATTCCTTATTTGTTCATTTAAAATTATGTGACATACATTAACATCTTAATAGATGTTCTGTCTCACAGCTATGGAATTCATGTGCGTAAGACTGTGTTTGTGTTACCTTTTATCTTTTGATAAAATGCACATTTTCTTTAAGGGAGGATTTCTGTGATTCAACCTCTACAAAATGTAAGTGGGAAGTAAACAAAATTCATAAATTAACTGTAAAATGTACAATGATGTACAATTTCATGCTTTTTTCATCCTGTATTAGTGTATTATTGAGTGTTTTGTATTTTGTCTTACATGGATACAGCTAATATTCATTAGTATTTCATACTTTTACCATTAATATTATATTGCAAAATGTGTTTTGTAGCTGATTGATTTTAATATCCCACAAAAATGTATACAAAAGCTGATACAGTTGTATTGTGTAATGAACTGTGCCATATAGCCATGTAAGACAAAATGTAAAAACATCAAATGTCCATATGCAGTTCATGTACAGTACATCTGGTACAATTCATATAACTTTCTTGTACCTGAATAAGTGGTAAAAATTGTTTGTGTAATTGTGTTTGTGGTTATGCCAGCTGTATGTGTGTGGATTGACTAAGAAAATCTGGGTTTCCCATGTTGTGAGTTGCAGCCTCCTCCACATTCTGCAAAAGGTCTGTTGGGCTGTTGTCAGCTCCCTGGGACAGGAAGTTAAAATGTTCTTCTGGCGGTTGAAGCTTGCACTCTCCAATAAAAAGTTCTGTTTCATCCCACTTGCTCAGATCTCCATGAGGGTTGTCATGTTCGCTACCATTGCTGCTGCTGCTGTTGTTGAGCATGGAGGAAAGACCAGGGTCACGTTGGGTCAAAGGCTGACTGAGATTGTGTACGGAGAGGGATTTCCTGCCTCCCCAGTCTGAGGATCTCCTCTCTGGGCTGGATGAGAGTAGTAGCAGGGGGTTGACTTCTAAGCTCATGTGCCTCCTCCAGACCCCTTCACCTTTGGAGCCAGTAGGGTTGTCCCGCAGCTGGACCCTCTCCTGGGTAGGTCCTGCCTCACCGTCCTCTTCTTGGTCCACATCCAAACTGGATCCCACAACAACAGAGGGGCAGAGGCCTCCTTCCTCTATTGGCGCTTCATCTTCCATATCATCCGGGACAGGGTCAGAGGGGCATCGAAGGTGAGAGGGGTGCAGCATGGGGGGAAGCTGGAGGGTAAAGGCTCCAGTCGAAGGAGGTGGAGGCGGCAGGTCGTTGAAGTGTGCTCTTTTAGAAGTGCCATTGGGCCCTACGAGGGTTGGATAGGGGCTCTCAGGGGGCAACAGGGGCGATGGAGAAAGGGATGCTGTAGATGGGGGGTAGGAGGGAGGTGCTGAGTCTGGGGGGCCGTCATCATCAGCTGGGGCTAGGATGAGCCTCAACCCCCTGGGGTTGGCACCGAGGGGCCGGCGTATGCCATTATTGCTGTCTCCGCCGACCCCAACTGGATCACCCCCCTGGGGAGAGGGGAGGTCCCTGCCAATGAGGGAGGTCCGGTAGTCTGAGTTGTGGTGCTGGTGGTTGTTCAGCTCGAACAGGGGTAAGGAGGAGAGGGTGAGCGCTGAGGGGCCTTTCTGAAGGACTTGGCGGTAAACTTCCAGCAAAGAGTCCAATTTTGACTCAATGGAGGTGACCTGTGAGTAACAGAGTGAGAATGAAGCACACAAAGGACAGCTGTATATATTAAAAAAGTAAAAACAAAATATATTCTATAAATGAGCAAGATCAAAATGCAACATATCTATTATAAACTACAAGTACTGCCTTTTTGTAAATTCAAATCTTGTACCCATGACTAAGTGACAAACAAAAGGACATGTTTCCGCTCTCTATGACTCACTAAATTGACTCACCTGTCTTTCCACTTTACAAACACGCCCTAGCATACTCATGCCCTCCATCGAGTCTCCATCCTGATGGAGTTTTTCTCTCATTTTCTTATCTGGAGGTATCTGACCTTTTCCCAGGATCTGGTCCACCCTGATGCAAACACACAAAACACACACAATGTTAAAAGCCAGCAATCAATACTGTTCTGTCAGTGGGCAGTGAAGTAAGCTTCACTTCAGGTTATCCCAAGTCAGGCAACAAACCTAAAGCAAACCAAGTGAGTGACACAAGATTTCAAAGTTAGATTCATGAATAAATTCAGTAAGTTAACAGAAAACATGCTGCAGTTGGGGGTAACATGAAAGTTGGAGCTTTAAAATGTAAAAATCTAATTGATGATTAAGAAGACCAATCCTGTTTTTCCACAGCACAGTGAATATGTACTGACTTAGACCTTAGGTTTTATTTGTTAAATTTTCATTTTATAAATAAAAATGGAAGAGAGTAAAGAGGATCATGAGGTAGGTATAATCATGTTTAAAGGCAACTGGAAATTCAGTAGCATTTGTAATTTCAATTAAAAAAAGACAAAACGATGAATATATGCTGAAATAAGACTGAATAAGTGAGGTTAAGTTTTGCGTTTTGCCCCCAACGTGCAAAGATAACACACATATTATTTTATCTACCACACACCACATGGATTAAAGGTGAAACAATTCAAACACATGACGCAGCAGCACATAAGTTAGAAACATTCACACAAGGTTTTTCCTCATCTGGTGAAGACAAAATGAAGAACAAAACTATTATTGGTCATTAGACTTAGATTGCAGACTTTGGATTGTGTTGATCATTTTTATACATGTTGACACATGTGCAAATGTTTGTGTACGTCAAATCCAGATAAATAAATACCAGATGGGTGGAGTCAGTCAGGAGGATCAATTATTAATGTGTTTGTTGCAGTTCTTTTCATCTATTAAGTTTTCTAGGCATCACTTAAGTGTAAAATTTAAACTCTACCCATATGGTACTACCAGTTGTTTAGACAAATAGAGATTATTTGCATCCCTACATGCATGTCTGTTTGTACATGACATTTCTAGATCAGACACACATCTTTGGGATCCACAGGGGAACTAATGATGATGACAAGGGAGCTAGTGCAGCTAATGGGATTACAAATTTAACTAAAATAAAGTTAAATAAAAGTAACCCTGAGCCAGAGAGCTTCCTCCTGTGGTTGCTGTAATAAAAGTGCAGAGCAGGAGACGACATGTTCCTGGATCGGCTACTCAGGCTGGGACCAGAGCCTGCTGCACTGGCCAGTCTGGAGACAGGAGAAACACTAGATGAGATACTACACACATACACTCATACGCAAAGGCACATGAGCAAGTCCACCAGCTGATACTAGAAACAGCTCATAGATACACACAGAAAGACAAAATACAGGAAGATGAATAAACAATACACTACAATATAACCAATTAGGAAGCAAACGCATTATATTATACAGATATCTGTGTGCATCTATAGCTTTTACTAAAAAATGCATACACACATACATAGAAAACAAGCACTAAGTTAATCGTCGGTATTACTACTTATATGTGGTTAAAAGCCAAGAACAATCAAACTATGGATTACATAACTATGGATGTTTTGATTCTTATCTGTGTTGTAGCACCCCCTCTGGAAACAGCGAGTTTGGAAACAGTAGGATGTGTATGCGTACATTTAGTGTTATTCACATTGTAGAGTGAACAAGAAGGCCAGTATAATTATTATGTGTAATCTGTGTAGACTTTTCAATATAAATATCAATACATTTAATATACAGTCTCCTAGCAAATGCAGTGAACACTGTCATCAGCTCTGAATCAGGGATTTATACCAAAAAGTAAATTCTACGAATGTGAGAAGATGTCCTCTATTACTATAAGCCACCTAAGTACACGTCTAAATAGTACAAATTGTAGTACAAATCTTGCATAGGCCCAAAATTTCAACCATTGCTTTTGCATAATATACATTATTTAAGTTATATTCATGATTAGCTTAACTTAGGGCTTACATCCTTAATATATGACTTAGAGGGTCATCCACACTACGGCAAATCAGCTGAGTTATTAACAGTGAAAAAATATTAGTTATGCAATTAAAAATGTTAATACAAAGTCTCTGTGTTATTTTATGAGTAATTTTTATAAAATGATATTTTTTGAGAAGGTATTTTACTTTTGCACACATCTACAACACAATAATGACTTACTGTAATGTATCTATGGAGAAAACTGTTAATTCTATAGTTATTCATGTTATATAAAAAAAAAAATGCTCCAACAACATGAGGTCTTCAAGATGCTCAGGGATTAAAACAATGATGCAATAAAAGACTATTTCAGTATTTGGTGAGAAAAAGTGAACAGTTGGTCTACATACTGAAATAAATGGAAATATAAGTTGTACTTCTTCACCAAAATGTATGTAAATTATACACATTTTAGGTATTTCAAGCCTTTTGTTAACAATTTAGATATTTATGTCTGTAATTAAGTATTTGAGCGCCTTGAAGATCTCTGAAATATGGTTGAAACATGTTTGGATGAACTAAACTACAATCAGACCTGGGTCAAATAACATCTAAGGGCATTTTTGTAACAACTGACTACATATGATCTCAGATGCAGAAGAAAACAGAAAAACCATCAGCTCTAACACCTGAAGACAGTCTCTCTATAGACTTTGGAGTGCCTTTGTAGGACTAGAAGAGGACTACAGTGTAATTCTGGAGAAAGTGGATGCAGCAATTGTAAAAAAGAAAAAAAAATCTATTTGACCCAGATGTGACAGCCATAAGGTTTTGTTAGTGGGGAGCACTCCACAGGCAGAGCAGTACAGGGAAGGCCTGACCCCGCTGCTGAGTGTTTCTTCCGGGCCTGGCTGTAATATAAATGCAGGGAGGGAGAAGAAAAGGTCTTGATGCGGCTGTTGAAGGGTCTTGGAGGGGGACCCACTACAGTATCTAGTCTGAGAGAGAGAGCACACACATGTCCACATACATACACACTTACAGAAAGGTAAAAGAGTCAACATTTGCTAGTGAGAAAAAGGGTAAAAGGGGACCCTCTACAGAGTGATCTCAGACATCATCTAGTGGAAAATACTGTAACATCAGCAGCAACTTCCACTTTTGCAAGTCTTTGCTGCAGAATAAAACGTTTACAGAGAAAAATCAGTAAACATTAACACGAAAACATGAGGAACGGAGCAAATCATGACGATTTATAACACTACAGTGCATAGTTTATAAACCACTTCTTTTAGATTCTGTAATTTCGGATCTGAGTTGAGTGTCCTGACCTGGTCTGAAGGCTCTTAATGCGGCAGAGCATGTCCAGATGTCCTGCAGAGTACTGCTCTATAACGTCCTTCACATCATACGGGCGTAGTGTCTCCTTAAATTTCTTCTTTGCAACATGAAACTTCATGATCCTAGAAAGAAATGGATACTGAAGATAATAACTTTGCAAAATATTCACATCCTAAACTTAAATGAGTTAGTCTATGTAATTACTAAAATAAACCACTAGATGGCAGCAACATCTTTAAAACCACAAGTGAAGCATTTTATTACATTTCACTTGTTGATCTTTTTTAGGAATCTGATAAGAAAACATTATTAAAATCTCAAATTCCGTCAGGAGTGTCTAATGGGAAACCATAGCTCAGTTGCTCTTTTGTCGAACGAATAACAACCAAAGTGACTGACTTTGAAACTTAAGTGAAAAGCTCCTTCTATATCTTCTTCTAGAGTCACTGCTGGCTGAATAATATTGATACAGGTAAAGTGATCTATGTACGTGGTTCTTCTGGGTTCCCTTGTGGCTTCTGCTTTACTCCAGTTGCCCGTTTTTCTCACTGTCTAAATGGAAACAATGGTGACAGTTGACCCTCTGTATCAACAGTCCTGACAGGGGAGGGGGTGTCCTATCTTCAACCCGACACCCTGGGAAAGTTCTGGGCTTAGACTGCCCATGAAGGAGGCCTGCTGGGTGGGTAGACAGAGAATGGTTGAGCATTGATACGTGTGTCTATATGAGAAAAGAAGCCTGAGGAGCTGGTGATGGAGGCCGAATGTTTTGGATAGGCTTTGATTCACAAAAAACATGCAACATCTAAGTCTCTACAAACACTATCACATTTCTTTAAAATATATATAACAAATGCCGGTATAGGTGAAGATAAGACTGACAAAACACCACCTGAATAATATTATGGAGGGAAAATCACACTGGATGCCTCCCAGGTTTGATTTGTGTCAGATGATTATTGAAAAAGTGTAATAGTAACTACATTTACAATGAAATCAGTAAATATAAAGTCTGATACGCCACACTCAGGTAAACCCTCCAGACATTCTCATGATACTAACGGGGACAGACATGTACTATACTGAAAAGTTTGCAGAAGAGCACATAAACAGACACAGATAATAAAATCATGCGTAGTGATAGAGGATATTCATATACTGCATTTTCAAAATAACACTTTGACTACACATATGGGTGTGTCTAGAGATATTAGAGCACATAAAACTGAAAAACACACTTTTTCCTTCTATACACTAATCTCTTGCGCCGCTCCCCACCAAATATGCTCAAACTGGTGGTTGGTTAGATTATCTATAACATGATTAAGGGATATTAAAAATGTATGATCTGATTAGAGGGAGTGATACAGGAAGAAACAGTGGGAAATAAGTGGTAAATTTGTAAGAATTCAATCTCTTGAGCAGAAGACTCAGAGGCAAAGGAAATGAATATAGAAATAAGCCATTATACAAATGATGAACTTTATGAGAAAAGCTTGAAGAGATGATTTTGCTGTATTCTTATATATATTTCAGTTGTTTTGGTTAACTGTTGAGTGAATGCAGAAATGAAGGTCATCCTGCATTTAATAGCTAAGGTTTGGCATTTTAATTATCACACAGTGGCATGCATTATGTTCATTTTCAAGGTTTCTTATCATTCCAAGGTAAAGACACCATAGAAATTCAGTTTAATACAGCATCAGAATTATGACCTAAACATATCAGATCTAAATCTAACTCAACAAATGCATTTTTTGATGAAAAGTACTAGTGCAAGTGAAAAGGAGGATTTGTACAATGAAAAATATGACATGGAACGGTGAAAGCTGTGAAGTGAAAGAATCAGTTGGCGCCAGTTGGAAAAACATTCTCTCAAAGGGTGCCAGTGCCGGTGTAAAACAGCAGAGGTCTTCTGCACCACATGCATATATGTCAACAAAAGCACACATGTATGCATAGACACACACCCACACACCCACGCACACACATCACACACACACACACACGCACACACATTCAAAGCAAAACACCCCATGCTGGACTGCACACAATCCCTCAGGCAAATGCTCAAATGCAGCAGCAGGTCAGTGAAATGTAGCACAAAGCATAGGGAAAAAAAATATAGAAATTATTTATTAAAGTTATGCTCAAGGGAACTAAACATCATCTGAACTCAAGGACTAACATCATACGTGAATGTATGCTTTTTCCATCCACTGTTTGATATATACTGGGCAGAGGTGAGGTCTGGATGTGGTGATATATTATGGATTCAATTCACTCTCCAGAGTCTGTTAGCACTGTGAGGTAAGACACAAGCAAAGAGGAGGCATGGTGTTTATCCTGGTGTAACAGTGATGGATGAATAAATATGTTTTTTTACTCATCTTCCTTGTATTATGTGTTTGGCTGCATGAAACCAAATCAGTTCAGCAAATGGGCTCCATATAGTAACAAATATTGAAACTGGCTGGTGGTGTATTCATGCAGGCTGTCGGGATATAAAATCGGTCCTGCACATCGATCATTCATCAACTGCTTGATCAATAAATATAGACAATGATGAACTGCTTTTCAAGAAAGATGCAGAGCCTTTCATTGAAAGCTCAATGAAAGAGAACATTCAAAAGGAGTTAGTCTTTACAAAAAGAAATGAAGGGAGAAAAATAATGCACATACACATAGAAATGCCTTCATACAGGGGCACTGTTTGGTTCAACTGATCATTTACCATCCAACAATGCCCTCTAACATGCATAGAAATGGTGAGCTCCGGTTTTAGATGGCACTGAAAATGAAACAGATCTGAGTAATTTTGAAAGACAGTTCATGGTTGGTCATTAATGGCAGGACATTCAGCCTCTGAGACTGCTCAACTGTTTCAGGGGGAACAAAAAAAGTGGCATCTCCACTTAGATCTATGTGACAGACATCAGTAATCAGTGCATTAGTGCGGTATGTAAGGAAAAAAAGAGGCGCTTCCTCAGGTGATTGAGAATGTTAATGTAAGGTGTGATCAGACTGACAACAACAGTGAATTTGTACATAATTGTTGATATTATAATAAGGCTACGGTATAAACAGATGAAAGTATAAATGTACATCTGAGAGTCCAGTGGTACAAAACCCACTGATACTGGTCTACAGACATGTAGAAAAAAATGATGGGCAATTCTGTCATGCTAATCAGAATTCTTTTGAACTCATAAACACCCCAAACAGCCACTGGCGACCAACAACCAACTAATCCTATCAATCCATGTTAATAATTGGTGTAAAATACAGTTTGTCATCTTTTCACGGTCATCAGATATGACCCATTTGGACGTTCGGAGGCTCCGTAGTGAATGTGGAAACACCGTCATCTTCTACAACATTGATTCACCGGTAAAATCCATGGAGTTAGATCAATGTCAGTGGATGGGAACACTTATTTTTCTGTTCAAATAGTGATAGATTTGCTGAAAAAGTCACTTTTTCTTTGGTTTTCCCTGTTTTTGATATAACAACCTTCAACTATAATCTGAGTTTTAATGAACATCTACATGATCAGTGAATTAAATATTGGAAAATACCTGATGTACACTTAAAAATTGAAAATACATAGGATAAAAGTATGATAATTGGTGATAAATCACTTAAGAGAGAGAAAAATTCATTTGGAGACTGCCACAAAAGTAGAACTGGGTATTTATGGGTTAAATGGTGTGACGTGTGCTGGTTGACCCTTTAGTGAGGGCATTCAGTTGTTTATGGTGTTGGGGTCATTTAAACGACAAGGTTTGGGTCCATTTGTTCTCTTAGTGGAAAGGGTCACTGCAAATCAATACAAAGCTGAGTGAATATCTCCAGGATGATCGAGCTCACGGAGTGGTTTGATAAGTATCAAAGTCATGTGGATTATTCAGGGTTTTCACACGCTTTTATTTCATTTCTACACTGAATTATTAAAATTTCTCAATAGATTTTCAGACCACACTTCACATATAGGCATTAATATGTAAATGTGATAACTCCATCATCATTTACATTATCTTATGGTAAATGTATGTAAATATATATATGAGCCCGACCCGGTCATCACCGTTACAATATGGCCCTTGTCAAAGTCACTCAGTTCTTTATGTTGTTTATGTTAATGCATACAACAAAAGGTCAAGGTCAACTTTATTTATATAGCACATTTACAACAACACAAATTATCCAAAGTGCTGTGCAAGATTTTATAAAACTAGTAAAAATATATAGGTATAGAAGATAAGATAGACTAAAACTGATAAAGCAGATACACAATAATAGGATAAATAGTATCAAAAAACACAACCAGAAAAACAAACAAAAGTCACACACTTGTTTTAAAAGCCAGTGCAAATAGGTGCGTGGTTAAAGAGATTTAAAGTGCTCAATGGACTGTGCACATGTGACGTGTTGGGGTAGAATGTTCCAGAGCCTTGGACCTGCCACAGAAAAGACTCTGTCGCCTTATGTCTACAGACGGGTTTCTGGTATGTCTGAAATCAGGCAATTCGAGGAGATATCAGCTTCAAGGACTAAATGTTCACTTGCTGCCTAATACTCGTATATCCAACCCAGTGAAAGGTACCATTGAAAAGAAATAATCAGTATTATTAACACTTCTTCTGTCAGTGGTCATAATGTTATGGCTGATCAGTGTGTAATACATGACAGTAGATGCCAGTTAAGAAATGTCAAATAAACTACAAAAACAAGTCTTCTTCCTGGTCTTGCATGTGTCATATGTATGCATTAACATGAAATAAAGGATCATGTGTCTTTCAAAATATCTAAATTTGGTGATGACAAACAGGAAGAAAACGCCAAGGCACTCTCTTTAAGCATTAAAATACCTTTAGTCTCACGCATGGTCGTGTATAGACCTTAAAAAGCACTTCAACGCGTTTCGTCGTCTACTTTATGAATCCCTTTTTCCAAACAGCACCTCGAACAAACTCTTTTTTGGGTCCTAGAAGCATTCCTTCCCATGATTTTCGTGATCTAAATTTGTCGGTTTCATCTACAAATGAACCTCAAGATGTCTCAGGTCACAGCGTCTGCTAAAAGATCTTAAACATAAATTGTTACTGCAGCAGAAGCTCACCTGACAGCTCTGATGACAGCCTTGAGAGGAGCTGATAGATCCTCCACTGTAACATCGCAATGGCAGCCTCTTTCATCAAAGGAATCCTCCGTGGTCATACCTGTATCCACTGAAAGAAACAGACCGCCATTTCATCAATAAATGTGATCCCGTGCAAAATTATTTCCAGTCTTTAAGCTCATAAAACACCCACTCCATAGCAGGTCTTGACAGCAATCTCCAAGAATGTTTCAGACTGATACTATTTTGGCTTTTAAGAGGTGAAAATTTATGTCCTGCTTGGATGAGATCTTTGGGAATGGGCAGTGTTTCGCCAGCTCAGCTATAAGGTGAAAGAGGAAGGTACATATATTCTTAATCCTGCCAATAATTACAAGAGTGAAGCAGGCATAGGCTAAGAGAAAATGGAAAAGATGGTAAAGAATGATGTATTGTGAATAGTGCATTGTAAAATCTGTTAAAAATGAATGACGTCAGTGGAAAAAAAGAGAGAACAGAGGTGTTATTCATTTTAAAGAAAGTCTGTAATTTTATTGACTACTGTATGAGAGTATTACCCCGTTTAAATTTTTTAGGATATTTTTTTTTTT
Source organism: Apogon hyalosoma (assembly GCA_037367295.1). Taxonomy (NCBI): domain Eukaryota; kingdom Metazoa; phylum Chordata; class Actinopteri; order Kurtiformes; family Apogonidae; genus Apogon; species Apogon hyalosoma. Next base: position 16,330,135 of record JAPQRP010000009.1, on the reverse strand, counting down.
TTTACTTATGGACTGCTTTGAATAGTGCAATATGTATTAATGTAAGGGTATAGAGAACTGTCATCTTATAATGAGTTCAAAATGCATTCAAATAACTGGTATAATATTTGAAGCTGCCGACATTAGAAATGTTTTAGTCCTGTCTTTGTTGTATTTTTTAATATGTCTAAGTGCCCAGTGTATTTTAATATTTTTTTACTTACCTTGTCTTATGCGTTATTAATTGGAAATTTTGTACAGTAAAACTTGTATTGAACTGGTCTGTGTTTAGGTATTTTAAATTGTGTTTTAAAAGTTGCATGTTTATAACCTTGTGCTACCTTTTAGGGTGACAATTCAACATCTGTCTAGGGACTGCCGATAAAAAATATTAGGGTATTAGGGTGACTCTGGTGCATTTAGAGCAATGTGAATTAATGTATAATGCCCCTGTTAAATACACTAACCAATAAATAAATAAACAAGTGGTTCCAGGCACAACAAACCCCGCCCCTTCATTATTGTAGCTTATTGTGGCATCGATCCAGCTGATGTCATCATGTCTATACATGTGCTGATGTCAGTATATCAATTCCCACTATATATGTGCCAAGTTTGAAGCAAATTGAAACAAAATTGATGTTTTTTATAAACGTGAAATATCGCCCATTATAAGTAAATGGGAAATTTAAAAAAAGATTTTACAAATTCATTAAAAATTTTGACTTTGACCTACCTTTCCCAAAATATAATGAGATCTATTCTGGGTCACTGGCAATCTATAAACTGAATTTGGTATGAATTCAACCAACAGTTTTGCTGTTAAAGTGTCAACAAACAAAAAAAAGAGAAACAAACTGAACCAAAAACAATACCCCTTGCCTCCCCCCAGTGGGCAGGGCAATAAATAAATTAAAGAATGCATTACAAACAGTTTGTTGATTTTTTGTTGAAATTTGTTTGTTAATTTACATATGTAATTGCCTAGATTTCAATAAATCATAAAGCCCCATTAATGCAAATGGTACAGAGGGTGATATGTCAGACATTATGTCATTATGGCCACTTCTTTCCTCGCTTTTAGATATTTACACACAACTAATATCAGCTCACCATCAGGGACAGCGGTGCGAATCTGGCTCTTGAGCCTCAGTGACGGCCTAAACCGGGTCCGATCGTTGAAGCTCCAGCTCTTTTGCACTTTGGCCGGGCTGCCACCCATCAGCTCGGGCCCACCCACTACCTCGTTGCCAGGGGAACAGCGCTGGCGGTCGTTAATGGACGTTTGCCGGCTCTTCATACTCTGGCCACGCGGACTGGCCATCCGGACTCGCTCCTTAAAACTCAACTTCTGACTGCACAAAGAGGGAAAAAGAGGAAACCAGGACGAGGATGGACAGAGAGAGGACACACAGAGGAGACGGTAATAAAAGAATAGACAAGATAGATAGAGATAGATGGAGTTGAATGAAACACACAGACAGAGTGTGTGGTATAGGTTGGAGTTGATAGACACACAAGGAGAGAAAAAGAAAAAAAAGATGCTGTCAACACCTATTTCCCCTCAGAGAGTGAGAAGAGTTCAGAGCACAGACACAGGGCAGCGTTCTGTCTTTTCCTTCAGCCCAAACACCATCCATCCATCTGACATGCCCAAAACACCAGAACAATGCAGTCTGCCCACCAAGCCTCCCAAACAACCTCTCAGTGTCAGCGCCTGAACACATTCATCCTCCCTGCTCTGCTAATGACTGCCAATCAATATATTGAATAAACTATTCATGTATTCACTTGGGCAATATTGACAATTCACCACCACATTTATACTGACACTGGCTTCATACAAATAAGACCATCACAGAACGTGGAATTTATTTGGAAATTAAAGCTACACAAAACATATTTTTGCATGTTTATTGGTAAATTGGTAAAATGACTGTACAGAGATTAAGAAAATTATGGAAAAAGGGCAAAAATGGTCTCATTCGGTATGATATGGTAAAGTTTTTTTCTTTTACAAGAACATACATTGTATACACTGCACATACTATAAATATCACATTTATCTACTGGAGGCTATATACCCCTTTGTGTATGTTTGTTTACTATTTCATATTTATATCTTCAGTTGAAATGAATACATTACATTAGACTTCAGAAGCTGCAGAGAAAAACACACTACACTGATCAAAATGATGAAACCCTCTATCAATAAACACTGCCTGCAGCAAAATATTATGTTGCTAAGGCAAATAGACCAGCATGCAAAGCAGCAGACCAATGAAGGATGCAGAGTCCCAGCCCATTTCTCATGCCACAGCTCCACTTGCTCCTGACCTCAATGTCTCACCTGAATTTTAGTGTTTAATCCATTCAAATATGTTGTATTTGAACTTAACAACAAAAGAAGCAGTCTGGTAAACATCTCCAGTGTGCATACTAGTACACTAGTATGCATACTCCTAATGCCTACAAGGGATTAAAATAACAATAATCCTGCAAAATTGTAGACTTAATGCATGTAAGATGACAAAATGAATGGTGGTAATGATCATTATATGCAGTCCTCAGGCTTTAGTATTAACCAGCTTCAACCATAGATAAGTGACCATTTACTAGTAAATGCAGCACAATTCATGAATAATTCTTTGTTTCTAGGGAAGATATTATTGTTCATTTTCTATTGTTTATCTGCTATCATGATAAGCATTTCTATTTAAAACCACCACTATAACCTATCCATTTTTAACCATTGTCTGTCATATGTAACGCTGTAATATGTCAAATCCTCCTTTTTTAACCTGCCGGCTATACTTCCACACAGAAACTGAATAAGAATGCAGTGGGAATGCAGAGAACATGCGGGAATGTGGGGAAAACTACAGTAGACACATGTGTATAATGAAATATGCAGAACTATGGACCACTTGCGTGATTCTAAATGTTTTGGAGAGATAATTTAAGACCATCTGAATCCAGTGTCATGATTTGCTTATTTAATTTTCATTCATTTTCCTCTTCTTGTCACATTCATCCAACTGATAAGACTAGAAAATGACCAGGAACAGTAATTTATTAAGTGAAATTACCAAGAATTTCAACCGCTGATGACTGGTCATGAAGAATATGAATGAAAAAAAATGGAAAAAAGAAGACATTCATGTTGCTGGAGGATAGGTATGTTTAAGGAGTGAGGGGGAATAACAGATTAAAAACAATAACATAAAGGGGAATTTAGGCCTTGTCTTTTGACTTTTTACTCTGGCCTTTACAGTACTTTACTTACTCTAAGTGTAGTAAAGTAAGTCCCAAAACAAATCATGATACCAGCCTTTTTGTTCAATTACAAAGGAAAGGAAATTTCTGTTTTGTTTTGGTTTTTTTCTTTTTTTTTTTTTTTTTAATCATTTTAGACTTGCTCATGTCTTGTTTTGTATAAGCACCAATTCTGGTGGAATTCCCCTTTAGTTTGAAACAAAATCTTTTTCACATTTGACAGGCAGCAGGCAGCAGTTGTCTCAAAATCCTTAGAGGGAAATAAAGGAATCAGGATGGACATAAAGTATAATTGCTGTCTTCTCCTCCATGCTCGGGACAATGCTATTAGTCATCCACAGGTTATTGGGTCAGGGCAGAGAGGATGCTTGGTGCTGGGAAGTAAATACCTCCTATATTTCCAAGTATACCTTCTGAAGAGCCTCCTATTACTTAGACCCTTACTAGAGTGAAGAAGGGAGGGATGAAGGAGAGAATGAGGAGGAGGAAATAAAGAGGAAGGAGATTAAAAGTGGAGATTAGCAGAAGATGGAAGAGAGACGTGTTTTTTTTACTGTCTATACTGATGCACAGAAGAAATACAGAGTATGGGCAGAGGACCTATTAAAGAAACGAATGGAAACAGCTGAACAGGTAAAGTAGAGTAAATCCACCTGAACTTTGCTTACCCTCAACTTAGGATGACAGTCTATTTTTCTTATCAATAAACTTGTTTTTTCCCAACCACATTTTCATATCCTTCATTGTGAAAGCTTTTCAGTTCCCCTTGCTTGGGTTTGGCTCTTCAATCAAGTATGAAAGCTCCACAAATAAACCACCCAAATCATTTCTTTCTCAACCCGGGAGGATATTTTTTCACTTTACCAAGCTCTCTGCAGGGTTGCATAAATTATGGTGGGTTGTAAAAGTGTAAAGATTTGTTCAGTGTTATGCCAAGTTAGCCTAGCGTGTATTAATCCTGTTATCTGAGCACTGTGAGCCATACAACAGACTATAAAATACAGACTTACATTAAGTGCAGCATGATTTATTTTTATCAGTCACAACATAACGTTTCATTTGATGAATAATAAAGTCTAGAGAAACAAATTTATACAGTCCTTCAAGTGACAGGCTGAAGAGTCGCACGTTTCTGCTTTAAAAAATAGGAATAAACTTTGAAGAATGTGAGTTTTTCATAAAGTGAGGATCCCTACCTGGAGGTTTACCCACCATTCAGCTTTTTACTACATCACAGAGGATGAATCGAAGTGTACAAGCAGGAATAAACACACACCTGCTTAAACACACTCATAAACTTCAGATTAAATGCCTATTATCCCTCATTTTGTGTTGCTTCTCTTTGCCAACACCCTGCACACTTATCCTCAGCATGATGTCCGCTGTAGCACTTTGCGGTGCGCCTAATGTTTACTACTGCTGGTGTTTACAAGTCTGCTTAAACGAAAACCACCAACCGTTTACCACGGCACCTACCGCCGCCGAGCAGCCGGCAGTCTGTAAGCCAGCTAATAATGCAGACCGCTTTTTGTTCTTGTGGCTAAAGGAAAACTTATAGAAAAGAAATAGTCTCGTGAAAAGTGTACATAATTATAATTTCACATGTGTAAATTGGATTAGCCACATGAAAAGTTTCTAAGAAAGGAAAACGTAATGAAACACAGCCTTTTAAAGAAAGGGATTTCTGGAGGATGACTTTTGTTGAGGATACAACAAGACGTAATTAAATGTTGTTTTGTTTGGGGATGAGAGGAACATTTGTTTGTGTGTTTGACTAAGCGTATAAAGTTATTTTTTATAAACGCATATATGTGGCTGTCTTAAATTTAAGTGCCTAAGAAGCTGCTGGCTCAACATAAGGCCCCCAAATGTTGCCAGAGATTTGCTGCACTGTAAAAACTATACAAGCATAATTAAACTCACAAATCTCTCTCTGTCGTCTTCTCTCTGAAATCCCCTATCTCCTCTTCTCTCCCCTCCCTTTCTTCCCCTTTTTCAACTTCGCTCTGTCTTTCCTAGACTTGTGTTTGATGAGTTATATAAATACCATCACAATGGAAAAAGTGCGTCATGGTACAGACATGGTACAGACTCCTGTCTTTGAAGGCGTGTGCATGCATGCGCACACACAGTAACACATGTACACACACACTGAGCAGAGACAAAGAAACCCATCACCCTTTCCTGCTAAAGAGTCAAGTGCAGGAGAGGAAAAAGTACAGAGAAGAGGAAGAGATGAAAGTGAATGAGATAACTTCAGAGATGGATGGAAAGTGGAAGTTACAGAAAAATAAGGACAGAAAGTGACAACATTGTGCTTTTGCAAATAATCCAGCTCAAATGTGGCAGTACACATAACGCTGGGGCTTCTTGTGTGCAACACTATCCCTGTCTCATCTCATACAGTATCCCTATCCACCCCTAAAAAATACACAGATACAAAATATGAGCGATCACATTCCACAGATTCAAAGTGACATTAAGCCTCGCATTTCACTGTAACTGAATATTAAATGTGCATGTTTATGTGTCGTTGGAAAGAGCTGAGTCATACAAACCTGTAAGTAGTCTCGCCCTGCTCTTTCCTTCAAGGGTTAGTGGGATGAAAAGGAAGAGACAAAGGGAGAAAAATCAGTATTTCAGCAGATTAAAAAAGCAGTAATCCAACGTTTCTGCTAATGGATATATGAGGCATCATGCCAAAAGGCCATAAAAAGAAAAGTATATTTAATTCGATGGGGTGAATAGTTAGAGTAATTGTTTCCAAACACATGCAAGCTATGGCCATGCACAGTCAAGCTAAGCGTTAGCTGAAAGACAGGCAGGGAAAAAAAAGGGGGGTGGGGGGGTCTCAGTTTGGGGTGTACGGGAAGTGAAAGGAGAGACAGTGAGCTAGACATTTAAAAAAAAAAATGTCACTGTTGCGAAAACTATCATTCACTGAGTTGAAAGTATTTTGTTTTGTTGTAACTGAATGAGTAACCAAGTGTTAACTTTGCAGCTTCACTATGAGGATGGTTCATCTGTTACTGTGCACAGACTCACTGACACAACGATACACTGGTTTGTACGTTCACAGTATGAGGAGTATGAGGTCTGGAGTTAAGAGACCTTCAGTGAGTAACTAGCACAGTATATTCTTTTATTTGTTTTAATAGCCATTTAATCATTTTATTCTCTTCTATTATGATATTAAGTACCATATACGCTCTTCTAATTAGATTTTTTTAATATTATGATCTTTTATTGTATAACCTCCTTGTTTTCTATGGAGCCCCTTTGGTGACATGTGAGACAAAAAAAAAGCCACAAGTTAGTAATGCGTGGCCACTTGGGATGGGAATCAATAAGAATTTAACGATTCCGATTCCATTATCGATTTCGCATATCGATCTGATTCCCTATCGATTCTCATTGGGTGAAGGAATAAAAGACTACAAACGGGTTTGTTTGTATTAACTGTCTTTTATATTTCCATCTCGGCACAGAAAATGCAAAATACAGTATACACATATAGTAATAACAGATGACACCAGGCCTGGTTCAGGGCGGGTCACACCATATGAAACTGAAGTGAAACTGAAACTTCAGATGCTTTATTGATTCCACTATGTCTCCTGCTGTTTTGCTCCTTATTTTCCTTCCCCTACCTTCGGAAACTTTTATTTGAGGGGGCAGGACATTTGTTGGTATGGCACACTTCAAACACTTGCAGTAAGGCACGGGGTTTGAGTAAGCGGCATTACTAACTCGTGGCCATGCATTAATATTTTTTTCCTCACTTGTCACTAAAGGGGCTCCATAGTTTTAATTTCCCACAGGAAGTTTCTTTTATTTATGTAAAGCACAATGGATTACCTCTATGCATGAATTATGCTATCCAAGAAACGTAACAAATAAATTTACCATCAGTGAAATTCAAATTGTCGTATGTTGTTGCTTAAAAACTTTAATTTATTTATTTATTCATTTTTTAAATATCTATATATTGAAAAAAACATATTTACCAAAATAAGTGTGTACCAACTTCAAAGTCCAGGGATCAGTTGAGAAAAACATATTTTCAGGCTGCCCGTTTCATTAAAAGCCTTCATAGTTTTCTAATGTTAGTTGGAATGATCACATTCACTGCCCAGTCAACAAAAAGTCCCACACACAATATTTGACTTTAACTCTGATTATGCATTTATGCCATATAACACATAACCTTCATTTCCATCCACAGTTAGATCTTATATTGATGATGGGAGAGTCGGACCACTGCATAAAGTCTTCTCCAACACATCCCAAAAATTCTCCATGTGTGAAAATGATATCCCATGCTTCCCGAACCACTTTGTCACAAGCTCGATGAACCCAGTGAATCCTAGCATTGTGCAATATTCATGCTTTGATGGATGTTTAAGAAATGACAACCTACTCACTGCATCAAATTGGAATAAATAACTGAAACATATTTATCACTGCAGTAATTATCTAATGGAGGGATCTTAGAGTTGGGGATTTTTTTTTTTTTTGGCCAGGCAGTCTAATACTTCTTGTTTATGGGTTTATGTCATTATTTCTGATGAGGTTATTAGCGTTTGGGGTTTTTTTAGCAGAAGGGTGATGCTGTAAAACACTGCACATGCCAAGCAAACCTTCCCTGCTAGGAAAAAAAAATGAACACAGGTAAGTTATAGTACATGGTCAAAAGAAAGACAATACACCAATGGAGATGAAGAGACACCAGCTGAGCAGGAGAGATGAGGAGAATGGCTGAGCAACAGCGGCCATGTTTCTAGGTCTATAAGTTGTTACCTACTTGGCAGGGCTGCAGGTATGTAACGCCTTCAAATGAGGCTTCCAGGTAGCAATGGAAACCGAGTTCTCATCAGCAGCATAACTACGCCAGACACACTACATGCAGAATCAAAAGGATAAATAAAATAAAATAAAATAAAATAATGAAAAAAAATTCAACATTGGGGACAGGTGCGAGTGGATAATAAAGAGGGGAGGGGGCATATAAGTTGGGTAGGAAGTGAGAGAAGGAAAGTGAGGAAGGAAAAAAGGAAAAGCTATTAGTTATTGGGGTAGTGCCGATGCATCTTGGGTGGGTTTTGTCGGAGGGAGTGGTGGAAGGCGGGGTGATGGTGGTGGTGGAGGTGGTGAAGGTGGTGGTGGTGGGGATACATGCCTGAGGGGAGGGAGGGCGCTTTGGTAGTGGTGCCATGTGGCTCTGAGGTAGGGACGGGAACCATCAGTGGAGTACAGACGCCAAGCCGCCTGGGAGAGGGAGGGAGCAGAGATGCGCACACACACACACACACACACACGCAGACAGACACACACACACACACACACATTCAAACATGACACACAACGCAAATGACACAAATATGGTGAGGAAAAAGGGGACTGGGATATATGTGAAAGCATAATATAAAGGTCTTTCAGGGGTCGTTACCAGCTGGCACTCATATGGGAGGTCTACTACTGGCTGAATATGCTCTTAAACATTCAACATTTTGATATCTTCTTTTTTCTTTTTCTACTCATGTAAAGTCAAACCATATGAAGGTCAGAAATTACACCAATTTTCATCAAAATTAGTAGAAGGAAAGGGCATGGGCTAAGATTGCACCCGTTACATTAAATGGCATCGAATCTCGGGTTGCTTTTCACTTTCTGTAATAAACTTTAACACAGTCTGCATGTATAATGAAACTTACTATACCCTGTATGTATCCCACAATGCACTGTGAAAAGTAGTGCTGTATGCTGTTAAGAGTACTGCAAAGCAATGTCTCAAAAAATTTAATGCCACACGATTCCACAGCCGTTGGTTGTTCTTCAATCTGATGAATGTCTATTTATATAACTAATTATACTAATGAATGTTTATTATAAAGCTACTAGTGAATAAAGAACCAGTTATGGATACAAACAGAGTATAAAAGCATAGAAGCAAAACTCTGATGCTTTTATGGCGACAGACTTCCATCCATCCATTATGGCAGTAATATAGCACTGATGTTCCATGGAACAAACAGACAATTAGCTTTCACTTTATATTGATATAAATTGTTTGACAGTAGCAAAGAATGCAGTCTAAGAGATTAGAGGAAACGAAACTGTAGTGATTTCTGAAAACTACTTTCAGTCTGTTGAAGCTTTCATTTCTTCTCAGTGTAAGTGCTTTGACATAGGTTATAATTTGCGGTTTGTGTCAGTTTTAACAATATTGCGGAATGAGAAGAAGAGTGAACTTTTCGCCTTGGCAGAGGTCTGTTCTGTCTGAGTGAGTACTAGTTTTATTTTCTCTGTGCTCGAGCTAAAAGTGAAACTAAAAGGCTGCAGTGAACCTTAATATTGAAACTATCTGACATGATCCCCACAATATATGTTTTTTCTAACTTTATTTACGTATCAGGATATTGCTCAGTTGTAGATAAACCTCTGTAATAGTGCCAGGTGAGGTTACATGTTACACCATCATATGACAAGAAAGCCTTTATATAAACACTTTGCACATACAGGGTGGAAATCAACACCAACCACTTGCCAAAAGCTGGTCCATTTTTGCTGTTGGCTGTTAGGCACCTCTGGAGACCAGTTTAAAACTTAAACAGTCATTTGGAGAGCCAATCTAGTTCTAAAAATAAAGTTGCTGGGGAAAATCGTTATTGCAGCAGGTGAATTGCTGAACTGACCAGCTGTTGGCGTTTGAAGACAGTGTTAATATCCTGCCCCTGCACAGAGTGATTTGAAGCATGGAGAGCTGTGTGGGATGTGGGAGTAGAGTGACGGACAGCGGAGTAACGTCATCTGCATATTCAACACATCATGGCCACTTCCAAGTTTCCTTTTACCTGTTGAGGAAAACGTTAAAAGCTTGGCAGATAATAGACCTTGTATGAAGCCAATGCAACAAAAACAAAACTAACACATGCAGGATTAACTGCTCCTGTAGTGACTTGTTCATAAACAATTAGACTCCAACTGGTCTTCTTCAGGTGTAACAACCTTTAACCATTATACACTTAAAATACAGTCCCATCCAAAGCAGATATAGGGAAATAAAATGCAAATTGTCTTTTAAATAACAGCATTGTAAAACATGAAAGTGCACACATACAAATACATCCACATTTATGGTTAATCTAAGAAAATATTGCTTAGTGCAGAGGTCAGATCTCGAAGTTTATTAACAAAGAGCTGCTCTTAAATTGATTGGTTGTACTTTGGATTTTTATAAAACTATCAAATACTATAAAATATTCACAAGCTCCTATAACCCCTTATCTCAACTGTGAAACTGAAATGAAATTATTGCAATTATGGACAAACAATTCTTAAGACAGCTTGGATGTTTGAGTGAAAGTTCAATTTTCTTTAATTTAATTTTTAGACTATAATGCTGACTTTACTGACTTATGCCTGCAAATACAGGAACTGCTGCTGTTATCAAGGTAACATACTGCAGATATGTACATTATGAAGCAGGCAGTTTATTTGCTGGAAAGGAAAAAGTAGGTCAAGGTATTTTGTGGTTTAGAAATGAGACAAAAAAAAAAAAACCCCAGACCAGACAAAGAAAAAAAAAAAAAAAATCATGCACTTACACACCGATATGGTGTCATTAATATAAACACACAGCACAGCAGATGTTTATTGTGCATTAAAAGGTAATGCTGCTGGTCCTGTCTATTACAATGACTGATGATTTGGAGGAGCGTCTGCCCAGGGAATGATTGCCATGGAAACGGCTCATAAATCCCAGCAATGTGTGTTGCTGTTGGACCTGAGTGCTGACAGCGTGCCTCACACACCGTTAATCACCGGCAGCTACACGCCCTGACAGCCCGCAGAGGGGGCAAAATGCACACAGTCCTATTTAAAATACACTTAATAAAACACATCAACCACGTTAGAAGGACTCGCACTTCAACATATTACTAACACACTTGTGGATCGGGTTAGTGGACAGACACCTCCACACAATGTTGCAGAACTAAAAGTGAAAAGCTTAGAGACCTTCTAAAAACACACACGAAGTACGCATATTTGTAACAAGTTCACAGCTGCTGCAAAACACTTCAGAAGATATAAAGTGTGTGTTTGTGTGAGTGTGTGTTTACCTGAATAAGACTGGCAGCTGGGTTCCTCCTCTTTTCAAAGTGCTTCTGTCGATGTTGTTCCTGCACCTTCAGGGCAAAGCCTGACCCTAGGATGCCCTACAGGCAGAAACACAGATTTTGACCTGCTGAAAACACCCCAAAGCCAAAAGATGGTGCCCTTGTCCTGTTACCGTTCGTTCAACCAACCTTTATCTGTGATGGTGTTATAATGTGTGTGTGTGGGTGTGTGTGTGAGACTCACAGCTGGAAGGGCAAAGAAAGAAATCCCCAGCAGAGCGAAGCCAGCTGATAACAACCGTCCTGTCCAGGTCTGTGGGGTCTTGTCACCGTAGCCGATGGTTGTTAGGGTGATCTGAGGGGTTAGAGGTCAATACACAGGAAACCAGGAGGGTAAGCGTTGAGTTACATAATCAGGATTGACACAGGTGGTTCAAGTGCCTCAAATTCAGTCTTCATTGTATTTGCATTTTAACATAATATTCTACATGATCAAACTAATCCTCGGGCAAATAAATACCATCCATTTTTCCCTCCATTGCAGAGGAATTCAGTTTTTCATCTTTTTTCTGATACAAATTGCTTGGACCTAAGCAGGCAGTGGTTGAGTGTTTTTTGGCATCACTGGGTAAAAATTCCATAATTACCTTTCAGCATATTGTAATTCATGAGGTCTGAGACAAAACAAGAATTCCACACACTGCTGTAGCAAATTTACCCACACACTTTAGCTAATCATAGCTGTTTTCAGGCAGGTAGGGGAATTAAATCCATTACAATTTCATTAGACACGACTCTAGTGCTTTACTCTGTGGATCAAGACAGAAGCTTCAAAAAGTATCTTCCCTTTTCTGCAATAGCATGAAATGGTGTCGGGTCCATCCTTTTTTTGTATTTAGCCTTTTGTTTTGGACAGAGAGGAGAGAGCTGCCGCTTAAAGGTGTGTATTTTCTGCAGTTTTTTTTCCCATTTGCAGCTTTGAACACATTAATCATGCAGAAACGTGAAGAACGAATATTACCACTATACAAAAAAATTAGAGGATTTCACATTGAGTGCACCAAATTCACTACTCATGGCTGTTGGTTTTTCATTTTGTCATCTCGTATTATATGCTGACACACTTGTCACTTTATGTGGCTGAACTTGGCTGTGTTTTTGTGTGTTATTCCCACGGGTCTAACAGGCCAGTCTTGTGTGGCAGCAGGAGAAAACTGAATTTATCGACTGGGCCTTTTCTTGTTTGTGTTGTTTTCTACAGGTAATGAGTACTAGACGTAGGAGGGAACAGTGCAGCACACTCAGTCAAGAGTGATTTTACAGCCCTTTTGTGTTCTTTATGCTCAGTGATGAGCTTGTAGAATACATGCAACGCTTATTATGGTTTTATGGAATTAATCTGGTATTCATCATTGCTATTTTATTAAATATTTACAGATATCATTTTATTGTTTTTATTGCATTATTAATGTATTATATAGAGATTTTAAGGGCTGAGAGAGAGTGCCAGAACCAGAGAATATGTGTACTGTAAATGCACATGACAAATAAACTTGACCTCGAACTTGATATATCGTGTTATAGTACTGATAGAAAAACACTAACTGTAATGTTCTTTTCTGTGACCTGCATAAAAGGATGTGTACTAACAGTGTTTGATAAAATCTGCGTGGGTCTATATGCTTTTCAATCATGTAACTCATTTTATAATTTCCAAATCAATTTCACCATTAGTTATGAAACATTTACATCATAACAAAAGATTTCAACAAAAACAGACATATAATGCTACAAAGCTACCACACAAAATGCACAATGTAATCCACAGACATGCAGTAGCACAGCTATTATTGCTATATATTTATCCAAACAATCCCCATAGAGGTATATTTGCCGTTAAGAGCTAGTTTGCTCTTTGCATTTACGCACGCTCGGTCTTATGACGCATGTGTACTCACCGTGCCCCACCACAGAGCATCAGCATATGTAGCAAAGTCCTTGTTCAGTTCTTTCTCCACCAGATAGACCATAAAGGAGGAGAAGATCAACACCAGGAATCCAATGTACCAGGCTGTCACCAGCTCCTGAACCGTGCACAAATATGGCATATTTCAGACTCAGATTCATATCTGTACGACTGTTACTAAATGGTGCACAGTTGTGAAATCGTTTCAGTTTTTATTAAATACATTCAAAACTCTAGCGGTTGTCTAGTGGGCCAATGTCAAAAGAGGAAATATTGTGTATATTATGTGTAAAGAAGTCTTCAATAAAAGCTGTCAGTGTTATTAACATTTATTCATCACCTAGAACATGACTTTTAATACACACTGACAAAAAGTTTTATTTTTATGATAGACGAGCTGCTTCAAAAAAGTCAAAATAGAAAAAAAAAAAATCTCCACCTAAGATTTATTTCAGACCGCACACACATCCTACCTTACTATGTGCATAAACTACAGATCCCAGAAGCTTCCAGGTCCCACCCCTGCGGTCCATGCGAACCATGCGCAGGATCTGTAGAAATCGAAGGCTACGCAGAGCAGAGGTGGCAAAGATGTTACCCTGGCTACCGGCTGAAACCACAGCAACGGAGGCAATGAGCACAATGATGTCTGGAGACAGAGAGCAAAAATTAAAGGTCGCAGGTCCCATTTTATTAGTATTGAAAACTGTGTTCACCTTAACTAGATTCATCCACATTTTCATCCATTACCTTTAAAACAGCCATTGATTCACCACAAGCTGCCTATCACCTTTAATATGTCTATAAGTCATCATCTGTCTGAAAAGCTTTTTTTCTGCTGTATTTTCCAGGGGGCTGTCCACCTTACTGGAGGAACATGAGTACTGACACCCACCATCTTGTAGTTTATGTGTTTTTGTGCCCCTTTACTGCTGCTTATATTGATCAGACAATAAAAAAGATATTTTTTAAAGCAGCATGTGTCTTTCAGCACCACATAAATTACCTTAAGCACACAAAGATCTTGAAATTACTTTAAATTATTATACATCAAAGTACTGTAAATTATTATACATTTCTGAAAATGTTTATTAATTTTAATATTCTTTCTATGAAATTTGGCATCCTAGAAATTATCAGTTAAATATTAGCCTTATAGTAACTGTAAATGCCAAAAAGTAACAATGCTTTTGGAGTTGACACAATTAACACATGCTAAAACTTCCCAGTAGAAATATCTTGAAATTATGGTTGGATAATATGGCCAAAAATGTTATCATGTTAAAAATGTTCATAAAATCAAACACTCATTTCTTTCTGGTTTAAAGGCTTTTGGTTCCGAGAGAAAGTTTATTAATTAAAATGACAAAATATTTTTGAGGTAAACAAAAGAATCTATGATGACAACAGGATTATGATAATTATCACTATAAGCTCCACAGGAAATCATCACAAAATAATCTAAAAATAATAATATGATTATCATAATGGTTTTACCACCTACCCCTATTAAAAAAAAAAACAAAAACATTTTTATAGGCACATCTCTACACACTCACCTATGACACAGAATGGTTTTCTGGCGAAGCGGAGGCGTCCCTGCCAGCCTCGGTAGCGGCAGCAGCAGCCTGCGCTCCATATCCTGATGATGTACTCCAGACCAAACACCACAATCATCACAAACTCCTGCAAGACACACATACATATAAACATGTTATGTGATCATTAAAATGCAAGTATTTTAGAAGGATCAACAAGAAACACACTATCACGAGTTAACCCATAAAGACCCAAATATCCACCATGAACCAAAACCATCTACTGATGTAAATGTCTAATACCTGTTGATCCATTAATCCTATCAATCCATGTAAATAACTGATGACCCATTTGGATGCTCAGAGGCTGAGCGAACGTGGAAACACCGTCATCTTCTACAACGCTGATTCACCAGTAAAACTCATGGAGTTGGATCAATGACAGTAGATGGAGACACTGGGTTTATGTTCAGTTAATGATATACTTTGTTGGAAAGGTCACTTTTTCTTCAGTTTTGTTTGTTTTTTAATGTAATAACTCTCATCTTTACTTTGAGTTTTTATAAACATCAACCTGATCAGTAATTAAATATAGGAAAAATGCAAAATACAGAGGATAATATTATAATAAATCGTGATAAATGACTTAGGAAAAGTTAAATAGAGAGGAAAATGCATTTGGGAACTGTCATAAAAGTAGCATTGGGTCTTTATGGGTTAAGATTTGTGAGCATCTACTATACAGTGTTTAATATCCTGTAGTAAGTAATGACATCTGCCTAATCACTTCTGAGGCAAATGCTATTTTTATTTTTTTAATTATTACACAATCATGACAGTCATGTAGACATCAGAAATATATACATCCAGGTACAAACCAGCCTTCCAACCACAAAAAGGTACAAATACATACAGTACAGGTCAGATACTTCAGGTTTACCATGTCAGTATAAAAATGTACAGACTAAATATATTCTTGCTGGATGATGCTACATGATTGTTCAGACTCAGAAAATGTATGCGTTTCTGCATGTTTCCACATAATAATATGGTTCTGAGTACTTACCAAGATGAGCAGACAGTGTGAGGAGAACTCCTGGTGGGCGGGGATCGTGGAAAACACAGAGAGAACCAGACACCCAAACACCAAGATGAACCTGTAGAGACGACACATGCAAATATATAGATGAGATATTGATAACAAATAAGGAAAACTAGAAACATAACCGGTAATGTGTGGTGAAAGGACGTTTTACAAAGAACTGGTATTGGCAGATGATGTCTGATAGTGGCCAAAAAGGTTAACTTTGAGGGGTAAATAATAGCACAAAACATTAATAAGATCG
>JAPQRP010000009.1:16298582-16312649 GCA_037367295.1 Apogon hyalosoma | reverse complement strand
AAGATGTGTTTATCTTGATTTAGTTCATTTGAATAAATTAGCATTAATTGATTTCAATTCACAACAATCAGTAACTTCTTTAATGTTAAAATAAAGTTAATAGATTCACATTTTGGCACACACATTACATTACATTCATCACATTAATTCATTCTACTTATATAATTATAGAATCGCAAACGGCTGCATTTTAAAGGTCTAGATTTAGGTGGATTTAGGGTGATCTAATTGCAGAGTTGGAAAAGACGTATTGTAACTTTTGATATTTTGGTTTTAATGGCACTGAACAGAGGAAGGTACGGTAAGAAATGTGCAAAAGTAAAGTCATAGCTTTATCTAAGTACTTGTATTTTTTTGTCAAAAGTTTACGTTTGTATGTTTAACTTGACATTTCTAAAGGAGTAATCTGTGCATTTTCCCTGACAATCGAGCAAATACTCAAATAGGAAAAACAAATCATAACATTGTGCGCAATAATCCATAACAGACTTTTTCAACACATCATACAGCCAATGTGAGGACACACTTATAAAAACTTAGAGATACTAATGCACAGCCCAAAATAACACATGGTACCTAATTAGAAGAACAGCAAGGAACTTGGTGAAAACATAAGAGTATATGGCATAGTACGTCTTATATCCACTTCCAAATTAATTAACATAAATATACAACAATTTTCTTTATTCTGTGAGTGAATAAATTGAAGTATAAAGTAAAAATTTGCACCAATCACAGCCCCCCATTGCCTGACTTGACCTGAAACGCTCTTCTGATCCTGCCTGCAAGGAAACCACTCAGTCCCATGTAAGTCATATGGTATCTTGGTTAATGAGCAAGTACAAATTAAAATTCATAAGGCAGCTCCCAGGGAACATATGCACTGGCTACAAGCCCCAGCCTGCTGTTCTTCAGAGTAATTCTCAAGCTTTTTTTCTTCAGATGCCATCTGTCTCTCTCATATTTACTGTCTCTTCCTCTTTACAGACCTTTGTGTATTTGTTTGGTGTGTACAGCCTTCGCTCCATCCTCGTTTCGTTATCCTTTACAGGATTCTTTGTGTTTAATTCTTCTCCTCTTACGTCACCTTGCTTCTCACCTTTCTTTCAAATGCCTCTACTTCAGTTCTTTTGCTCTTTTCTGTCTCTAATAAGTGTTTGACTCTTATTCACTCTCACTCTTTTTATCTCCCAGTCTCTCTCCTGGCTTTCCTGAATAATTGATGCTATTTTATACATATAATTACACTATATGACAAAGGAGGGATATATATGTTTCTACCTGTAGCTGAATTACAGCAGAGGTTCCTAACATCCATTTCACGTCTGCATCTCATACTGGCTGTCTGTCTAATAGCTCCTCGCTGTCACACACAGAGATGGACAGCGTGAAGAATAGATTTTAACCCTATAATGCCAAACGTATCATGTTTAATACATGAGTTTTGAAGCCCTCTACATGATCAGTGGGATTTTTTTTCTTAAAAACCCTGATGTATACAATTAGATACATGCAATAGACTAATAATCCACCAGGGGGAGGAATTCGTTCACCAGAGGCCTTTCCAGTGACACTACAAGATTGTCATTAATGAGGAAGGAGGCAGAACTTTGACAATTTTGAAAAGGAATTAACAATTTGTTAAACATGTTTGTATTATGTTCTTGTTTGTTCAAAAATAATATTTGAGCATTAAGACCCGATGTATCAAATATGATACAAAAGTGAAACGCATACATGGAAACTGATACTTGAAAAAAATGCCTTTTGGTTGGTCAGAAGGACCAATAAAGGCTCTAGTTTCAAAGAACTGGAATTTTCTATCAGTGATTTAATGGTTCAGGCTTTACAGGGTTAATTACATTTTGTATGTTTTATGTGTCACTTTCACTGTCTATATGCATCTGTACATTCTTATGGGTACCAACTGCTGCAAAAACCCTGTATTTTCTGTGAACAAATAACAACAAAACAAAATCTATATGAATTTAAAGCATTTTAATACGCAATCCATTTTGGATTCCTCATGTTGCTGTGCGTACAGTAATATAGTAGCTTACTTCTGTTGGTCCTTTAGTGTAGTGGTTCCCAACCCTGGTCCTCGAGTACCCCTATCCTGCATGTTTTAGATGTTTCCCTCTTCCAACACATCTGACAGTCATTATCAGGCTTCTGCAGAGCTTGATGATAGGCTGAGCATTTGAATCAGGTGTGCTGGGAGAGGGATCCATCTAAAACATGCAGGATAGGGGTACTCAAGGACCAGGGAACCACTGCTTTAGTGGACTGACGAAGAGTAACATTACCCATTTGTCTGAACTGCCATTTTGAAGCCACTAATTTGCCATTCAGTCATCTCCAGGTTGTGCTTTTTTGGAGCAGAAGTGAATATATTTGGACAAAAAGTGGCAAAACTACAGCATCTGACCTGTGTTAATGCTAAATGCTACATCACTGACTCAGGAAAACAGTACATTTCATTAAGCATAGTAATCAAAGTAATTTTACAGTTTTGTTGCTAGAACCTATAATCCACGAACACAAAATGTTTTTAATGAAATGAATTGAAAATCGAAAACCATGACTTAACTGGCGAGTCAGCTGTCATACAATCACAGCCTCATTAAAGCTTCTATTTGACCTGATATTTAATCAGTGGAGGGAAAAGTTAAAGATGATCACTTACTCTAGATGATGTATTAGAGGGTCTGAAAATAAAGGCCAAAATTAGCCCTGGAAAAAAAGTATTTACTCTTAAGAAGAAGTCTAATGTTAGTCTGTGGGAGCCACTGCTTTTTGGAGACACCCCTAGTGGCTGTCAGAGGTATTGCATCTTTAAGATACTCTGCATTATTGGATTGTGTTTCACTGTCTGAAAATTAACAGTAGGACCAGTGGTCACCTTACTTCATGTAACCTTCCTGTCAAAAAAGTGTAGTTGATCACTAATTTTCATGCACGCAGGAATAACAACACACAAACATATGGTGTAACATATGTCTCAAAGAACCAGAACTAGTCATATTATTTAAAAATAGAGGGACATTAACAGACAATCTCTTTGAGAAACATTGGTCTGGTCAAGTTATGCTTTCTTCATCTATCAATAACAATGTTACCTTAAAATTTTTATGTTTTCTACCAGAACTGATATTAGACCACAGTGAGACAATACGACATAAATGAGACAAAACAATATAAATGAAGCTGAAAACATATGATACAATATGAATGAAAATTAAAATTAAAAATGTAAGAGAGGAAATTTCAGTATAAACAATTTCTAGTAATGGAAATAAACTATCAGAGTTTGCAAGTTTTATGTAATGCTGGGCATTCTCATTAAAGTATAAAAGAAGGAGCACTAAACTTAGTCCTTGTTTACTGAGATGTTTTCGTCTGTCTCCATCCTCCACAGGTAATCACATTTCTCTTTTAGCCACAAAGAAATATCTCTGATGGGCAAATACAGGATTTTGTAGACGCTGACCGCTGTAGAAATTTGGATGAGTGACATTCTCTAATAAGAGTCAGTGTTGTCTTTGGTGTGATTTATTCTTCCAAAAAGGTCAGACAGACTTTTAGTGTGCAAGGCGGTCTGTGGAGTGTGAGACAAAGAAGTAAGAGGATTGAGTGAATTTAAGAAGTTTTGGTCAGAGAAAGTATGCATGAGAAGGTACAAGGTACATGGGAAATGAAACAGTTTCAGTAACTGAGACATCAGCGAGCTCATACCAGTTATATGTCAAGGTCTGGGATACAGAGAGAGAAGACGTTATGTGAGACAAAGGAATGTTCTGTGATGTCAAAGAGAAACAAGTTGAAAGTTTTGCTGGTCGTTTTCCACTACACTAGAAAAACAGGCATCGGTGTCCATTTGGGAAAAGTTCCATCAGTTTGTGCAGCGTCAGGTCAGATTCTCCACCACTGGAGACACATTCTTTTACTGAGTTCTAGTTGTTTGTCTGAGACACACCTTTCACTGCATTACATCAGTATTACTGCACCATACACATGGTTCTAAAATGTTCAATTTTATTGTGAGTTTAGGACATTGAGCGAGCTATGCATGGATAATGTGATGAGGGAGATGGACGGAATAGAGCAGGAAATTAAAAAATGAAGGAGACATGTTAAAATGAATGAAAGGGAAACTGAAGAGCTAAAAAAGACAAGATATGATGCTGGTACTGTTCACTGTGCGCTGATTTCAGATCACGAATCACATCAGCGGCCAAACTGTGCCTCATCCATGCAGTGTTACTACTATATAAAGTAAAACCAGGGAAGATGCTGGAGTAATATCTACACGTCTGGCATTGTGTAGTTAAAACACACACCTCCAGAGTCAACACAACTGAATACCACTTGTCCTGTGTGTTGCTTAGCGACAATCCTGGTAAATGTAACGGAAGTACATTGCTCGGTGGAAGAACATTTTTTGTTATCAATACTTTCTTGCGTTTTCTTTCTCTGTGTTTATTTCATGACACTTTGATAAAAGCGATAACCCTGGAGCTGTTATTTACAATGATTTCCCCATAGTTAACAGCCTCTCAGGGATTCATGTTTAAGTAAAGATTCTCCATGTGCAACAGGCTGAGGGACAAAAAAGTGTCCAAAGTGCTTTATCGTACAGCTGATGTTTTGATGCGTTACAGGTATTTTCTAAGATAAAAAGAAAAGCTGCATTTTAACAGCTTTTGTGGCTGCTGTTTGATATTGTGTCTCTATTTTGTTTATTTAGGTTCTTTATAAAAGAAGAATAAGGGAATTAAAGAGGTTATAACACTATACATGAAGAAACAAAGGCACAGCTGAAAACTGTATCTGATATTAAACAGGCTGCACTATAAACTACATTTACAAGAAAACTGACGTCTTCATACATTTTCATTCCACCCCATAAATAATGGACTTTAATATAGCAAAGTGAAGGACCCAGATGGAAGTCACCAGAAACACTCCATAAGCTATGTAAGTGTGGGGGCAGGTGTTTTCAAACCTACGACAAAATGAAAAACTAATATCAATAAATCAACTTTGCAGGAGTTTTCTGGCTCAAGGTCCAGCTATGAATGGAACATTACTATTCATCTGTTTTGTATGCCTCATTCAGTTCCCGTTATAAAGTCAGTACAAGGCCGACAAATAAAAGCTGAAAGCAAAAACTGAGAATAAGAAGCAATTTTTTTTTTTATTTTGCCCCAGAAATGTTGATTAAAACCTCAGTTAAAATCAACACATCAAAAGAAATGTAAAAGATTTTGATATTCAAAAGCTAAATGCGTGATTCAAAAAACACATACTTTTCTTTGTGGAAGTAGCTGAAATATCCAATATTTTACATTTTAGGTGATCATGAATCTAAAATTCCCATCATTATTAGAAGAATAATTGTTTGTCCTATGTCTCAGGGAAAGAGTGCACCATTTGCATCAAAAGTATGGGCATCATTTGTGGAATTATGAAAGTTAGTACATAGATCATGTGGTTCAGTTTTACCCAACAAAGAGGGAATCTCTGAATACAACATCTGTGACATTGCCAATAAAATGTTGGCTGGGTTTGGTCGGTGTACAAATTGATTTCAGGTTTAAAACCATATTAAAATCGGACAATTAAAAAAAATATATATTACATTTTCATTGAAATATTTAGATGGCAATGAAATGATTTCCTACAGGGTACATGGCTGTTGTATTATTAAATACATGTTAATTGTGCATAAACACATTTTGCTTTTGCAGAAAGTTGCAAGAAAAACACCATGAGCAGAAACAATACAGGTACAGAAGCAACTGTTTAGAAGATTTACCACAATCTGAAAGAGATTAGTTAAAAAAAACAAAAAAAAAACTTTATATTATTATTTAATAAACATCTTTATAGGTTGCTGCTTGTAGTTTTATCTCTGTGTCTAATACTTTTCTCAAGAGGAAATCTCAAGGTATGCAAATTCAACTCTAAGACTTCCTTTTTTTATGAATAATGAATATTATAACAATTAAATGTCAGATTTTTTTTCTTTCACAGCATATTTCAATAACTGCTATTCAAGATGTGAAGTCAAAGACCTGACTTTCTTTTGTTTTATTAAATCAAGACTTAAGTCAAATCCAGAAATTGAAATGTAATCAAACATTTCTCATAACCACAATTTCCTGTTATAGTCAGCATAGAACTATGTATATTGCCTGTTCCAGTTTATTTTAAGATAAAGAAGTTATCCATATATGTGGAGCATTAAACAAGCAAATGTTATAGTGGATTTATTAAAAAGGCAGCGATACTACATTCATTTGCTTTCAATGACCCACTCAAAACACCAATAAAATCCTTGTAAATATTTCAGCTGAGTGATTCTTTTCTCTGACGTCACCGTGTCAGACCGTCTTTTGGTAAAGCCGGTGGCTGACGTCTCAGCAGGCCCTGGACAAGTTGCAGGTGTTAGAGAGTGCCAGCTTTGGTGCGTGGGCAAAGACAAAGAGCCACTGACTTAATGCAGATGAATGACCCAGAGACCTGCAGACAAAACCATATACAGCCAAAAACCTGCACTGCTTCCCTACGGCCTGACAAAGACATCCGACGAGAAGAAGAGGTGAGTATGACAGAATCCCACTGGCAATGATCCAAAAACTGTCTTATCCACCACAATTTAACATGACAAACCCATACAGGGAGCCCATATAAGTCCTATTTTCATTGTATGCTTCATTCACTTGTGTTGCAGGATAGAAAAATGGCATAAACATCTTTGTAAATGAAATCTGTTTAAAACAAAATAATCATCTGTTCAGGAGCCACAACCAAAATTACAATGAGCCTGTTTACATGACCATAAAAATGTGATAACTGGGAGTACTCCAATAATTGCCGTAATTAGATGTGACGCGTTTACATGCACTTCAGAAATGCGATAATCGAAAAACCCTGGTTTACATGTTTCAGTCCATTATTTGTCCATGATTTCCATGATTTGATTGTTTACCTTTTTCCTTAGGCTCATGTTGTCGCTTCATAACTTCCATTTATATAGATTTTTTTTTCCACACATGCACAGATGTAAATAAACCCAAAAGAAATTAGATTAACTTGTATACATGTGTGAAGACATCGGAGTACTGGGGAGAAATCTAGGTGTGTTAATCCAATTTCTCATCATCAGATAAAGCCTATCAGATTATCCTGTTTACATGATCACTTGAACAGTCTGATAACTCCAGAAATCGGAGAATAGTTGTAGTATGCGTGTATGATGTGCACAGACTCAGTGACGCTAGTATTAAAATTTCTAATTCTTAAATTGAGGGAAAAAAAGCAAAAAGCATAACATTAAATATCTTGTTAGCAGCAACTACATGACACTAAAAGAGCCTTGTATATTCTGAAACCTACAATACAGAAATAACACGTGTATATCCACATATTTTCAGAAGAAGGAGTATCAATAAGGAAGGAGTATGAATAAAAAGCCTCTCACAAGAGGAAATAGAAGAGTTAATAAGAATAAATGAACAGAATGTATGAGTAGGTGTGTGTATTATGACTGTAAATCTACTACTGAACGAAGTGTACACATATCAATTTATACTGCACGTGCATTTGCAAAAGAATGTTCTGTATATGCTGCAGAAATTTTATCTATCCAAATGAAGTGTGGACAAGTATGTTTTTGACATAAAGGAGGACTGAATATATATACTGTGTATGACTGGAGTTAATTTGGCATCTCAAAGTACAGGGGGGGAAGTGTGCATCTTATGTGTGTGTATTTGTAACAGATTGGATACATGATGAGAGGTCAGGGTTTTCTACACAATTTGGTCTAGTATCATTATCTATTTGTTTCTTTCTTTCTGGGGAAACCATGCATATACGTTTATTTAAGACAGAGGGAATGAACCATAAGTAAAAGAGAGACATTGGATACACTATAATTATTATATGCTATATAATTATATACTACAAAATGTTAGGCTGATAAAGGTTTAGGTAATATAATAAAAAAAAAATGACAGCAGTCGATGGATGGATATGAGATGTAAACAGCAGAAGTCAAAGATGGCAGATTAATTACCCCGTTCTGTGCTTTATGAGCTTTACTGTGGTTTCAACAGCTTTACAAGTGTCTGACAGATAATAATCATTATCAGCCCAGCCACAAAAGATCTTTGTCAGGCACTTGTAAATAAAGGTAGTTTTAGCCATTAAACACAATTTATATGTAATTTAAACACATGCCCATGGCTGCTGTTTTCTTGTTACAACAGCAAAAAAGTAACAGGAGAGAAGTGGTGAAAAATGCTGAATCTGGTGATTAAAATTTAAAGTAGAGGTGAAGGCTACAGGCTCTCCTTGGAAACCGAGGCTATAGCCCAGAGTGTGATGAAAAGTTTGAGCTTAGCTATAAATAACATTTGTCCTTTTAGGAAAGGCCTGGTAGATCAGTAGATAGGAAATTAAAATAAGACAGAGAAAAAGCAGAGAGAGCGACTGAAAGAGATGACAAGCTGCGAGAACAAGCTGAGCACAATCGGTCTTGGTCTCTTTTATTTACTCGTCATTCTTTAATGCTCACTTCCAGCTGTCATTGCATCGATCATGTCTTTATTCTAATCAATATCCATTTTTACAGAAGTTAATGGTCCAATTTTCATGCTTATATGATGCAAGAGGTCTAACTGAGAGTGAAAGCACCCATGAGAGGAAGAGAGAGGGAGCAGAAGAAAAAGAAACATGAGAGGGAGAAACAGGGATGGAGACTGGCCTCCTCCTTGCCAACAATCTATTAGTTAATCCTTGTGTTTATCCAGTCGAGTGCAGTATCTTACCTGATGATGGCAGCGATAAAACACATGGTTTTATTTCTAAGCAACTACTTGACCAAACACAGCCGGGCCAAAGACGTAGTATTGCACAGGCCCGTTCCTCTGCACACGTTTCAAAGGCTCCATCAAACGCAAGGTTAAACTATAATAATATATAGTCACGAATACTCAAATAAAAGCTGCTTTTAGACAGTTCAAAGAGCAAGGTCAAACCTTAAACTGAAAGAATTTTAATGCAAAGGATTGAAGCAGGGTTCAAAGGTAAAGGCAGTCAAAGGTAAATATGTGATGCTTTCTTTTACTGTGGTAACGTTTGTCTGTGTCCGCTGGGGTTTCATGCAGTTTTATGCCCTATCTACACTAAAACAGATATTTTGGGGAGTCATTACGTTCATCGTGTCTTAAATACCAAATGTTTGTTAGAGATTTTCTTTTGATCAGACAAGCAGGTAAAAACATCTTTCCTCAACTCTACTTGTCTGATCACAAGAAAATCTCTTATGAAGATATTTTGTGAGCTTATATCATTACATGTCACTAAAGCAAACAATTTTTATGATGAATATTTTTAAAAACTTAGGAAATTATAACACCTCAGCCTAACTATCAGTATTAACAACAGGGACATATGCTACAAATATTTTTACCTTTTGTTGGCTCTAACATTTACACTTTACAGCTAAACTTTGCATGTAAGCAGATTTTTTATTTATTTTTTTTTTTATCCCTGAAGGAAAATATCTGCATTAGTGAGAACTAGGCCTCTGTATTTTCTATCTACATGTGCAGGGGGGTAAAAACTAACAGAATGATACATTTTATCCTCTTAAACTTCTCAAATAGCATGTGTAGATCTATTTCCAGGCAACAGTGCATGCATTTTTAGATTTGCAGCTGTTGTCATTGTTGACACAACCCATACGGTGATGCCAGGAAGTCACTGGCATCACTGGTAGTCAAAACAATCAAAATACATTCAATTAAATTCTGGGAATAGAACAAAGTTATAAATTCATGAAGGGGTTACAGTGTTGAAAGATTTAATATTTCAGATGAACTCCAACACTTAGGCCATGTCCACATGAGACCGCATCTATTCCTATCCAATCTTTTTCTTTGTCGTTTTCAAGAAAGTGCTCCATAAACAGAGTCGTTTTAGGAAATATCTGCGTCCACACGAAACCACTGAAAATGACTGAAAATGATGTAGTACAAATGCCAGGCCTGTATGTGGCGCTGTAATGCTCTGGCAAAAAAACAGAGAAGAAGACCTGGAGCATGCACATAAAGCTTGCTTGCTTCTATCAGGTCTGATCCAGTATTTCCTCCTGGTTGCCCTTCTGGTTGTCTGTCTCCACGGTCGATCCAAGAGCACGCAGTGAATTTTGTTAGCTATGGTTGTTTAATTCAATATTTCTAATAAACTCAATAGTTGTTGTAGCACTAGCACTACTCTGTAGTCCGCCATTATTGTTGTTGTAAAGTGGCATCTTGCTTATGGGGTGAAAGGTTAGAAAGATGGGGCTATGACATAATTGTTTTAGAAAAGTTGTGGTTTTGGTCATACAGACGAAGACGCAAAACCGGTGTTTTCAAATTTATCCACTCCATGACTCAGTTTCAAAAACTTGCGGTTTCAGTGACTAAAAATGCCTGTTTCACGTGGATGAAAGACCTATCCGATACAAAACTTTTGCAGATACAACTGAAATAGTCTTCGTACGGACAGGACCTTAAAATGAACCTGTACAGGTCATCTTTACAACATTAATTGTGCTTTGTGTATTACTTATAAGCAAAGGAGGTGTAAATTCAGTAAGTAAATGCACCACATGGGACCCTTTTATTATGTGAGTTCTGTGTGTGGGCAGAACGCATGGGGAGCAGCCACTGCTGGATGTAATTGACGTACCTGTCATTGATTCCAGGTGATGGAGTACAAGTAAACAAGTGGGTGTCAATGAGTAAATTAAGTGGAAAGTACACATTTGCACTTGTTTGTGGAGCCATAAGCTTAGCATTCCACCATTGTCCTAGAGACAGAACCCAGCACTGGCCGATAGGGTGTCATCTTAGCCTGGTTTCTGCTGTACACCAGTCAGTTACCAGTTCATCTCAGTGCAAGCAATCGGACAATACTACGAGCTTTCTTCACCACCGGTGCTGGAACAGCCCCATACTTGACAACGGGCTATAATGTAAGTTACCTGACGGAACCACCAACATGATCCTTTGAAATAGCTAGCAATGAAAATTCACTACAGGTACAGGTAAACACATTCCTTTTTTTTGCTGCACCAAATAGAGTTTGTTACCCAGTGATTGCTGACAAATGCACACATGGGAGTCAAAGCAGGACTGACTGATGGAAGGCTGAAGGCCGGGCCGTGACATGCTGCCTTCACAACCCTGTCAAGGTGTGACAGTGAAGTACTAACTAGCAAAGAGTAACAGAAACAGTGAAAGAATCCTCTAAATGAAAAGTTATAGACTCAAACTCACGGCACCCATGGCATGACTGACTGCGATCGCCAATATTAATAACAGCTTATGAAACAGCTGTTTGATTTATTCTTCTTTTAAATCATCTACAGTACATGTGATCACAACAAAGCCAGACAGAGAGAGACAGATAGTGAAGTTTGCAAGAAGGGTACAAAGACGAAGAAAGAGCAGGACCAGAGCCAATTTTCCATGATGTGGGATGCACCAAGCGTGGATGAAGGGTGCTAGGAGACTCAGAAAGCTTTTAGATGGTGTGTTTCTGTGTGTGTGTGTGTGTGTGTGTGTGTGTGTGAGTGTGTGCGCGTGTGTGTGTGTGTGTGTGTGTGTGTGCGTGTGTGTGCGTGTGTGTGAGTTCTCACTAACTAGACGCAGACTGATATATTGTTGAGAAAAGCCAACAGCTAACAGGGTTCATAAAAATACTGGCTTACGGGCTAAATCACACACGCATGCACCCACACAAACACAGGCACGATACATCAGATTCCTATCAGCGCCCATCTCTGCAACACAAGACTCCTGTTCAGAGTGCTGTGCAGCAGATGTCAGAGACAGAACCAGTGAGCGTGTGAGAGGGAAACGAACAGAAAAGTGACAGAGAGAGGAATTGAAAATGCTTGTTTTTCATGAGGCAGTCTGAGAGGAAACAGAGAAAACGCAACAGACATTAATGATATGGACTAAAATATACTGAGACAGACGGGGGGGGGGGGCTCAGCTTCTGCTTCTTTTTACTTCTTGAACTCCAGATCAAACACGCGTTATCCTCTGATTTTTTTACAAATCACAAACAGACTTGTCCAATCGCCCAACCAAAGCAAGCGCCACTCGAAAGTTATCATCTGTACAATAAACTCTGTGCTGGCTATATAAATTAGCAGATACACTTTACTCCTCCTTCTTACTGTGGTCTAAACACTGCCATTTTCCACTTAGCTTAGCCAGCAATATTGTATGCATTATGACAGAAGGCTCTGCACCTTATGTATCTTAGGAAATCCACCGGGCTTAGTGGGCAACCGAGATTAATGCCACTTAACTACGAGCTAGCACTATGTGTGTGAAGGCTCATTATTCAGCCCCAGCTAACACAAGCCAACAGGAGCTCTGATTGAACGACTACAGCTTAATTGTGCACAGCCAAGCCAAAACTTAAATATGGCTTCGCTGAGATCTTCTTCTTTTTTGTCTGTAGTTTGGCAAGATGGAAATTATTTGAGGGTGATTTGAAAAGTATGTTTATTCACTTGGCAAGGGTTAAATGAAGCAATAACCTCGTGAAGTGCATAGTTGAGAAAACAAAACAAAACAAAAAACCAAAGACTACAACTCAGTGATTCAAGGAAACTTCAAACTCTAAATGGGCTGTTTACTTCTCTGTATGGAAAAGAAAAATTTATTGCAACAGTTAATGAACAAAGTTGCTGAAACACACTGTTGCATTATTTTGTTTTCAGACACATTCCTCTTTTTATTCCTATTTCTACACATCAGTAATTGCATGCCCAGTCCCGCTTACACTTTATCACAATCATTTTATGAATAGAGCTAAAAATATTCAAAATATTCCAGTCTTTCCATTTTACATGTGTTTTTCCTTTCCTCTTTGGTACTCCTGGTCTGTTTACCTGGCTGTTTCTCTATATCTGGTTTTCAGCATCAAGAGAGTAACTTTGCATATACTTATACAGTAGGGACATGCTCAGCATTATTTGTGTGAACCTGTTTGCATTATTTTATCTTTCGGATAGCAAAGCCTAGGGACTACACACCTAATTGCACAACTAATATGTAACACTGTTGCTTAGGCCTCACAGCACATAAAATGGAAATTTTTTTCCATGTCGACAATTTTTGCACTTAGTAATGCCACCACCACAAAAGATAAGGGGTATCAGAAGCAGTAATAAGTAAAATTTATACAGCATCACTGATTCCACTCATTTATTCTGACCAAAAACTCATTATTTTTTACATATATGGGCTGTAGGAAATAATATTAGATTTACAACTGAGCAAAAAAAAAAAAAAGTACTTTAAGTGACAACAACTGAGAGTACTCAAGTTTTTTTTATGTTTCTGATGTGCTTTAGGAATATAATAGAGGGAAAAGGGAGCATTCAGTGGAGAAAACCAGTCAATTAAATCTAAAAACATGATGTTTTTATGTTCAATATAATGCTAAAGAAAGCACAAAGTGGTGGAGATGAACAGGGAAGCCAAGACTGGTGGAGTTTTTCATGTTCTCAGAAATTACCAACTGTATATGAGACTCCAAGTTTATAATTATTGATGTTCAGAGTGGTCACAAACAGGACTAATAGTACATATTAAAAAAGGGATAGACAGATTAAGCAGGTGGTAATGATACATCTTTATCAGAGCAGTCCTCAAAAATAATACTTGTGTTTCCTCTTTAGCGTTGGCGGTTGTGTCTGACCTTCTGCTCTGCTCAGTGTCTTATTTTCAGTATTTCATTAGTTTTATTTAAATTTTAGTGTTATTTTTCTATCGTGCTTCACACTAGAGAAATGCTATTTTCTTCCACTGTATATGTACTTACAGATAAGTAGGGTATAACAATGAATAAGCTTGAACCTTGATGCTGGTTCAGTAAATTGGATCCTATAATTTTAGGTATTTGTCTTCACTTTGTTGGTTCATTTGAACCTTTCACTGTTGTAACTGTATCCATTAACTTGTTCTGTAAATTGTCTTTGGCCTAATA
>JAPQRP010000009.1:16272754-16298482 GCA_037367295.1 Apogon hyalosoma | reverse complement strand
CATACACACACATATATGTATATATACATTATGTATATATTTTACAACATGTAGCTGGTGGGTGTTTAACTAGATAACAATTCGAGGCTTTTATAGAGCTTCAGAAGTGTTAAAATGTACTTTTTCTTTTGGGTTTCTTTGACTGACACTTGGGGTCAGATTTATTAAGCAGCACAAATTAGTGTGAGGCAATCCAGGAAAAACCTAATGTTTGATGCCAAAAGACGGTTTGCGCTTGTGTAAAACTTGGTATTGCATGTGTTCATTGCAAATGTCCTGCCAAGTTTTCAAACAACATTATCCAACCCTGATATCAAATGTAGGCTGGTTTACAAAGGATGGTAGAGGAGAATTTCCACACTATAAGACACATCTTTATTATTTTACTTCGTACGTCTTCATAACACGGGTTTACTACCTAATAATTTGTGTTATAAAAGTAAAGTCACGGAGGTTCATTTATCCATGCATTGAGAGCTTGCCCTTTAATTTTGCCATTTTGGAGAGAGTTAATTAAAACAATTAAAGGCTGGTTCTGCTGTATCCTGTACCTGAATGCACTGTTTTGGAAGATGAATCATATTTATCATGGATTTTAATCTGCATTTACCTTAGGCCTAAGAGGTTTTACAATGGCTGATCCTCCCTCCTTGGAAAACCCAGGTTAGACCAGAATATAGAGAAAAAGTTAAACTAATGACATTGAATGCATCGTGTGAACTAATGACAAACTAAATTACACAATCACAAACAATCATATTTAATGGTCTGAAGGGGACTTTTTGGTCTTTATTGAAGACAAAAAAAAGTCCAATACGAGTCAAACTTCGCTTATGCTCTTGAGGTATTTTTAACCCTATAACACCGAACGCATCATACTTGATACATGAGTTTTGAAGCCCTCTGCATGATCAGTGTGATATTTTTTTCTTGAAAAACCTGATGTATATAATTAAATACATGCAATACACAGATAATCCACCAGGGGGGATGAATTTGTTCACCAGAGGCCTTTCCAATGACACTACAAGATCATCATTAAAGAGGAAAGAGGCAGAACTTTGCCAATTTTGAAGAATAATTACCAATTTGTTAGACATGTTTGTTTTATATTATGTTTTTGTTTGTTCAAAAATAATAGTATTTGAGCATTGAGACCCAGTGGATCAAAGATGACACAAAATTGACACTCATACATGGAAATTGATATTTGAAATAAAAAAAAAATTGGGGGTTGCTCAGAAGAACCAATAAAGGCTCCAGGTTCAAAGAACTGGAATTTTCTGTCAATGCTTTAATGGTTCAGGCTTTACTTAATTTATATATCTAGTTTAGTTTGTTTTAACCTGTATTTTATGTGTCTTTGTGTCAACATAATCTTCAGTCTCCGGTTGGGATTATAAGGGATTATTTTTATTTAATTATTCATTTTCTTATTTTTTTTTGTCCAGCCATGGATAGGCTTTGTGCTGTTGATCTTCACCAATACTGTTAACATAATGCTGCCTTAAGTCTAACATGTTAATTTTGGTTTCCAAATAAATGAATGAATGAATAACAAAATACCTCTCAACACTGTTATACATACTTAAAGTATTGTTGTCTCCACCATCTTAATTTATTTGGGAAGGACAATGCACATTAATGAACATCTGTACTGAGACAACATCAGATGTAAATATGTTGAATTATAGCGAACATGAACATGCTAATTTGCATCTGTAGTCCATAGGCAGGTAACAAAAAAACATCACAATTAAAACACAAATAGAACAATAAAAGTACAACACATCAGAAGGTTAAGAGTTAAAAGACTCGTTTACTTTCAGCCATTTTTAGAGAAAGCAAGATAACAAGTTTTTCCACCAAGCACACTTACCCATTTTAGTATCAGTGAGTAGTGGAGTAGTTGTATGTGTCATGATAATACGTTTTATACATTATGGTAGTTTGTGTAACAAAGCAGAATCAAAACCAGCAACTCCACAGAAAGAAAACCTGCAACCTGTGAGAAAAGCAGCACTGTTTGTATGTGGTGACCAGAGCAGGAAAAAGATTTGAGCTTCACTTCTCAAATTTACTGTGGATGAAGGAATTAGAGAGTTGAAGCTGTGCTGCTGAATAGCTTTAGTGGAGTAGAGTCAGCTCATTAGACCACCAGATGGCTGACTTATTCCCTCCGCACACAGACAGGACAACTTTACCAAAGAGAGGCTGATTCAGCACTTAAATTTGGCAACGTAAATGTGTGAGAGTGTGTTACATATGCACGCACAGATGTATAGATGAGATATAGCACTTTGATATGCATGTGTATGAATATGCACATTTGCTGTTATCATACACCAGTCCAAGCAACTATCAAGTACGTCAGTACAAGATTCGACCCACACAGCTCCATCTGTTCTTCTGCTTCCTCCTGCCCTTGGACGGTCTATGTTACAAGTCTTCAAAGTAATACAGAAAACAAGGTTGCAATTACTGTCATTCATTATGCATCTTTGTATTAACTCATCATTATTTCATCATCCCTCTCCTCAATGGTATGTGATGGTCACAGTGCTTAGTTATACTGTAGAGTTTGACTGAATAGGCCTCTTAGATCAGGTGAAAACTACATCAATTTCACCTGCAAATACAGAGAAATAGATGCAAATTAAAAATCTTGAAAAAATGTGAGCAGGACCTTGAATCGAGCTTTGAATTCAGTCAATGTGAACTGTAGAGTGACATTTAGAAATTAGAGAACACTCTTTCATAGTTACTTTGTATGGACTGCGGAGGCCAACAGTGCGGCAACACACAACCATACCAACCAATATGATTACATGCCTTAAAAATTATATTTAATGCTCTAAACCTTGGCCCGATTATGATTTAACAAAATGCATTTGAGTGAAATTAAATATGTCATAATGATCATAGTGAATTTTAAAACATTCAGGTTCAGTATTTAGTCACTTATAAATGCAATTTTTAACAAAAACATGAGAAAAATGTGATCAAGGGGGTAAAAGGAGAAAAACAGAGTCTAAAGAGAAATGAATGAGGAAGAAGGGGATTTTGCTCATTTCCAGTCTGGTGGAAATGGGACGCAGTCAGCCTGCGGGCAAGAAAGAAATCAGCTATACCTCCTGTTATTGTTTCTCCTCTGTTTGTGCTCATTTTCACTCCCTCTCCAAAGCAAACTGAGGAAGACACCAGGAGAGTTGTACATGTATGAGAGGGAGACAGAAACAATATACACTTCACAATTACTTTTGCTCCCTTTGGGACGAAAGGAAAGATACACACAAACAAACACACACTCAGACCTGTGACACACACATATGCACTCAGTGTGATGTCACTGCTGAGGATCCCTCGCATCATCTAAAATGTTAACTTGCAAATTCTCAATGAATGATGACAAAGAAATTCTGTTTTGCCTTAAATAACTTACAAATACTTGTCCTGTTAAAGTGACAATAACAAAGTAATATCGCATCTAATTCTATCCTGAACAGGCCTATGACTCATATCAGCTCTAATATCCTGCAGAAAATATCTGCTTAAAAAAAAAAAGGAAATTTAAAAATACAAATGCTTCATGGAATAAAACTGAATAAGCTTCTGTGTAGTTTTAGTAATATAACACTACACTTCAGAAGCAAACTAAGACTGTATTAGGAGGAGAAATGGTTTAGCTTCTGTTGTGACCCTCATATTACTGACAACTAATCCTTAAAATATGAAGTCACACAATAAAGATTCAAGCACATGCAGAGGAAAATATAAAGCCTTTTCATGCATTTTAGCTCCAAAGCTCTATGCTGCTCTTACTCATGACAACACTCTGCTTTGGACAGGACCATTATTAATGTCACTAACAGCTTACATACTGTACATCTCTTTCTCAGCACTTAGATGGACACTTACTGGGTTAAACATACACAGACATAGGGCACTGAAGGAAGCAGAAACACAAAGCACAAAGAGGCACACACACACACACTTCCTGACAAAATGACGACCACATTAAATCTTTCAGTTTGACAAAGAAAAGTAGAAATTCTCAATCTTTTTTAGAATGTCCACATGGTCCTACATTTGCAATTTCATTAATATTATAAAAGATGTAAATCTGATTGCCTGCTGTATGCATAATTTAATTTCAAATTTTTATGTGGTAAAATAAAAAATGATAAAATATGGGGCAAAAACAGGAGGACAGCGCAGGGCCTAAGCCAGCATTTTAACAAGCAGCAGGATTGTGCAGACATTCCAGCAGCAAGTAAAAGATGGAATTCTGAGAATGTCCTAATCAGCCAAACTGATGGCCTCCAGATAAGTCGGATAATCAGCGATAGGGACAAATGCTTGTTTTCTGATGGAGGGAGATGGGAGAAATGTGTGCCCCAGTGACACCCATTTAAGCAAATCAAAAGCCCCAGCCAGGAACCCCGGGGACCGCTGTTTGATGTCTGATTGGTGGTGAAATTGTGGGTAATCTAACGTCTGTGTGTGAATTATGTGTGTAACATACTTGTCCATGATTGAAGGCGGGTATCAATGAAATGTGTGCGATGTGTCTATCTTTTGTGTATGCATGTGTGTATCAGATGTGAATGCAACACATAATGCCCTACATCTGTTTGGATCATCCTGTCTCTGCATATTAAACCACAAGGTCACTTCATCTCTACGCGTTAACACTCCTCAGCGTCTTCGTTTTACGCTGAGGTACTTATGATGACGACTAGAGCTGGGTCATTGCACTGTTCTAGATCTAGATTGATTGATATTAATTTCTCAAATGTTCTACTTTTCAGGGTGATCGGTCCAATCGAGTCATTAGAAAAAAAAAAATTACGGCAAAGTCAAAACTTTCCAACTCAGCTAACATTTATTTAAAATGGCCCATTTATCAGTGTAATTATGGTATTTTACTGAGACTGTTGCACTAACCTATGGGTTTGTAACATTAGTGTTGTTAGCACAAGTCGCTAGGCTAGTGAGTTGATTTCAGTTTATTTATAGCAATACATTAGCATCTGTCTGCAATGAAGTGTCCAGATTCAGCCCATGTTTGGGTAACATGTTTTGCTGCTATTGAAAAAAATTATGAAGAATTAAAAAGTCCTTCAGCTGCGTGTCCAGCATCATAACTTTGACTACAGTGAGTCTGATTTACACAGATGCTTAAACGTTGCATTAGAACAAAAAATAAACATTTTTGGTCTTTGTTTTGTGTTCTGTTGAGTTGTGTGTGTGCACGTGTAGTTGTGTGGGTATGTGCGCATGTGGGAGTTTAAGTGTGTGCACATATGCTTGTTTACTCACGCTTGCACTCTTTTTTATGCTTGTTTTTCACTGTAGCTATATTATATTCCTTTTGTGAAGCACATTACGTCTGCCTTCTGCATGAAATGTTCTTTTTAAATAAAGTTTAATTCAATTTAATTGATTCATTACAAAATTGACGGGGCAAAATAGGCCGCCACATTCTAGATATGTAAACACTGCAGCTACATGTACATGAAACTATGAATATGCTTGTTTTCATCTAGAAATAGTAAAAAATATTGGGATAATTTTGTTCTAAAATTATGCAGACATAGAGTTTCTATTCAGATACAGCAACAAAACCTAATTACACAGACTACAACTAGAGGAAAACATTGTTATGTTGTAACTGAACTGTATTTATGTTCAATCATGTATACATTTTCTCAAATGAGAATGTGGAAAAAATTGTGATTCAGATTGTGAATTGTGATTTTACCTCAAATAACATCATAGGATCTTTTGTCCAGATCATCCAGCCCTAGTTACTACTGATGCATTTAATTTCTTAACCCAAAGAGACCCAAACAGCCACCGGAGACACAAACCATCTACAGATAGAAACTGTTTAATACCTGTTGATCCACTAATCCCATCAATACATGTAAATAACTGGTGTAAAATAGTTTGTCATCTTTTCATGGTCATCAGATTTGACCCATTTGGACGTTCAGAGGCTCCGTAGTGAATGTGGAAACACCGTCACCTTCTACAACATTGATTCACCAGTAAAATCCATGGAGTTTAACAAATGACAGTGGGTGGAGACACTTGTTTTAACATTTAGTTAGCAATATATTTGCTGAAAAAGTAACTTTTTCTTCATTTATCTCTGTTTTGATATAATTAACTTTGAATTTAGTCTGAGTTTTTATGAACATCTACATGATCTGTGAATTAAATATAGAAAAATTAAATGATTTACACCAAAAAATGCAAAATATAGAGAATAATATTATTTTTAAAAAGTTGGTGATAAATCAGTTAAGAAAGGTAGAAATAGAGAAAAATTAATTTGGGCAGCACTGGGTCTTTATGGGTTAATAGCAAATTTGCTCTGAAAAGCCTTTTACATGGTCTTTGCATCTTAACACAGTTTAATGACTTTTTTATGTCCACCCAGCATGAAATTTAAGACCAATTTTGCAGTAACCACATCAACCAAAAGTAAAACTGTCATTTAAGGTTAAACACTGTCATCCAGACTTACTGTAGCAAAAACCATGACTTGGTTATGGAATCCTTGTCCCCACGATATTAATGCACATGATAAACACATTAAAAAATGCATACTACTAGTTATTATTCAGTTTTTTTTGTTTATATTTTTAATGACATGTCAGGAAAAAAAAATCATAAAATTACACTTTTTTTGTCTTTTGAAAGTTCGATTTAATACATTTTAATACCAATGACAGCTTCATTTTTAGATTAAAACTTCTCATCATCAGCAGGATTCCTGTTTTATGAGAAATGAGCCTCTCAAACAGACACTTTAAAGCTGACGTTTCTGGGCTAATTCTGTCTCTGTCTCAGTCATTTCATTCTTTACGTTCTCCTATACAGCAGCACCGTCTTAAGTTACATTTATGATCTTCGATGTAGGCGACCAGCACTCAAATATTTCTAGCAAATAAATGCAGTTTGACAGCAGCCACATTTTCTTTACTGTTGCTGCCACTTACACTTCAAAAGTTATCCATCACTGCCAAGCTGGAGAGCACATTCAGCACTCATGGTGTCATGCATTGCAGACATTTACTGAGCAAAGGACTTTTTTCCTTGTAAATTTGAGTGTCTGGATATAGTTCTTTTGTCGTCTAGATTTCCTGCTAACAAATACTTTTCGCGCACAAATACATGTACACTGTTGCAGCTAAAGTTGGAATACGTTTGTTTTCAGACACATTTCTCTTTTTATTCCTATTTATAAACATCAGTATTCACCTTTGACCCGGTGCAGTGTTTACATATTGAGTCCCAGTTACACTTTATCAAGAACAGATCACACCGTCACAATCTTGTCATAAGACATAAAAGCTTAAGTGGGCCGTAGCAGTACAATAATAGCATAGTAACCTAAAAATATGACGACTCCAAATTTTTCTTTGTTTTAGTGCAAAAAAGAAAAAAAATTAAATCACAAAAATATTTACAAAAATATAACTATCCAAACAAAAAAGATGTGAATAAAATGAAAAAACTAACATTTCTTTAGTAAAATTGGTGCAATTTTGGATCATTATGGAGCATTACAGCATTATGGATCGGATCCACAAATTGTTGAAACTGCATTTAATGTTTTTTTTAGACATTTCTGGCTGTTTATATTTGTTCAGGTTAACCACATTTTATTGTTAAAGGATAGTTTTTTAATGTTAATAATTTTATTATTTAATGGGGTTTTTTTTTGCATTAAAACAAAGAAAAATTTGGAGTTGGCACTATGTACAGGCCTAATGTAATATTATTTTTTCACATTATAGTCATTATTTATAGGTTATTATCCTATTACTAGTGCGTTGACCCATGGGGAACCACTGGTCATATTAATACTGATATGTTGGGACTGAAGCTAGTAAATGCAACATTCTTGTTTTTAACTTAATTTCCCATCATGCAGCATGGTACTGCGCTTCCGGTCAACTGAGCTGTGTGATTGTAAGGCTATTGTGTTCCAAAATGACTAATATATCCCAAAATATTGGTCCTATCAACTTGCTGAGATATTTAATGTAGAGATGGGACTATTCCTCAGCTATAAGTACCAAATTGGCCAGTTAAAAACATCTCACTTTCTCAGAACCATGCAGACACACACACACACACACACGCACACACACGCACACACGCACACACACACACACACACACACACACACACACTCTGAGACCTTCCAGTATTACGATATAGATTTTATTTGAGATCACACTGGTTTGTATCTGGCCCCTGAACTTAAAGGAGTTTGGCAACCTTGACTGTTAATATCTTCAGTGCGACTTCTGCACTTTACAAATTCATCCCACAGACCAGACTGCAACCTTAGATGGGCCGGTTTTGGCCCACGGACCGCATGTTTGACACCCCTGGTTTGAGCTGAATTAATTCACTTCTACTAACAAAAAACTGTAGGATTCATGACATTCCACATTGCTGCAGTTTTAATGAAATCATCCATCTCAACATCTCACACTGGATGCTCTTATTGACGTTTAGTGATGATGCTGAAGCTTGAGAGATGAAACATGGAAAATTATGAGCAAATAAGATAGCAAAGAGCAACAAACCCTTGAGGCCTTTTTACGAGGCTGTGGCGGGTGTCTCGATCCCAACCACCCGGCGCACACATACAAATACACCGTCCCACCAGGCTCTGTCACAGCCCAAACATTATTCCAGCTGATTACACGCCAATTCCCATCAAGAGCAGCCTGCGAGGCTTTTCCCCACCCTGATTAACACTAACCACCGCACACTGCAATGTCTTCAGCATGCTTCTTTTTCCATGATTTACTTTCATAGCCGCTTTCTTTTGTCCTTTTTTATTCTTTTCCTTTTTCTCTACCTACCGCTATCCTATTTAGCTTTGCCTCTCGTCCTCCGTCTATTGTTTGTTTTTGCATTCTTCTCTTTTAATTTTTTAAATGACTTCCACCCAAACAGTTTCCTCTGAATTGCTTCCATCAACACTTAAAAAACATGCAGTTTAAAATATGAGGGCTGAAAGTCAAATGAAGTTCAGAATGACTTGCTTTCAACTTTCTAATAATTAAAGACAACAAAACCAGTGGAAAAAAGACGCGGAGAGGACCTTGACACTTTGAAGAATGGGGAAGATGAAAGATTTTTTTTTTCTTACAACAGGAGTGCAGTACAGCAAGCAACATGTGTCCTTTTACCATGAGTTTGTACTCAGAACCAAACACAAACATACAACATGGGAAAAGCTTAGTCTGCTCTGTAGGTGGAGTAGAGCTAAAATATACAATGTTAATCTGCTAAATATACAGAAAATCTGTCCAAAAAAATGTATGGAAAAGTAACAGCAGAACTGATGATTGCCTTAATCAACTCTGACTTTTTAGAGTTAAATGTTAAGATTCAAGTCAATACAAAATCATCAAATATGTTGAAAAGCAGTTGCTCGTTTTAATGTCAACTGTGATGTATTTTCTATAAATCAAAAGCATCTTAAAGCATGGATTTCCACATATTGAACTTTGGCTTGAGGTTCACGTGACCCTGAACGATATAGTATTGATCATGTGCACATGCTTATGCAAACGATAACACAGTGCGTTAAATGTCAAGCAAACAATCTATGCATTTTTACATTGGCAGCCTAATCATGCTGGACACTCGTCTACACAAACACACACTTATATATGCACTAAAGAGAGTCTTGTGGCCACATGCCTTTACACTTACGTATATGATTTAAACTGTGCCCAGCTGTTGCACACTGACAAGACTACAGCCAATTTAGAATGTGTGTGTCCAGGACTGCTAGCTATTTCCTGAGCTGTCTGTTGTGATAGCAAGTGCAGCTGCTCTTCTCTGGGCTTCCATTTAATAGAAACAACTGACATTTAAATACTTACTCCTGTGTGGCAGGACCCCTGATGCCTTCACTGTGTGCATATGTTGAAGTTCATGAAGGATGTGTGTGTTTTGGAACAAAGTGCTGCAATAAAGGAATAAGCACATTCTGTGTGAGATACACTTACACTGATCTGACATGAAGATCTATATTTGCACTCATCTCAAATGGGCTTTTGGTTTGTTTCCATTCCTTAATTATCTATTTTATGTCATCTTACAGATAATACAGTAGAGCACAGGGCTGTGTAATGGACGTCAACACAAGCCAAACTCAATTTGACCATCTGCATTGACTGACACTGAGTTTAAAGTGCTTTTCAGACTGATAATTAAATCTAGAGTTTTAAGATTGATCATATGGAAGGCTCCGGCTTCAGTTTTTTCATGATATGACCCATTCACTCTGTAAGTTTAACAACATGCTGCTGAAACTAGATACTACTTTTAGTAGTTTAGAGTGTAGTAGAGTGTAGTTTAGATACTACTAAATATGCCCCATAAGAACACATGATAAATAGTTTCTGAGCATTATGAAGGCTAAAAAAAAGCCACTGATGTTATTTCTCAAAACCTATTTTTCCATATACTAAAAAAATTGTTTGACAAGAAATCAGTCATTAAAAAAAAAAAAAAAAATCTATGAAATCTGAAACATAACTGATTGTAATGAAGAGACATTTCTTCTGCATGACCAGGCTTATTGAGCAATCACTTTGGAAGGCAGAGTTATTGGATTAGACTATTTTCTACCAATTTAGCAGTTTCTTTCATTTAAAAGCTAATCTTCTGTAACACTGAGTACGTGCCAGAATCAGTCTGAGATTAAAAAGAAAAAAAAAAAAAAACATCACAGAATTTTTAATATGAGGCACTTTTGGCTGAAATAACTTTATTAATAGCAGGAGTTTGAGCATGACAGTGTTCTTTGAGATTGCCAAAAGAAGCAGTGGAGACAGAGAAGAAAAGTGATTGCATCTGTGTGTGTGTGCACAAGTGTGATCAGAGTAAAAGTGAGTATAAGTCACAGAAAAACTGAGGAAGCGCGAGAAAGAGGGCAGCACATTATGTGTTTCCATGCAGGATGTGCAAATATGCATGTGTGCAGAATAAATCTGTGTGTGTGTGTTTGTGTATATGAGTATGAGGGTGAGTAAGAGATGGTTTGATCTTGTGTTGGAGTGTGTAAAGAGATTTTCCATCCATTAGGGTGGCCGCACTCCCAGACGCGCACACACACACACACACACACACACACACACGCACACACACACACACACACACACACACAGAAGGCATAAGAAAAGCCAGTCTGAAAACCCCCCAACTCATAATTCAGTTCAGTAAATTTACTAATTATATAATCTTCTGCATGATGGGTCACAGTTTGGATAGGTGTGTGTGTGTGTTTACTCCCATGAACCAATCTGAAACAAACCGAGGTGATCGCCTGCTTATTGCACAGCAGGGAATCTAGACTGAGAGCAACTGAAATAGAGGGAAAGAACAAAAAGATACAAAAGAACAATGAATTTTATCACATTTCATCTACATTACAGGTTTCTCACAGGAATGTCCGGTACCGACCCCACAGTGAGTACACAGTAATTGGACCAGTACATTATTAAATTTCTGTTATATATCCCACCAGTTTTAAGATCTGAAGTTCTGCCACCTATGTTGAAAAACATAATACACTGTTGCACTGTTTTCAGTCACATTCTGTTTTTATT
Source organism: Apogon hyalosoma (assembly GCA_037367295.1). Lineage (NCBI taxonomy): Eukaryota > Metazoa > Chordata > Actinopteri > Kurtiformes > Apogonidae > Apogon > Apogon hyalosoma. Next base: position 16,286,825 of record JAPQRP010000009.1, on the reverse strand, counting down.
CCTGTCTATCCACATGAGTAATCACCTTTGACCAGGTTCAATGATTAGTCCCAGTCACACTTATCTATCATGAATAAATCACATTGTCACATTCATTTCACGAGAAGAGGTAAAAATATTTTATTCCAGCTTTATGGGCAACAGTGAATATGTGAAATCCACTTAAAGCCAAGTTCAGACCACAAATTTGTAACAAGACAAAAGCATTTAAGGACATTTTAGTGGAAAGTTGTATTGGTGTGAAGTGGCTTGTCACAGTTCAACTCATCACCTGAGACTCATCTTGTCAAATGACCTGTGCTTGGTTTTAGAACAGTGTTGTATAGAGTTTTTTTCACAGTATTGTAGCCGAAAAGCACAGTATTATCATGAGCTCACAATGTGAAATCTGGTTTTGATATTTGTGTTTTCTCTGGTTAGAGATGACCTGAACTCCTTTAAAACAACTGATCTGACTGAAGTTCAGTCAAGCAGTTCAGACATTTTTTAATGCTTCCAACACTTCAACCCACACTAAAATTGCTGTTGCTCCCTGTAACTTACCATCACGGTCCTCATTCATGTTTAAAGACACTACACATTATATCCAGTTACAAAAAAGCACCGGCAATTACAACAGAAGCATAAAGCAGTGCAGTGTGACTATGGAAAGGATCCACTGGTGTAAACAGACACATATTTGGGTAGATTTTCAGCTTGTCTCACTGACTTAATGTTTAGTCTTTAACTTAGCTTTTAAGAAATTAACTCTGTAGAGTAGATTTAAAGCTGCAGACCTGACTCTCCCCCAGTTAAAAAGGCAAAACCTATTTCAGACTCAAATATGTTACGTTGCTGCTGTTGCACATTTTAGCCTTTGAATCACAAACTTCCAGAGTTTCTACTTGTGCTGACTGATTAAAATAGCATGGCTGCTATTTCTCAAAGTCTTTAACCCTTTAAATGCTGAATTACTGTCTAAATGACAGCTTATTATACTGTTACTAAGTCTCTATGGAAAAGTATGTCAGCAGATAGCCTAAAATGTAAAGTAAATGAAATCACTGTCTCCCCGGAGGCCGCTAATCTACAGAGTAAATGTTTAATCATGGTTGTATGATGTGACTTCGAGCAGCCTGCAGCCTTGTTGCGGAAAAAAGCACTACGTAATGGAATATTAGTGGGTCTCGTGTCTGGCTTACTACTGTAGCTGTGTTTCATCTCTGGTTGGAACACACACATACACACACATGCGCACACACAAACACACAGTAGTGGTGTCTGTGAGCAGCCTGTGGTCTGGACAGGATCACAGGCTGTGGTCAACACGGCAGTGTCTGGGTTATACACAATTTACACTTGTCTTCAAAGACACACACACACATACACACACAATGATACCAAGTGGAGCGTGCAGATGTGTAATAGCATACAAGTGTATTTTACTGGAGAGTCATGAGGCGCAGCCACACAGTGATCACTATTGCAATTGTTATTTTTTTTCCTTCTTCATAAAATGAACACATGTTGGGTTAATTATTATTATAATTATTATTATCATTGACAAGTAAGATTTCTGGGTTACTTTATTTTTGTCAGCTCAATTTGTCTATGCTGCCAAATGTTTAAATACTTGATTACTTTCCCTTTTTTTTTTTTTTAATCCAGCTTTATGTCTGTACAGTGTGTGAGAAAAGGTGATAATTATGGTAAAACAGAACTTTTTCAACTGTGACATTTTTTCCATAACTATAGTGCAACACTTTACGCCCACTACTTTACAAAAATGTGTGTAAAATGATCACAGTTAGACTGGTCTGTTTGTGTGCGTATGGACCTACTTCTGGGTTTCTAAATATACAGTAACATCCTTGTTACATGATACACATGTCTTCAGTTCTCACTTTTCAAGTATCCTCATTTTACCTCCAGTATGTTTTGCAGTGGCTACCAAAATGTGGATGCTGTTTACTTGACATACCAACACTATAAATACACTTATTTTCCAAGTATCACATTAGCATAAACAAAGGTTGTAATTGTAAGAACTATGAAAAAAAACAAACAAAAAAAAACCAAACAAAAAACAAGATCATTATTTGTGGGCCAATTTGGGTCCCAGCTGACAGACTGTAATGAGGTCTATAGATAGTGGCGGTTATTGACCATAAGATGACAAACAACAGAGCAAGTCTGGGGCAGTATCTAGAGGCTATGTTGCGAATGCAGATCAGCTGATAACTCCTTACCTCAGTGATCCCTGTAAGAGGGACAGGTGAGACTACATGGCTTATTTATCTGTCTGTCAAGTTGAAGGAGGGTGTGGCTTAATGGGAAAATATCATCTAGTCACTTCAGAGTGTTTTTGTTAGTCAGTACGTTTACATGCACAGGACTGTTGTCTTTGTCCCAGTCTACATGTATAGGAGTATAATTGATTTGTTGTAGAAATCTTGTTGCCTCTGCTATGATAGGGGGCAATATGCACACTTTCAACTTGTTAGCCTCCGACATTCACTGTCCTCAACAATAGTCAGTAGCTAGCTAGCAAGTAAGAAGCCTAGATGTAAACACAACAAAGTATGTCGTAGTAAATTTGTACATAGTGTACATTCTGTCAACTCTACTTTTTGTGCAGATGAGATACACGATGCTCGACTTCCAGGTAAGGATTTAATGCACATCACCTGGTTCAGTTCCAGTCCAACTGGTCTGTATACATGCAGGACTAGATCAACTTTCAATTACATTATCTAGGTGTGTTAGTCCAACTATTAGAACTTTGATTTCAGTCGAGCTACCATGTTTAAATGCACTTTTAAAGTCCACTTTTACACGGACTAAGGCAATAATTGTTTGTGTCATGTAAACCCACTGAATGTTCATAAAATATCAAACAATATTAAAAACATTGTGGGCTGTGTTGTGTCCCTATGTGTTTCCGGTTCATGTGAATGTCATAATCACTAGTGTAACCACCTCCGGGTGGACTTGTCTCTGAAGCAGCATCTGAGCAGCTGCTCTGGTGGTATCAGTGCTGCGGCACAGTATCAGTCTCTTCTCAGTCAGGGTAAGAAACATGCAAGGCGTGGTGTGTAAAGGATACACCTTCCTCTTTTAACTGGCCTACATTCCCTCTGTCCAGCCCAACACACATACACACTAGATCCACATACATATACACAATACTGCCTGTCGGTGACTAATGACCGGACGATCTCATGTGGTCTTTGACTTTTGAACGTCATCTACAGGCGAGCTCAGAGTTCCACTTCCCAGAGCCCACACTAGTTGAGACTTCAGCATGTGTAAGGAAGTGCGTGTGAGTGTTTTTTTTTTTTTTTTGTATGGTTTTGCTATACAGCATTTCTATGTACAACTGTGCGTGTGTGTGCACTAGTTTCCCCCACAGCATCTGGAACATATTCCCACTTCACCACCGTTTATGGTAGAGCTATCACCGGCAGGATGCATGGACATCTATGGAGCTCCCGGCCCCCAGCTCTCTACATTTAAGAGCCCCTGAAAGAGAGGCCCTGCTTAGGGGAGCAGCCGGCCAAGCTGTGTCCCCACAAACGCACCCATTAACCGGCTCGCTAGCTGGGGTCATGGCCCTTTTTACCAGCTTTAATGGCCAGAAAGGGTGAAGGAGGGCAGTACAGCTGGGAGAAAGCTGACACGAAGGACCTGTAGGGCTGCCACGTTAAAATCCACTCACTTTGCTCCCTGTTATTTCACTGCAGGTGTTCAGATTGATGTAAAGTGGTGGTTTAGTAAAGAGGGAGCACTTAGGAATAACAGACAAGTGTTTGGCCTGTCACTTATTTATCACCATGTGAAGTATAATACAGACACCCACAACAATGGAGGACTGGATGAACACGGTTTTACTAATGAGAACTCACCGAGTTGTTTGTTGTCATGTTGAAACACTTGTTAGCACACTGTGAAGCACTTACAGGCCCATGTAATGTGGTTTAAACATCACAACTGTTTGCTAATGGTCAGTAGGAAAATTTAAAGTGCAGGAGGAGCCAACCACACTGGAACAACCCGGACAGTAGACGCTTACTATCCATCACAGCATGTTGCTGATTCATTCTGTTCAGTCTTTCAGTATTTGTCTTCACTTGACGTTCTAATGTTCTACATCCTGTGGGCCTTTGTTTTGTTTAATGTTCCCACAAAGTCATACCAGTATTACAGGCCTGTTCCTGGTAATACTAATACTGAGTGTATTAGAGTGTGTAAGAGTTTAATTAGTTCTGTCTCTCTCAATCCTGTGAGTAGTTCAAGTGAAAGACAAACATTTTGAGCAAAATCTGTTCAAGCTGAACTACAAATATTTAGAAAATTTGTTCTTCAGGAACATATGATAGCATTTGAAGCGTTGAAATCCTGCCACGTGCACATCTCACAGCAATCTCTGTGTTTCTAAGGTGTATCTGAAAGACAGAGAAGCAAATTAAGATCAAGCTACTTTCGTCACAGATGCTATTTGCACCATGGGTGGAATAGCCCATCCGACCAGGTGCTTAATGGAAGGTACAATTGGTACCTGTGTGTCTATGCTGTAGCACCTAAATGCTCTATAAGCCACTAAAAGGAAAATTTTCAAAGCCATCTGACATAAAGGCTTTCTAACATGTAATTAACACTGTGAAAGGGTTTATTTTATGCCAACATAAAGAGGTTTGATGCTGAAATTCTTAAAAAGCTGTGACTAAAAACTGGAAAAAAACAGAAATGATTTGGCATTTACATTGTATATAATATTACAGATTGTTTGTGTGCATACTAGCATGTAAATAGCCAGATACCATCATACATCTATTTGTGCCCGGGTGCAGACACACACTCCATTTTTTTCCCCCCATAAATTATTGCTCAAAGTTGTGCATGTGCCATAGAGCAACACATAGTGCATTCAGTAAAATGAACTGTGTTGCAGGAAGTGTTTTAAAAGTCCCTTTGCGCCTTTTAAATATGTTTAGGTACATTTTTTGCAGTGGCTGAGGTTTACCATAGGGATTCATAACTGTTGTAAATTCACCTCAGACTGTTGCTGCTGCTATAAGCGATGACCTTCGACGAGTTAGTCTTCAAACCCACAAGCAGCATAGTTTTGGAAAAATAGGTGTTAAATGATAAATGTATCCTCAAAAATGATTAATATCAATATGGCTCTGGTAAATAAGTATTTATATATCTTATTTGTTTATATGAGACCTATAAACAGCAGGCAGTCGAAGCTATCAAGGTTTGACTGTGGCTTTTTGTAAAACACAGCCAAGAGAACTCACTACAGTAAAAATTATTGTGGATTTGTTTCCAGACAACCTGTATCCAGGGCACCGTCCTGAGGTTTTAGGTTTGTCCTGGTTCTATTTTCAGTCTTTTACTGACTCCATTTCAGCTTGAGGTTTCCACTGAACTTAAGATAACCTCTCTGGTAAGTGAAGCACTAAATGCAAAGCTTTGTCTTGTCAACAAGGCTGTTTATTTGGACAGTTTCTGCAGATTGGGCTCATTAAACTTTAACACCAGCAGTAAGGGGAATGCGGGAGTTTGCCAGGGAAGGGCAGAGGGTGGAAGCTGGGTCATGTCGACAAACTGTGCCGCAGTCCATTATTTATGTTTAACTGAACTGACAAAAGTGCCACCCTCGTTCTGTTACCCACTGTTCTGACCTTTGGTTGAAAAAGCTTTTGGAAAGGGAGAGAAGTCACTAGACCCCATGGACAATAATGTGACACCAGCATCTTTGCATTAATGCCCTGAACACCATACTGCAACACAGAACATATTCTGTATCAAAGGGAAAATGCTTTGCAAAAAACTTGACAAGGCATTCATGTAAGAAAGTAGATTTATGGACTTTACAAAATACCCATTCAGAGGACAACAGTTATAATCTGATATTGTATAACTCGTAGAAACTTGGAAGTTTAATATCCTGGTCTTACTTCACCTTAGACTTTTCAACCCTATTATCAACTTATTTATGCTGTTATGAATTTTTAAAGTTAAGGTGTTTTTCCTCCATTTTTTTTTTTTTCACATACAAAATAATACAATAATCATCAGTAACTCTATGGTTGGGGAATATTTTGATGGATGCATATATACTACATATACACCAGGTAGAGGCACAGAAATTCAGAATAAAGAGTTTCTTGTAGAATAGGCTATGGTCAGACAGCAGGTCTTAATGCACAATTTGGATTTTTGGGTGAAATCCAATGTTTTTTGTGTGCTCGTTCATATTACACACTAAATGTGACTTCTATCAGTTTTGAGTATGAACTGAACGTGACCCTGAAGTGACCCACATGCGCAAAAGAGGTCCTGGCGTAATATGTGACCATGCAGGCATGCACTATGTTTATAGAAGTAAGTATGTTTTCTGCTTCTCCTCCTGGGATGTTTGCTGCATTTCAATGACATAAAGGTCGGATAAATGGGACCTGGCTGTTCAGACTGAAGTCGTACTGCAAAATATCGGATACATATTGGATTTAGGACCACATATGAAAGTGGCCTGGGTCGGACTTGAAAAAATCGGATTTGTGCTGTTCAAACTGTCTTTAAAAGATTGGATACAGGTCACATATCGGCAAAAAAAATCCGATTTGGGCCACATTTGCCTGCAGTCTGAATGTAGCCATAGAGTCATGCCTGTTGAAAAGGCAATCATGCAATGGAGATTCTTAATAGATGTAAGCAGAATTTGATTACGAGACATAATAGAAAGTACATGAAAAGGTGGTGTGGCATCTCCTTTTTTGTATTTATTAATTTCTTTTCTCCTTTGTATTCCTGTAAGTTACTTGGCTGTTTTGAAAACAATAAAAAATATTGAACAAAAACATAAAAGATGGAATGGCAAATCTTACCTCACATGAGGAAGAAATTATGTGAACTGCATAAATCAAACTTTTGAATTTAGCATTTGTACCATAGGTGGGAAGTGACAGATAATGAGCATTAATGGTATAAACGACGAGAAGTTTAAGTTATAAATCAGTTCATTTTCCCTAAAAAGAAATACTTCCAGGACTTCCATGTAATTCTCATCAGTTGTATTAAAGTTACTTATGGTAGAGTGGATAACCAGTATGTACTGTATGACCAAGTCTTGAAAAAGTAATGACTAAACTACTGTACTGTACTGGGTGTAAAAATAAAAATGTACTTTGATTGTCTTCTGAGAAAAAAAAAAAAGTGGTGTGGCATCTGATATATAGTTTGACAGTGAACTAATCATGTGGTGTTAACATGATGACGAACAAAGCGTTATCCACAGTAGTCCACCAGCATTTCCTTGATCACCTCATTATTTAATTCGCTGTAAGAGTTATATGTCTGCACAGTCTCAGACTATGAAGAGTGAGTATTAACTGTCAATTGGAAGTGAATTATTGTTATGACCAGGATGGCTATGACCATTGTGATTTCACAGTGCAGCGATATGACTCACAGACCCAAATGAAAGCATGACTCACTTTATGAAGGTGGAAATATTATTATGCCTTGCTGTGCCACACAGCTTATCAAAAGGTGCCAGTTGACCAGTGGAGGAAATCAGTAGAAGACGGCAGAATGAAGATAAAACAGCCACTTTTGTGTTGTGTCTAAAAACTTTGCCTCAGAGATGCTGCATAAATAACATTTTAATATTAATGATATTACACACATTATCAGGATATAAGTCTGTTGGTTCTTGCTGTGTCAATTTCTAACTCATCTGTTTTGCTCTGTTTTAACTGTGTATACGCTAAACAGTTAAATCTGACTGGAACTATGATTACCCACAATGCACAGTCCCATCAATGATCACTGTCTGAAGCACCATCAGAAATAATGAATATACTGTATATAAACGACCTTAGCACTGAGTGGATCATATTTTTAATAAGTAGTGGTTAATTAGCCGAGCCAGGGAGTGTGATAGGATGATGCACTTCATTTTGAAGGTAATTTACTCACTAATAAAGGATCACAACTTGACCTGTCAGCCCACCTGATTTACCACTTGACAAGTGTTTGCGATGACATGGAATAACACTCAGTTTTCCGAAGGCTGTCTACATATGCAACAGGTGTCTGAGCTGGAAAAAAAGTGACAGTGTTGAGAGCTCTGCTAGATATCAAGCATTATCAGAAATAATGCTGCAGTAAAGCCAAATGCATCTTGTACCTTTCCTCTGCACGTTTCCGCTTCTTGATCGTAATCATGGTCTGGACAATTGTAAATGTCAGAGATAAATGTGCAAACTCACCACACTGCTATGCTTATAAGAGAACAATAGCAATAGAGAAAATGTCCTTCAGCAAATGATAATCACAATAGATGAATCTTGTAGCTACAGTTATAATAAAAAAAATACAAACACACAAAACAGAACCTGTTTGTCCTTTCATTCATCCTGGAGGATTACGTGAAATGTTACGACTACATCTATTCATACTTTCCCATAGGAAGACAATTATCTTGAGTCAGAATGTGGCACTGTATTTCCAACTGAGAAGCGAAAGGTCACATGAAATTCACTGTGTGAGTGATGTTAGGCAAAGATAAGATAAGGATTTCAAGTCTGACAGAACACTCTCCCCTGTAATATGCTGTCAGTCTCCTCCTCAGCTATTATCACTGACGTTACTGTTTTTACAACAGGTGCAGTTTTTTTCCCTTTTAAATAGACTATGATGCGTATATAAAAGCAACATCATCTGACACTGTTAATCCGCTTATTAATCAGTGAATATTTGTTTCCAGCACTAATGGTGTGTAATAATTTGTGGGCTGTTATTTCCCCTCAGTAAGCTTACAGCTATGTCATCTATGTACCACCCTTCACTTTCTGACTCATGTGATGGATTCATGGCAGCAGCTGTTCTTAGATCTCAGATGTCAACACACATGCAAAGGTAAACTGCATACAAAGACGTAGAGAAACCCAAACATATACAACCATTCAAAATAGAACTGCCAGTGCAACCCAGATTTATGGGAAGATGTAACACAAAGGTAAAATTGCGTGTGTTTGCACAGTTGCACATGAACAAAAACGATACCTGTCAGTCATTGGTTATAATAACATATGCATTTCCTCTTTCACTGACAGCTGTTTCTTGGAGCTGAAGCTATTTACAAAGATAGTGCAGAATACACTTCACCCATGAAACATTCACAACTGAATAAAATAGTACCAGTAATCATTACCATTACTCCATATTATTATCATGTGCTTTATTTTCTTGCTTATTTTTTACATCTTTCAAATTAAGTTTATGTTGTGAGTTTGTGCAAGAATTCAAGGATAGGCCTAAAATAGTGTCTAAGAAGTGTTATTTTAATGTCAGCATCTTAAGGTGTGTGTAATATTATGTAATATGTAAATCTAATTCACTTCTCCCTTTGGAATAAATGGGACTGGATCTGCTGCTAGCTTCCAAAAGGAGAAATCACAGAAAGAGGAAATAAGTCTGCAGTTAGCCGTCTAGTTCTTAAATAAGTGTTTTTGCTAAAGGGATCATTCTCTGAATCTTAGTCTGTTATTCAAGAACTATTAATATGAATCACAGATACTACATATTAAATACTGTGTGTGTTTTTCTGTCAATTTTCCAAGAACCATAGTAGAAAGATGGGACATCAGCCATTAAAAAACTTCTCAAATGCGACAATAGAAGTCATTAAAAAAGTGGATCCTACTTTGTTTTTCATTGTTTTTGTTTTGTTTTTTTTCATTTTTCCAACATTGTGCTTCCCTTTGTGGATGTACACTCTCATGCTGAATACATGAAAATATAACTACAAAGACAAACGTACACACAAACAACTCAACACTTTAAACAAACACAGCTAACAGCTGACAAACACAGTAAAACAGCTTAATAGATCACATTTCTTACTGTATATGACACCAACATGACCACTGCCTTGGAACATTTTACCATAATCTTTGAGAGCAAGGAGAAAAACTATTAAAAGAGATGAAAATCCTAAGAGTCCTGTCATATTGAAGCTTCAGAGACATCCTCAGCAACTGTGAACATATTGAAGAAAAAGACAGTTATGATGATGTCGCCTCCGCAACTTATGGGTGTGTGGTCTTTATATTCATATATTTTCAACAGTTTTATCACAAACTGCAACTTTCCTGACTTGTGAAATTATCTTTTACATTGACAAACATTATATGTGTAAATAACATAATTTAAAGATGATCCAATAATTACTTGACTGTAAAACTTTTTTTTTCCTGAGATAAAGTCCCGTGAAGCTAAACCAGAAGGGGCGGGTCTTCAGCTCTCTATACGGACTGACAGGTATAGGGGATGCATACATCATGCACATCCACATCCAAACTCCATTACTTAGCCCCAGACATTTAATGTCCATCTGAGTCAACACATTTCCTTGATTTACTGAACAAAAAACAGCACATGAGACAAAAAGACTGAGAGAAATTCATTAGGGAGCGTTTCCCTCCTCCGTCCAGCTGGCCTCCCTCTGTCTCACACTCATTCATCAACATGATAATTAGATAATTCATCATTTACAGTGTCTCCAAGCTCCAAGTGCTCTGTCACCCATATTCTGCACATAAACAATCAAAATACTGTGCTTCTGTTTTCACATTTCGGCAGTGACATTTTGCAAATTGGATTAATTGGATTCCTTTTAATGAAAATTGTGTCTCACAAATAGGGGGATGGATTTAGCAAAAATAGGCTGAAACTAATATAAGAAGCAGCCAGGATGAAGAGTGAAGCAAAGCCATGTTGGGACATTGTCCTGCGTCCCATGTGTTGTTACTTTTCAATAATTGCACTAAATTATATTACTGTGATTTTCAATAATCACACTAAATTATACCTGAAAACTGTGAGCCTTTTCCCTCAAACCAATAGCGGTGGAAAATGTAATCATTATATTATGACTAAAATAGCTCATTTATCTGGTCAAATGTAGCATGAAGTAGTGAAATACATGAATAGGATTTTAATAAAACTAGGGATTTGATATATTTGAAAATGTGACCGGAGCATGTTTGCATCATCTGTGAAGAACAAAGTGTTTGTGTGTTTTATGTTCTCTTTTCTCTACCCTGTATCTAATCATATTTGCCCTTTTTAAATCTCATCTAAAGGATTTTTCTTCTCCCATGTAATGAATGACCTCTTCTGATATTCTGTTGTTAATGTTGAGCATGACATTAGATGTTTCTGATTTACACAAACTCATGTCCAAGATGGCTTTTGCTGTCATGAGTTATACATTGGCCCTTTATTATACTATTATTAAACTAATCAGTATCCCTTTAACACATGGAGTTCATTTGCGGTAACTTCCAAGTGATTTTTTTTTTCTCTACATTAAACCATTCTTAAATGATTTATCACCATTTATTATAATATAATTCCTAGCATTTTTAATGTAAATTTAGTGTAAATCAGGTATTTTCCTATATTTCATTTAGTAACCATATAGATGTCCATGAAAGCTCAGAGTAAATTCCTAAGTTATTGTACCAGAAATGAGAAAACTGAAGAAAAAGTGGATTTTTCATCAAAATATATCATTAACTGAACATAAAAACAAGTAATGACTGTCATTTGTCAAACATATATGGGCAATAATGGTGAATTAGTGTTGCAGAAAATGACAGTGTCTCATATGTGACGCTGCTGAAAAGATGAGAAACGGCATTTTACCTGAATTATTTAAAGTTATTGATAGATTAATAAGATATTTTAGATCAGTAGATATCTGATCTTTGGGGGCCCATGGCTGAGGATTGAAAAACATAAAAGGCCAGATAGTGTTTGCTGGAGTGTTGTTAAGCACTGACTGCCTTTTTTAGGTCCAGGTAACAGGGTCTTGCAGCTGCAGTTACACACACTGAGCATTTAGGTCAACAACACACACGCCACAGCAACAAGTTAGAATTCATACATGCATATGAACGCACAGTCTGAAACACACACTTCAGAAGATAAATGACTGTTAGGTGAATTGGATATGATAAACAACCAGCTCTCAATGCTGGCCAAAACGCAACTGGATGACATTAGTCAAAGGATGCGGCTGAACTCTGACATCGCTTGTTCATGTCTGAAACATCTCTAAACATGCATAATCCTGGTGGGATTAGGAGCGGTTTAGTGAAGCAGGACAGAGACATCAAGCTCCTCGCTCTGAGGCTGTATCCCTTGCATCTCTCCTCTCATCTCCCTCCATCAATCTCTCTATATCCCTGTCATTCTCTTCATCGTTCAGCACGAAGTCAGGGCCAAAGATGGAAACTCACAACCTCTGTAAGACACTCCTCTAAACACTTCGTATATTTCACTCTCTGTTACTTTTTTCTGAAATGTGCTTTTCTAGAAAATGCGGAAATAGTTTTTTCGTCAAATCAGCTAAAGTGCAGATGTAATATTTTCATATGATCTACCTACAGTTCATAAGGAAGACACTAAACTGAGCTCCGTCATTACTCTGATTGAGAGGTGATAAATGAGCCACAGTTAAAAAAAAATAAACCCTTCATATCAGATTAAATCTACGTAAGGGATTTTTATTTGTATTGCCCAATCTGCTCATTTTTGTATCTGTCTCCTCTCCAGTTATGATTCACCCATTTTCAGTTTTCGGGTTTGTGGTACAGAGCATGTGTGAGTACATGTGTGTACGTGATGCCATGTGACAGGTTATGTCCTTGGGCGAGTAAAGGATTAGGTCTCCTCATCCCTCTGCTATCATAAGCCTACTAACACACCACTCGACCACTAAACCCAGTCCATTCATACACATTAATCCTGTCTGCAAGACCTGAGTGTGTACATGTCTGTCTGTAGTGTGTGTGTGTGTGTGTGTGTGTGTGTGTGTGTCTTTTGGTGGAATGGTTGCACAAGATAGAAAAATGTCAAATGGATATTGCTGAAGACTTGCCATGCAATACTTGCCTAATCTATCACCATATCACACATTTTTTCTTATTTTAATTAACACTTGGATACAGTAAATAACTCTCTATGAGACATTTACTCAAAAAACATAATTTTCTAAGGCACAAAAAAACGGAAGAGGATTAGGGCCACTGGGGAAAAAAATGAAGGTCCAATATTTTTCAAATTATCATTATTATTATCATTATTATTATTATTATTATTATTATTATTATTATTATTATTGTTATTGTTATGAGATTAAAGTCAGAATTCTAAGAAAAAAGTCAGAATTCCAACTTTTTTTCTCAGAATTCTAACTTTTTCTCAGAATAATAATTAAAAAAAATATACTGGGCCTTAATTTTCTTTTCTCCAGTGGCCCTAATCCTCTTCAGTACAAAACACCTGAAAAAACAGATAAAAGTTCAGTGTGTGATATGTAACTTAGGGGTACATTTGCAGATCGCACTGTTCTCATGGTGGCCAGTAAATATGTTTAAAGAAAAAAAACTTGTCAGAATCATGGATGTGTTATTAGAGTGCGATATATTAGAGCTCAGGTTTGATGCTTATTCCACTAGTGGCCACCTGTGATACTGTTACAAAAAAATCCCCTATGACTCAAAAAGCATTTCCCCCACTGATGTTAATGATAAAAAAAAAAAAAGCCTGTTAAACTGATGACGGGATACCTATAAGAGTAGAAAAGATCATCTTTTTTTTGTTTGTTTTATTTTCAGTTTTTATCATATAGTAGTTTTAAATGGTTTAAGTCACCGAAATGGTCAAATTTGTAACATTACTATACAATTGGTAGGCTACAGGTAAAGCCTTAGTTTTCATGAAGTAAACGGAGTAAATGGAGTAAGTAAGTAATGAAGGCATGAAGCATTTTTGTATAAGGCACCTATGAGATGTTTTTCAATTAAAAATAATGAGTGCCACTTTGGAGTTTGGAAACCAGTTTTAATGGGCTCTATGCACAGCCCCAGTACTTCCTGAAGTTCAGGCAGCTCCTTTATTTCCTGTCTTTCATTATTGGACGCACTGATTAATCCAGGTGTGTCTGCTATTTCTTGTTGTGACTACTGGGGTCAGACAGACTGTGGTTTAAAGAATGTGAGTGACTCCC
>JAPQRP010000009.1:16243490-16261073 GCA_037367295.1 Apogon hyalosoma | reverse complement strand
TATTAGGGTCCAAATACACAAATAAATGAACCAAAGACAAATAAAAGTGGGTTTAGCAAAATATGACCCCTTTAAGAAGTCATATCATTACAGCGTTTATGAAGCATAGATTTAAAACAAAAAGAATGTACAACAAAGCTTAAACTGCGGCAATCAGGACACTCAGTTTTATACACAGAAAAGAAATAAGATTATGAGCATCCAGACGGTAAAATTCTTAAAATATGTTTTCATTTAGAGCTGTGAATATGGTATTAATTTTTCTATAATTGCCTCATAACACTCTGACATGTTTTGTTTTGTCTCTCCCTCTGTTTTCCACAAACTACATCCTGTCCCTTTGTGGCTTTTTCTGTGTATGAAAACAGACAGTCAGCATGACAGTGCATGTAGCTGGAGTCTGTAGAAGCACAGGTGAGTATGTGTGAATAATTGGCTAAAAGACATGGAAGCAAGGGGAGAAGTGAGCACTCTTTGAAGCAGCTGGAGGGCAGGAAGTGTAACCCAATAAGCAGAGCATTAAGAGGGATCAAATCAAAGGCACTGATACATCAGTGTGTGATGACGGATATTTATGGAAGCTGTAGATTACATAGACAATACACAGTGTATGTTGCCACAGTATGTATGACACAGCTTGGGAGTTTAGTGGATCGAAATGTCAAGGTAGCTGTGCCTAGAGGAGGATATCCAGTGTTATGAACTGAGAAATGACTAGCACACATCAGTAGCTCTTGCCTGCTGTTGCCAAACACACTCACAAACTCAATCAGACCTCTCCACCCAGGAAGGTTTTAAGGATAATAGGAAACGTGTCTTATGGGGCTGGCCTGAAAGCCTTTTTAGGGCTCCGGTGCTTCACCCGCAGTCACCAGTGAATATTCATAGCTTTGCAGTGGGTAGTTTAGCTCACAGTAAACTATTAACGACGCACATTAGTGATAAAACACCTGTCTATAATCATTTGTAGTCATATTCAAGCCATCCATCCCACAGTGTCATTACTTCAACAACTCTGACATACATGTAAATAACACATAACTAAACTGAACTGTAAAGATGGTAAAACAGAACATAGAAGAACATAACATGGAAAATGAGTGTAATAGTGTCACTAAAGTCAAAAATGCATAAAGTGGATGTTTCTAACATAATCACCTGGGACCCAGACTCACAGTGTTAGCCCCTTTTCCATCAATTCTTATTTATTTTATTTTATTGGTTTATTTAATAGGGACCATGCACATTTATGAACATTGTTGTATAAAAAAATACACCCATGTAAATATGCCTGAATTAGTAAAAATAACTACTTTTCATCTGCAGTCCCTAGGCAGGTGACAAAAGCAAGACATAAAACAGCCAACATTAATGCATCACTCGTTCACTATAAATTAAAAACATTTTAAAATACACATAATGATGACAGGCATCATCACTCCCAAAAATCGTTATTACCAGGAATTTATTTACCTAGGTAAAATAATTCCTGGTAATCTGTGTGGTTTGCGTTTCCACCATAACTCAAAATTCCTGGAAATGTATTCAAATGAGGCTAGGTCATTCCAAGTCACTGACTCAAAGTCCTGCTGAATTTCTTTTGATCGTATTCTGTAAATACATTAGATGAGGTCCAGGCTCTTTATCCAGAGATGATGGCAAAGCATTTGTAGGAGTGAGCAGAATACGTTCAAAAGCTCAAAAGAACATATTCAGCAAATGGACCTCATCGTCCGTCCACTTCTTGTAGCTTCTCTTCTTTTGCTTCATTTTCCAAACGATCAAAACACAAACGAAGTGAAGCTTGCAGAAATGGAATAAACAGGTTTGCAGCTACATACTGGCTATAGAGGGTGAATGTAAGTGCAGACGACTACACTCTGTTCCACCAGTCAGCATTTCAGCATTATTTTACAGCAGTTGCAAAGACTTTACACAAAGTGCAGCTGGTTAAAGTGAATGCTAAAGTGCCAGGATGCAGGAGCCTGAATACCAGGAGTGAAAAGTGCAAGGCTGAAGATGACCCTGCCTCCTTAACAAAGGCAGGCTGTGAGAGACAGTGCTGCTGAAAACCAGTGAGGAAATGGTACCTTTTATGTTGACATTATGGCTCACTGCTGTATCGCAAAAAAAGCAAATTTTCAGAGCACTGAAATGTAGATATCTACCTGCCCAATGAGTATTAATAGTCAAACACTCAGGTATATCTGCTTTATTGTCAAAACACAGTCACTTCTCAATTGAGAGCCGTCACAGTAGAACGATTTTGTCTAATTACTTTTGAGCCTCTGAAAATGGAGAGACTGTGTTTAAAATGGTTGTGATTCTTAAATGGTTAATGCAATATTTTTTGTTAAACCCCTTGAATTAAAGCTCAAAGCCCTCACTTATTTCTCATCTTGACTGATTCATTTCAGATCCACAGTGATGGTGTACAGAAGAAAAATTACAACATTTGTGTCACTGACCGAAATATTCACGGACCTGACTGTACATATACATTCTATGGTATCAGTGCACCACAAACAGTATGATGTAATTTTAGTAAATTATTATTGCCTCTGTTTTTCAAAGTTAAATTAATTTGTGACTTGCTTTGAACTAAGTTTGGAGCTGCAAGAAAAAGCTCTTTCTTTTCATCAGATTTGCTGATAGAACATAAAGGAAAAATAATAATAGCATATTCCTAAGCAACATTTTAACACAACACATGCCGTTTCACACAAAACACAGCCTTAATGAACACAGTGTCATAGTGATGCACATATTACCAGATAAGCAGGATACAGAATTATCCAACATAAACCATAAGAATGCCATATAAAGTATTTATCATCTGGAATAGTGATATAAAATCTCCTTAATGCAAAATATTTTCCCTCTGCTGTTAATAGACTGCTCCTTCCTGAATGCAGCCACAGAATCGCTTTTGTCTTGCCTCTGTTTCCTCCCATCAATCAAGCCATTCACAGCCTGTGGTTGTATTTGGCCAAGCTGCTCGGCTGGGGCACAGATCAGCACATTTCCAGTAAGAAATCATCTGCTCTCTGAAGTGATTTCATATCTAATTGCTTTTATTGACTTGGCAGCTCCAAATTGGTGGCCACCCCTATTGGCTTACTGAGCTGAAGTATCAGACATTAAAGTAAAGAGGGAAGAAAAAATATGGATGGATTTGCTGGTGTCATCAGCTCTGCAGACTCGATGTATCATCTGATCATCCCCTTTTTAAACACTTTAAAAGCTAATTAAAAGTTGACTGTCTATTACTTCAGGCCGCTTTATTGTATTAAAATAGTATTAATTTATGATCTTATTTATCATGTGTCAAAAGTAATCAATACAAAATATCTATGGGCAGTAGTTTTCACAGCATTAGCCTCTCTAAGAATTGATAAAGCATAAAAAGGATGATTATAAAGTGAGGCACTTTTCAGAATTGAACTCCATTAATCATCAAATAAAATACTAGTTAATAGTAAAAAAAAAAATAATATGTACTTGTACACATTGACAGCACTAAAGGTAGGTCTGGTGGAATGGATTGATCATTCTGCAAAAGGGGGAAAAAAAATCCCTGTTTGTATTTCTCAAACCCATCACACTCGTGGTGGGCTGGTTTGTGACAGCGCCTTTGCACAGTGTCAGGGGGAACTGGAGGAACAGCTTCATGACAGGAGGTGAGATCTGGCATTAAAATGGCCAAATCCTCACAAAAGAAAAGACAGAGCCAGGCAAGCCTCCACTATTGTAGGATCCAACACCGCAACTTGCCATTTTCACTGTAGCCGCTGTTATGAGAAGAACTTTAATAACAACAAATAACAGAGGGCAAGAAGAAAAGCCCTGAAACAGCCAATAAATGACCTGTGAGTCCAATTATACAAACACATAACTTCACACAAGATGAATATTATGCAGCTTTTCATAGTTACTTTAAACTTTAATTACCTTACATGGGCACACACTCAAGGGGCTTGTGCCATGATCTATTGGTTTGTTTATTCTTTTTGCAGGCTTACAAACATAAGCCTCACCCGGCGTGAGCTGTGCTAATCAATTGATTTCCCCTTCATGAATTAGCACCAGGTTTAGCGTTCTGAAAGGGCTGGGGGTTACCATGGAAACGGCTTGCATGTTACTAGGGATGCTTCAGGTTTGAGATAAAGGAGAGGACAGTGTTCATGATTGAGCACATATATCTGTGTAATGGCTGTGAAGACATTTGAGCCGGTCATTAACAATAAACCTGTTGAGCTGTACTGTAGCTGACGATGGGCATTAATTACCCCTCCACACTGAGTGTAATTAACCACAGCAGCAACACTGATCAAAGTCCTCTCACTATCATTATAATCACCATGAAAACATGAAGGCCACAGGGCAGTTAGCTCATTACTGTGTTTACATTTGCTTTTAATTCAGTTCAATAATTTTCACTTTGAGGGTTTTTATGTGTAATGCAAACCTGTTTTTGTTAAAGGGCAAATCTGACATATTTTTTCACCAATGATATGTGAAAACAAAATCTATAAACAGCAAATTTTAAAAATCGGAAAACAAAACAGCCACCAGCAACCAAAATCATCCACTAATCTAAGATGTTAAACATCCTATCAATTTATTGAAATTATTCAGATAAAATGCAGTTTCCTCAGCTTTTCACTATTGTCAGATATGACCCATCAGAGGCTGTGGAGCGAAAATGGAAACACTGAGATGTTCTGCAACATTTCTTCACTAGTAAAACCCATGACGTTTGACAAATACCTGTGGCAGTAGATGCTTGTTTTTATATTTAGTTAATGATACATTTGGCTGAAAAAAATCATACGTTTCTCCAGTTTTCTCTGTTTTGATATAATAATCACTGAATTCACTCTCTTACTTTTATAAACATCTTCATGATCAAGAACTTAAATATAAGAAAATACTTGAAGTCACTTCGTAAAGGTCAGATTCATTTGGAAGTCATCACAAAAACAGTTTTTAAGTCTTTAAGGCTCACTGTAATGAATTTCCTGTAGAATTTGTAGTGCTTTAAAATTAGCTGTAAAATTGTTTGCTAACTACTGTAAAAATAATTACAGTATATTACTGGATACTTTTACAGGTTTTTGCTGTGTATATAGCAATGTATTGTTGTTTTATATTAGAAACCATCATTATTTGTATTTTAGTTTTTTTAATTTTGACTGCTTCAGTTTGACTGTAGCCATGCTATTGGTGCTAACGGAGCCTGGACTATCAGAGGCATTCCAAACAGGGTTAGGCTAATGCACACAGCTAGCCTTAGCTTAACTTAACCAGTTTTTCACTATCTAACATTTGCAAAAATGGTGCATTCTGAGTCCCCATATATTCCGTATGAGACTAAGATAAATTAAATAATGTGAAATACAGTCACTCACACAGATAAAGAACCATTATTCTTACTAAAATGCTGGTTTTGACATGTCTACATTACACGCCGAGTTAAAATAGATGTCTACATGGTCATTTTTTATTGCCTGAAGCTACTACTTGAATCACATTTAAATTTTGTGGGCTAATAATGTCTTACTTCCACTTTATTAAGTGGATGGATGTGGGATTGCTTCCTCGTGTCCGCTTTCATGACCTCTTTCTAATATTAACAGTGTGTAATTGTCATTTGTATTGTTTACAGTTAGGACCAAGTGAAAACACAACCATCCTGTAATTTTACAATGTGATGCTGTGCACAAATGCTTGAAGTTACAGTTAGTATTTTTTTTTACCCATAATGCATTGCAATATACAGTTACCCCTTGTAAATTGTTAGAACAAGAAGCTATTGTAATTTTTTACTATAGAAATTACAGCAATTTGTTACACTGCTTAACCAAATGCTTTTAGTTACCTAGAAATAAACATGAAAAGGATGAGGTTCATAATAAACAGTAAATGGGAGATCACTGAAAATGTCATTCATTAATAACTGTATGTCAAATAACAACCTCAGCTTCAAAAAAACTGCCAGAAGGAAACATTAAAAACATGTTCAGTGGTGTCAAAGAATGAGTGTTTGAACTCTGACAAGTTACTCCACTTGAAAAATAAAACATAATCAATGTGGCATTTACAATAAAATGGCAACATTAATTTTAGGAAATTGGGTTCCCAAGTTATCTAACTTCTCTGAAATGGAAATGAATGTGTCACAAATTATGGTTCCTCTTTTAGATTTCGAGAAAAGTTCATGTTTTCAACAACCCCCCTCCCACAACTCAATACGGACGTTTTGATCTCCACTCATCTACTTCCAATTAGAGAACAGGATTATGTGCCAGCTGCATTACTGAACAGGGGGTGTTGTTGTTTTGCTTTGTAGTATTAGGCTCACTGCTTTTCTTAATTATGACTAATAAAAGTGATTCATAACGGAAAAAGCATTATAACTTCACACGCAGAAAAAAAGCGACTCAATCGCACACACAGTGGCTGCCAGAGACGGCGAGTTAAAAGGACATTTCTTGGCCGGCAAACTTTGTTTTTCAGCAATTATTTCAAGATCGATGGAATAAAAATGTTTTTCTTATTTCTGTTAATGCTTCCCAACACTTCTGTCATTGTTCTGCTCAATAGCCTTTGTGACACAAGGACACTGAGAAACCCATTAAAAAAATAAAACGACGCAAACGCATAGTGACTCCCTGTGTGACACACACGCACACACAGTTTATCTAAAGGCTGCACTAACCCTTGTCATTGCATGGGGGAACATCTGTGTCACTGTTGTGGTAACTGTTATGGTGAGACATCCTCTTCCATATTTTTCCGACCAGCTCCCATAAATAAAATGAGCACGAAATCTAAAACACAGATTACATGTTGTCAGTGTGAATTATGTGAACATTATGTTCCTCCACCACAAACCAGAGTATGTGACAGGGACGTGAACCGAACTCCTCATTTTCCTTTGTACATTATATGCAATTGAAGGCTGTTGCACTGAGAGAGCTATTTAACTCATTGATTTCATCTTATGTTGTGGGTCTATGATCTCTAAATGACCACCTCTTCTCATATGCCTCGACCAAACCACATGACCGACAGATTCTTTGAAAAATAAGGTTGTCTAGACAATACAGTATATGCAGTCCGCCTCAAAGAAACAAGCAGCAACAAACAGTTACAAACAATTACTTTTAAGCCTCTGATACTTCAGAGATGTCAGTGATGGTTCATTTCCAAACCTAGATCTTTCGTAAAGTTTTAATGAGAAACATCTATGTAATTTATTTGAGATTTTTATGTCTCAAATAAACATAATTATTGTTTTTATAGATCTTGAAAATAGTAGCATTGCACATCTGCCATCCTCCTAAACAAGCCTTGTCGTTCAGACCACAGGGAGTAATTTATCTGTCTGCATTTGAGACAACAAGAGTATGAGAGGATTTGATCATGAATTCATTTCTATGTTGTGTCACTGCAATACATAAAATTAAGAAAAAAGAGGGTGAGACATCAGAGAGGGTTAAAAAAAAAAAAAAAAGAGATAAGAGATGATAGGGCATGGTCTAACTTCAGTATGGCATGCAATTTGAAGAATAAAACATAAAATAAAAATAGCATCAGTGTGCTGTAGAATCCAGCTTTTTTTTTTTTTTTTTTTTTTTCAATTTTTGAATTAAAAAAATTGGAAATGCCACAGATAAAGAGATAAATTCAATAGCAAATAATCATTTGTGTCTTCATATGTGAACCAATAAAGTGCCTGGTGTCACTAAAAAGTAAAATGTCAGTGAAGGTAAAGTGACAAAAAAACTAAGATAAATAACATGTTTGATGGAAAACATAAAGCAGCAGACACATTTTTAGACAAACTGATATTAAATGACACAGATAGGTGGTTCAGTTGTGGGGTCAAAAGCTAAAGCAGCTTCAGGTTTTATGACAAAATACCTTTTAGGTTTATCAGCCTTTCAGTCAACAGCTCTGACAGTAACTGTATGAAGCACTGGAACAAACCATGGTGATGATCATGATGAAAAACCAACTCTTCTGTTCATCTAATGTGCATGAATTTGCATTTTCTTCTGCTGTTTTTCTGAAAACTCAGTTAAAAGGCAAAACATTTGGATGGAAAACCACTTAATGAAGCAAAGCTAAGAATTCCACAATCATGACAATGTTATTTACAGAATGTGTATGGAAAAAAAAAAAAAAAACTTAAGAAGAAAAGGAAGAGGACAATGTGGACCCGGTTGTGGCTTGGGAAAGGAGGCCAACATGGAACTGGTTTTGCAAAGACCTTATGGAAAGTATTTTTAGCATACATAAACGTACATGTTGAATTGATCTGTGCGTCATTTCATCCTGCACTGGTTGGTTAGATCGTATCAATCATGCTGTGAGATGAACAGCCTAAATTTCTGCTACTGTCAGAGTTTTGTCCCGGGCAAACATTCATCTGTGAACATCTCTCACAGCAGATGATTTTTGATATACTGAAGATCTGAGTCTGAAAGTGATGACTTGGATCATCCATATCTCCTCCGTTTGGGTTTTGTCTCTCCTAATCTCTTTAATGCGAGTCAGTCTGCTCTCAATGCACCATTTACCTCAGAACACCCTGCTGTACTTCTTCGATGGGCCTCTCTGAAACATGCCGGCTTCCCCTCCTCCACTTCTTTTACTTTTTTTTTTACTTAACAAGGTCAGGAGACGAGGGGTGTGGGGGGGAGGGGGGACATTTGTCACTTGGCTGTCATGGGGGAGAAGTTACACACTCTGTCACAGCTCACATGTAAGTATTTGTGTTGGTGTGTATGTGTGTTTCTGGGTCTGTCAGTATGGAAAATCTACTGTGGTTAAGAACTGAGGATGAGCTCATTTTGGACCAGAGATCCTTGTGTGTCTGCTAGTGTGCACAGTGAAGTGTGATTATTTGTTGAAGCAGCGTGACAACTTGTGCTTGTTTGTATTTTTTTGTATTATGTGCATTCTTATGTGTCTACAGAGTGAATGAGCTCCGACTACTATATTTGTTTTCTTTGGCATACCAGGAACGATGAGTCTCTGTGCATTAGAAATGAGGATATTTTAGCTGTTAAGATGGTTAAAAAAAAAGCTGTCTATACAAAACAGCCCATAAAAGAAGGCTTAATTTTCCAAAGAGGGCCTGACAATGAAGGGTTTACATCAGCAGCGAAGCGCCAGGAACAGTAACTCCTCTTCAAAAACCAGAACCAGGCCCAAACAAACATAAATTTTCTGAGTATATTAGCCCAGTTTCCACAGCTCTGTTCCTCTGATGCTTCTTCCTGTTATTTGGTTATGCAGCGATCGTAGTCAAGGGATCTGTGAGGTTTGGTTAAATGTTCCTAACTGTTGTGGTTCCAGGTTTAGTTTTATTTAATGTTAGGTTATGAACTTATCTTTTCTTTCTTTTCCACAGGGGCATATTTTTCGTCCTCTTCTGATATTTCGGGGCAATTAGGGAAATCTTCTTGAAATAATACATTGTGTACTGGAAAATAAAATATGTTTTAACATCTTTCCCACAGCTGGAAACTGGCAGCAAGCCTTACAGAAGAGGATGGAGCCATTTTTCCTTCTCTGTCGCCGTTCAGTCCATCCTCCACTCCCCGACTGTTGTTAGAATCTATTGATTGTTTCACATTTTGTTAATGCACTAGTGGGCACACACAGTATTTCCTTTTGCTGTTCTCTGTGTGGTGTCAATATAATAACTACTTTAGGTTCCAAATTGTCTTCCGTGGAAACTGAGTGGATTTTCCTTGTGCAGGGCCGTGTAACAGACCCCACAAGTTCTTGGCATTTAACCTATAAAGACCCAAACAGCAACCAGCAACCAAAACAATCTACTGATCTACAATGTTTAATACCTGTTGATCCATTAATCCTATCAGTACATGTAAATAATTGCTGTAAAATACAGTTTGTCATCTTTTCATGGTCGTCAGATATGACCCATTTGGACGTTCAGAGGCTCCGTAGTGAACGTGGAAACACCGTCATCTTCTGCAACACTGATTCACAGGTAAAACCCATGGACTTGCATCAATGACAGTGGATGGACACACTTGGTTTACGTTCAGTTAATGATAGATTTTACTAAAAAAGTAACTTTTTTCCCCAGTTTTCTCTGTTTAGATATAATAACCTTTTAATTTATTTTTTCTTTTCATGAAGATCTAAATTAAATATAGGAAATTATCTGCAGGAAAATACATGATTTACAGTGAAAAATGCAAAATAGAGGATAATATTATAACAAATGGTGATAAATCATTTAAGAAAGGTTAAATAGAGAGAAAAATTCATTTGGGAACCACAAAAGTAGCTCTGGGTTTTTATGGGTTAATCACAATCAATCAATGTTACAACTGTTGCAATTATGTAACCACAGAAATCTGCTAATTGCTACACCCATAATAAACACATGAGCAAACAGTCCATGTTTAGTTATGCAGTGTACACAAGCTGGGCCAATAAAAAAATCACTCTAATGAAATTTCATTTGACCACTTTTAGTTTTAGTTTGATTACAGAATGTATTTGCTACATGTTCATGCCACACAATGCTCACACAATGTCACAATAAATGTCCTAATAATTATTTTTGTCCATAGTTCCATTAGGTTTTGTATTGATGATGATGGAATCGGACTGCATGAAGTCTTCTCCAGCCCATCTAAGTTCTGGACACTGAAAATGTTATCTCATGCTCCTTGAACTACTCTTTCACAGTTTGAACCTGGTGAATTCTGGCATTGTCATCTTGGAATATGCCCACAAAGAAACGAATTAAGTTGTGAAAAACCCTGGTTAATCAGTATATTCAGGTAGAAACATTATCTGTCATTTTCCACATAATATTACTGAACCTAGACCTGACCAACTGAATCAACCCCAGACTGCTCCCACAGGCTTGTACTGTAGGCACTAGGCATGATGGGTATTCACTTTAGCCGCCTCTCATCTCACGCTGATGTGTCCATCACTCTGAAACAGGGTCAATCTGGACTCATCAGACCACATGACCTTCTTCCATTGAAACACAGTCCAATCTTTATGCTCTCTATCAAACTGATGGTTGTTTAATAAATGAGAAGCTACTCACTGCATCAGTTAAAGGGTTATAAAAGTTTAACCAAAATCCCAAACAGATCTGAGTCATTTTGAATCTTTTAGTGTTTTTACATTTTATCACCTCAGTGGCAGCAAAAAATGTTGTTTCAACACCTGCAGGTGGACTACAAACATTTTTAGTGCTATCAGACTCATTAACCTGAATACACATAATAGCGGAATAATGTACTAACACTCTGTTAAACATCATATTTACACTGGTTGAAAGCCCATTTTATGATTATGTTGTAGGTTTTTGGCTAAAAAAGCTGTCCATTTGGGCTAGTTTATCTTTTTTGTCCAGAAATCACAGCACAGTTTGTTTTTTTTTTGGGGTTTTTTTTTGCTCCTTCAGTCTTAGCATCCTAGATCTCTTTGGTACAGTGATATTTGAAACATTTCAAGTTATATCGAAAACACATTTATGCATTTTGTATTTTCTGCACATTTCATAGCAAAATTGAAATTTGTAGATTTGAAAATTACACATTTTGAAATTAAAAATAATATATGCATTACACAATAATCCTAATATGATTTTGCCACCAAAGTATGCAGCCTTTAACCCCGAAGAGAACTAAAAATAGCTTTAATTGCCCAGATTTGAGAAAACGGTCTCAAAATTGTGAGTCTACTCCAATACAAGACAATTTAATTTTTTACCCTTTTGCTTCACAGATGACTCCCAATAGCTCCCCAACCTTAGTATTCAAAATTTTTGGGAGGGCCATTTCTTTAATACAAAGAGCCCCAAATGAAAACTTCCCACTAGGATCTTCAAATTATCCAGAGAATAATCAGGGCTTCGTCTCTAAACAGGCATGTTCCTTTTGTGTCATATTTTAGCACAAATCCCATTTATATCCCTTGCACTGTGATCGAGGCAAATATCTGCCAAAATTATCAAAACAAAAGTAATTATGTGCATTATAAGGTGAGAGAGATTCCGGTGAGTTAAAATTAAATAAACAATTTTGGCTCCATGATATGAAGTGTGGATATCTGAAGTGAAGCACCAGCAGCATTTCCACAAAAAGTCATTTACAACCAACAGCTGATAAGTGTTAGCGGCTTCTATGCTAAGTAGCAGACCACATCTGTGCAACTGATACCTTTCTAATGACAGTTTTTTCTGTGCTGGTGCAGACAGAAAAAATGGGAATTACTTGATGGAATATAAAACTGGAGAGTGCATTTATGAATGTATTAACTTCTAACCTTTGTACATGTTCTTCAGTATTAAATCTGCTACTTTATAACATAGCAAACCACTAATATCACACATAATTCTTTGGAGAAAATGCTTGAAGCTATAATATATCTTTATTTTACAGTTTTCTTTGAAAGACGTGTGATTTATGAGAAGCAGGGATTTGTTCTGAACAATTTAAAATAGTCTGTTGACTGAAGGAAGTGAGAATTACATCGATTTGCGTAGGGGAGTGAAGTATGGCATCTTTAGCCTTTTGTCTCCTTATAAACAGCCTCACACAGAATTAGATGGAGTTGACATTTAGCAAGTGTACAACACAGGCCTACAAATCCCTGCAATCCTTCTCTCCCATTTGGGCATGTGCATGTTAAGTGTATGCACATTTCATTGTTTTTCATTGTACTATTTATCTGGATTAGTGGAAATATACATTTTATATTTTGTTTTTCAGAGCAGTGAATGTTAGGTTATATGCAGTATTAACATTACAAACTCTACCAATTCTAACAAACAACAGGGGGAAGTCATGTACCACACACACTTTCAACCTCCAAAACCACCAACAAATTAATGCTGTGTATTCACACTCACTGAATACAGTATAAAAATCATTGTTTATACACAATTGTATAGTGGAATCACTAAGTTTTCTTCTAAAAAACACCCAAAACATCAGTCATTTTGACAGTCAGAAATAATGCTGTGTCTTATCTTCATGTGCTGGATCAGCTGATAGTTTACATTATAGTTCTGTTAGCTTAGCTCTGTTTTTAGACAGAAAAAAGCCACAGTAAAACCACAAATCATCTCTGTTTCCCATACAGTTTGTATTGTCAATAGCTGAGCTAAAGATTGGTTTGGAATCATCCAAACAGTTTAGTCTGAACCAAGGCTCAACAAACAGCGGATTTAAAGCTTACACCTTCATCAGCCTCATAATCACACTCACTTGTTTATTTTCATTTAGAGCTGTGTTCAGTAGTGAAACAAAGGTGCTTCTATTTTTTTCTCACTTCCTTTGAATCTAAAAGTTGTTTCTTTGCAGTTCTCATCTCATCACCTTGAAACATTTTGATCAAAGGCACTGTGGCGTTAGTTTTCCTCACCATGGGAGACCAGCAGAGTGACTCACTACTCCCTCTAGTGGTCACATAAATCCTCCAACCTGTTAGTGTAAATATATTCTGTTCATATCTCTACAATCTGATATACTGGCATCTTTGGCACAACTTCAGAGCTCAACAACACTACTGAAAATTTACGTTTGTTTTTTTTTTTTTTTTTTTTTAAGATTTCATAGAAATACTACACATAACCCTGTTCAGAGATGATGGCCTTCAATCACACAGACAAAAGCACAAATACCACAACTCTCTCACACATATACAAACTTTCTACTAAGATACACAGCATAACCACAGCTATTTCAGTTTAATCAAATGTTAAAAGGCTCTCACTCTTTCACGTGCACATGCGCACACACACTGAGAAGGTGTGATGTTATCCAAACAGCCAGCTGTCTTGTTGTGTCAGGCTGGTTGCTCTGTTGGCTGCAGGCCTGGGAGAAAGCTTACTTTGAGAAAACAGAGACTCACTCTACATTAGACTGACTCCCGTCAATGGATTGGGCCCGACGCCTGCGCACTCACACTCACTCACTCACACTCCCTCTCTTTACAGGACCGAGGAACTTTCACACGCAAATATTCACAGGGACAGTCTCTGTTTTCTTGGCTCTTAGCCTCTAACACCAATGCACACACCATCTTCAACACACTTTTCATGTCTTGTAATGCGTGTTGTTGGATTCTGGTTGCTTTAAGGACCAAGTGGAGTCAGCTGGATGTCACATACACACATTAATATGCATGGTCTTGAATATTTGCAGAGGAAATCATAAACAGTTGTGGCACTCGATCAATGTTATTTCAGAAGAATGGTCTACTTGGCATCCGTATCCAAACATGCCATTACTTCATAGAAGCTGTTAGCTTCTGCTCATCTTCTGCTTTCTCAGATTTATTACCATCATAACCTCATCTATCATCCAGTCCTTCAGTTTCTCTGTCATCACATCATTTTATCTCATAAAGATTGCTTGACAGACAGCAGGTCAATCTGTGACCTCAATCAACCTCTACTGGCGTTCATCAAGAATTGCAACAACACAGATGAACGCCCTCTTCCTGTATGAGTCCCTTGTATATTCATGTATTTTTTTGTTGAATACAAACAAAAACTAAATCAAACTTGTGAACACATATGCTCCCTTTTATTGTGCTCTGTGTGTTTGCTTGTTTAAGATGTTATAATCTGTCTTCAAACCCTCAATTTTCCTTCTGTTTAACAGTTCCTCCTCAAACACTCACCTTGTCACGGTAACACAAACACAGAATGGTTGCGTGTGGAAAAAATAATCTTAGGAATTGGAATAACTGAGGAATGAGTCACGTTTTTGATCACCATGCTTAAAAAGCCTCTGCAGTTACACAATGAGTTGCACAAATGGAGACTTTTCTAATTATTTTTTCATCACTGTACCTGTTTGACTGTGGACAGAACATATAAAACAACCCATCAAAAGAAAAGAAAACGTTTTACAAGATTAAGTTGTAGAAAGTTGACAATGCAGCCTGATGGAAAAGGCAGAGAATAGACAGAAGAAACAGAGTTATGAGGCAATAGAACAGATTAGTGAAAGAAACTGGTCTAGTGTGCAGAGTTAAGAAGCTTCAATCTCACAAGTTTGTCCAACATACAAGTAAGAGAGATCTTTATCCCACCTATTCTCTTCATCTCATTGAAATATAGTCCCTACACAGTGAGGGAAAAAAAAAAAAAAAAGGTTCCCCTGAAGCCCTCCAGCATCTCCGGAGGACAATATCAGAGGAAGCTTTCTAGCTCTGTTTGCTTTTAATAAAAAATGAAAAAGATTAGCCTGCCTCTGTTCGCTGCAGAAGAACGTCATAAGATGTGCTAGAGTTCAAGTCCTCCTCAAATATGGCATTAGATCAGTCTCATGCTCAATAAATGTACACAGAAGGATTCACAAATATATATTGGGATTTATATAAATTTCTCTCAACACAGAAATATTTTTCAATCTATATAAATGAAATAATAATCCACATATAAATTTATAAAGTTCACAAATGTATTTCTGATACACACACAAATAGTACTTGTTTTAAACATAAAATTGATGTGCACACAAATATTACTTGTTTTAAATATATGAAATTGATGTGAACAACAAATATTACTTGTTTTAGATATATATAATGGAAATCCACAAATATCTCTATTTAAAAGAATTAACGATTTTCATCTAAAATATATATGAATGGTGTGACATTCAAAAACTGTTGAATCTGCATTTACAAACTGCTTGCAGTTGGTTAACTTCACTGTATTTGTGTGTGAATTAGGGCTGGGCAATATGAAAAAAAATCATATCATGGCATATTTTTTCATATCAGATGATATCGATATGTATCACAATATAAATCAAATCACGATTTTTATCAAGCTTAAATTTTCCATTACTCATAAATTAGATTTGAAGACACCAGAGGGTTATTTTTATTTAAATATGATTTATTTTCTGTCAGAGGTTGGACATGACAGATGTGCTGAAGAACATTATACAACTGTTTCAGATAAATACAACAGGTCCATATATTTAAAACTAAACTAAAAGTCTGACCAGCAGGCAAAAGCTTTCAAGTTTTAAAAGAGAACACAAACAAAACAGACCATTAAATTTGTTGGTCAACTCCAAATAAATAAAATGTTCATTCCAAAAAGGTTCATGTGGAAAGGCGAGCATTTGTGTTCTTCACATAGGCCACATGTATTCGTTTGGTACGCCTCCGTATTGTCTTGAAGCCCCAGAACCATCATCATTACACCCCTACTTTTCAGAAACCCAGTCACCCGAGTTCTCCGTCAAATTTTCTCCCGAGGAAACACTTATTTCCTGCTGTAGCCCAAACATTAGCGTTTGTGCTGTGGCTGCTCTTACGCCTGTGCTGTGCGTCAGCCTAACTTGCTGTGGCTCTAGCGTGATTGGTTCGGTTGTGGCGCTACTTAATTATGATTGGCTGTTCGTACGTCTGTCAAAACATGGACGAATGAATTCTATCCAAATGGTATCAAGCAAGTCTCATATTTCTATTGAAGAAAAGTTATTTTGTGATATATATCGTTATCATTTTATCGCCCAGCCCTAGTGTGAATCTTTCATCTACACAGAGCATGAGTCAGGGCTGGAGGCAGTGCTACAGTGCCTGTTAATGGTAGGATAAGACAGGCCATGAAAAGGTGATTAACTGTATTTATGCTGCTATAAGAACTTACGGTGTCCAATAGTCTGATTAAGCATTTAATATAGGTCTCTGCAACACTACAAGCATTGTGGTTGTATTTGTAATAAATAATTTTGGTGTATTTTATACTTTTCTTCAATCATTTATATCAGTTCTTTAAAATTAAGTAAACAAAACAACTAAAACTTTCTGGTTTCCATTACAAATCTTTGTTTCATTCCCATATCAGGCAGTTTCCCAGTATGTTCAGCAATGTGCACCGTAGCACTGCCTCCAGCCCTGACAGATGTGCTCTGTGTAGATGTGGTTGGGGCAGAAGACAGCTCCTGGGCCAATAACTGGACAAAAGTCTGAGCTGATGCTTTGGCTGCAGGTGACAGACCCTATCGAACAGTCATATTAACTATAACGTCAACTTAATATGCAAGATGTTAACTTAACCTTATTAGCATAGCCTGCTAGCTTACGCTGCTAGCTGATGCTATTATAGCTCACTAGCTTATGTTGATAGATGCACAATTAAACCCATTAACTACATGCACATTTCATGCTTCACTTACACCACGGGACGCCACGTTCACGCTGAACCGCAATCTGTCTGTAGCTGTGGCTGGCATGTATAGCGTTGTGCGGACGCGTTCATATGATTGGCTGAAAAGTACATCAAACACCCTCATGTGGGGTACATTCTTGTGATTGGCTGAAAGGAGGGAGCCATCTGATCAGCTACAGATCCTTCCCTGTTGAAAAAAGGCACTTGTGGATTGAGACACGGCAGGGGAGTCTCAAAAAGATTCACACACAAATACAGTGAAGTTCACAAAACCGCAAGCAGTACAGTTTGTGAATAAATGTCACAATATACATATATGATTTAGATGAAAATTGCAAATTCTTTTAGCGATATTTGTGGATTTCCAT
>JAPQRP010000009.1:16225594-16236768 GCA_037367295.1 Apogon hyalosoma | reverse complement strand
GATAGATAGATAGATAGATAGATAGATAGATAGATAGATAGATAGATAGATAGATAGATAGATAGATAGTGTGAGTAACAGCATAGGTGTTTGGTGCTTGTGTTCATACTCTGAGCACATATACTGTTGAATATTTTGTGCTATAATTGAGCTTTAATTTGTTGCATACATAATGTGTAAATGTATAATCAAAGGCTTTTCTAAACTAAATGTAAAACAACCAAAATATGATATCAGGACTCCTAAACTCCGAGAATCTCCTATGCAGATTCAATCACTGTGATACTCCTAGTGACGGCTGCATCTGCCAGATAGTTTAACTTTCTGTAACATTTAAAGGTTCAGTCTAGAATATTTTGCACGTTCTCATGTACTAATGTGAAGTTCACGTCAGTCTGTTTTGTGCTGGGAGCTGATTATTTGTTGCACTTGTCGTATATCCCTACATACTGTATCATGTTGATATATGTGTCTTTATTTCTTTTAAAATTTAGAGTGAAATATATTATTTCTATATAACAAGCGCTGCTGGAATTCTTTACGTTACAAGTTCTTCTCTTTCTCCACGAACCTTGTTAAGTGACGTCATGCCAGAACCTACTACTTAGATTTGCTTCAGTTGATGATTTGTTGATAATAGTAAGTTGCTGCTGCCTGCATCCATGATAACAGCCACAATATACTGACTTCTATGTAGAGCAGGAATGTCACACTCATTTTAGTTCAGGGGCCACATACAGCCCAATATGATATCAAGTAGACCAGACCAGTAAAACAATAACATGATAACCTATAAATAATGTCAACGCCAAACTTCTCTCTATGTTTTAGAGTGAAAAATGTATAATTATAGTATAAAAATGTTTACATCTACAAACTATCCTTTAAAAAAATGTGAATACCCAAACAATCTGAAATGTAATATTTATAAGAAAAATAAGTGCAATTTTATGCATCAGTCATTTACACATGCGCAATACAACGTACAGATCACAGTGGATCTACAAATGCACAAAGCATTTAGTAACAGGCAGAATATTGTTCAAATTGCTCTTATTTCTCTTAACATATTTCAGGTTGTTCGTATTTGTTCAGGTTATTCGTGGTATTTGTGAATGGATACTTTGTACATGTAAACATCATCTCAATCCAGTCCAGATCAAACTGGACTGTATGTGGCTGAGTTTGACCCTTGATTCTTAATATCTTCAGTGTAACTTGCATTTCACAAATTCATCCCAAGGGGTGTGCTGGACCCTTTGGGATGGCCATTTTTTTTTGCCCATGAGCCGTATGTTTGACACCCCTGTTGTGGAAGATTTTTCTGCAAAATCCTGTAAAAAAAAGTGTGAAGTTGTAAGAGTTTGTGCTGGAAATATGGACTTTTACATTTATAATGAATATTTCTGTTTGAGGGGATAAATAACAACAAATACAAAAAAAGAAACAGAAGGAAACATTGGTATTGGCCCTAGCGACAATGTTTAAAAATGAAGTTAGCTGACGTGAAAAAACGTCCAGCTCCAAGCATGGCATATATTTACATCCAATTCACACAGTTATTAATGAGAAAGGACTAAAACTATGTTCAGACAGCAGGTCTTAATGCACAGTCCGATTTTTTTGTGTGCTTGTTCATATTACACATTAAATGTGTTCTTCTATCAGATTTGAGTAGGAACAAAACCTGACCCTGAAGTGACCCGCATGCACAAAAGAGGTCCTGACATAATACATGACCGCACGGGGACGCACTGTGTTTACGCTGGTAAGTATGTTTTTCCCGCCGCTCCTCCTCCTGGGATTCAGAATTGTGACGTTTGTCGCATTTCAATGACGTAAAGATCGGATAAACGCAACCTGGCCCTTCAGACTGAGGTCATATTGCAAAATATCAGATACGTATCGGATTTAGGACCACATATGAAAGTGGCCGGGGTCAGATTTGAAAAAAAAAAATCAGATTTGTGCTGTTGAAACTGTCTTTAACAGATCGGATACAAGTCACATATGAGCAAAAAAATCTGATTTGGCCACATTTGCCTGCAATCTGAACATAGCCTAAGAGTCTTCTTCATATTCTTCCTCCTTTCCATCCATCTGTCCCTACAGACTCATTTCCTTTCTGCTGTTCTGTTCTGGATGACAATGTGCCAACAGGTGATCTGGGCATGTAAAACCCACTCTGTGTCTGTGCTGTTTTACAACATCCTGTGGAGACATTTGGCATAAAATACACACACACACAGAAGCTTTCTTTAATAGGGTACCCACTCTGAACCCATTCATGCAAACACCGGAACACATCATGACAGTATTTATACACACATACACACGCACACACATCCTCTTTCTCTTCATCCTATCTAATGGGTCCTTAGCATTTTCCAGCATTTTCCATTGGGTGCCCGCCAACATCCTCCTCCCTACCTGGAAGTAACACTGAGCCTAAACACAGAGGCTCTTTTATGCGGTCAGGTGTCTCAAATGTTGCCATGTTCTCAGGAAACAAAGTGCAGTCTCTTCACAATATCTTTGATGTTCTCCATGTCCAACAGTGCCTACTTTTCTTTTTTTTGGGGGATCAATGCACCTGCAGTCTCACAGTTTCATTTGTGGTGGACTGAGGTCTGGGTGTAGTTTTATATATTAAGTCACATATATTAAGTCCTTTGTTATAACTGACTTGAGCATCTAATAACTGGTTGCAAAATCACACTTTAAGGCAGTTAATTCATCACAGTTTTGATTTACAGCTTTGTTCAAAAACACATCTATTCACATAGGACTGAGTAAAAGGCACACGCAGCTTCATTAAAGTAATGAGAGTTAATAGACATATCACACATTTACACTCTTCACTTCTGAGAGGACACAAACTAGTCATGAATTGGAGGTCACATGATGCACTGAGGAAAACAAATGATAAGAATAATCAAGTTCTGTGTCTATACAGCATCACCTTCTATAGGCTGGGTCACTGGACTGCAGCAGCAACAACAGCAGCGTAAAAAATGAGAACTGCTTAATTTCACCTTCATGCACAAATTTTAGTTAAATAGTTTACTGAGAGCCCGTACCTTTACTTAAATGCACTAATTTAGTCTCATAAAGTATGTTACATGTAAATATTTTCACTAATGTTGTGTTTTATTACATTTAAATAGCTGAAATTGTGGAAATGGTGAGAAAAATGGTCAAGAAAGGTCATCTCTGCACAAATTTTCTCTTTTTACCCTCAGCCACACTGGCCGCAGGGTATTGTCATCAGTCAGCCACCCACCCGTCTGTCTGTCCGTCTGTCCAAAAACGTTGCCATGCACTGATAAGTCAGGCCACTGGGGGCAGTAGTGTGCCTGATAAGTCAGGCCAAGGGTTTTCAAGTGTGCGCACATTATGTTTATATTAGAACTGGGTTGCAGCAGCCTGTCGTTGTAAAATGACAATGAAGATCAAATGCCAAAAGATCCAATATCAGTTATAACAATAAAACGAACAAAAACAATCCTCCTACATTTGTGTTGTGCATGTGTTCAAGTCCATATACGTCCATATAAAGAAGTTCAGTGAACAGGTTTTTTACATTTAGAGTTGATGTCCATCACCAACAGTCACATATTAGGGTGTCATCCCCTTTAGAAAAGCCACTGGAGTCTGTTTGGCACCATTCTGCAAACATTTCAGAGTACTCTTTAACTGTATTACAATGCAATTTGTCTACAAGGAAAGTAGACTCCTGCAGCTCCTCTTAATTCTGTTTTCAGGCTGTAGGAAATCTAGCCGCTGAAGGAAGTATTTTGGCTGATCACAGTTGTTTTTTATTTTATTTATTTATTTATTTATTTTTTTGGGGGGGGGGTGGCAGCTGTAATAACCAACGGCTTCCAGCCCCATGTCAGTCACACCTGTACTGCTCAGACTCTGAGGCTCCCAAACTAAGTAACAGCACAGTTCTGCTTACTAAGTTATTTTGCTTTTTACCCCACCCCCCCGAAGGGGAGGCAAGGGGTATTGTTTTTGGTTAGGTTTGTTTGTTTCTGTGTTTGTTTATTTGTTGACACTCTAGCAGCAACACTATTAGTTGAATTCATACCAAGTTTGTTTTATAGATTGCCAGTGATCCAGAATAGATGTCATTATATTTTGGGAAAAATAGATCAAAGTTTACATTTTTTATTAATTTTTAAAATCTTTTTTCCCCCCCATTTACTTAAAATGGGTGAAAGTTCACATGTCTGGAGCAGCAAAACTATTCGCTGAATTCATAACAAATTAGGGTTATAGATTGCCAGTGACCCAGAATAGATGTGATTACATTTTGGGAAAAGTAGGACAAAGTTCAAAATTTTTTAATGAATTTTTCAAGTATTTGTTCTTCTCCCATTTACTTATAATGGGTGAAATGTCAAAGTTCTATAAAAATCTAAATTTTGTTTCCATTTACTTCAAACTTGGCACATATATAGAGGCAATTGATATACTGACACCAGCACATGCATAGACATGATGACATCAGCTGGATCCATGCCAAAATAAGCTACACTACATGTGAGGGGCGGGGTTTGTTGTGCCTGGCACCATTTGTTTTCCACTTGTTACACTGATTTCTTCTTCCAGGGGCTTTCATGTATTTGAGGTTATCTATGGAGTTAAGTATTACCTTTTCAAATTAGAGAAGGCTGTTATGTGTACTGTGGTAAAACCTCCTGCTTAGATGAAGTGTTAATAACCTTGAAAGTACTTATTATATGAATATTTAAATAAACAGATTCACATATCCAGCTGTGAAATAGTGCACTTCACTGTATTTGCTGTTCACCTTCACATAGCAACACTCAGAAAAAGTAATGCTGATATGAATTAATAATATAGCAAAGCATTTTTCATAACAAACACTCATAGAAAGGAGTCATCTTCTGAGAAAAAGCACATAAAGCAGACTGTGGCTGGAACCCATTTGAGCAAATGTGATTAGCCCCACACACGCCATCTCATTAAGAGATTGAATCTTAATGCCAGCAGTGTGGGAGCACTATTTGGCAAGAATCAAGCCCAGATGCTTATCAGTGTCTTGATTCATAGTGTAGCACATCAGCACATATCAGCACATCAGGGATTCCTGTAGAGAGGATGTTGTAGT
The DNA here is from genome assembly GCA_037367295.1 of Apogon hyalosoma. Taxonomy (NCBI): domain Eukaryota; kingdom Metazoa; phylum Chordata; class Actinopteri; order Kurtiformes; family Apogonidae; genus Apogon; species Apogon hyalosoma. The sequence continues at coordinate 16,231,628 of JAPQRP010000009.1, read as the reverse complement.
TAACACGCAAGTCTTTTCTAATATTTATTCATATAAACACTTCAGAGCATGAATCCACACACCAACCCACACAGCAGCATCTGTTTCAGCATAACTGCTTACTAATTCAACGATCAAAGGAAATTTTTCTTCTATAAATCATGTACTTGGTTTTATTTATGTGTGTGTTTGTTAATCTCTTACCACGTGTGAATGTATTTGTCTGATACCACATATTTGCAGCATGTGTATAGTGTTAGATCTGAGGTCACATCTCTGCTCAGTTGAAGTATTTATCTGTATGACTACAGGTATCACTGTGTGCCTATACTTAGTGTATTAATAATAAATAGTATGGCATTTCCACTTGTGAATATTGTATGATGGTGTATTTAAGTAAGCGTTCATGTCTATGTGTGAACAGTTGATCACCTACTGTCACTCAGAATCAATGGGAAACACAGTGACTGACGGATATGAGTAGAAATCCACTCACTTAATGTCATCAGACTCACAGAGTAAAACAGAAAGCAAAACTGTCCCATAGTTTGCAGGGTTTTGATTTCCAGAAATTACATCACAACCATCAACTATAATATTACAATACAGAATCTGGCAAGAGTTCTTTTTGTAAGTCTATCATGGTTTCACATACATATGATTTACTATTTCAACAGAATAAATCCCCTTATTTATTGATTTGCATATTGTATATTTTTCTACTCTAATTAATCTAATTTAATATTAAAACAACCTCACAGGGAAGTCATTTATTCTCATTTTAACACATTAACACCCATGACTTTAGATTCACATATGATTCTACATGTTATTACTATTGGCAGGTCGATGCTGATCAGAGCCTATAATTATTAAACTTCTAAAGTGGAATTAATGACGTTAAAGGACAAGTGTGATCTACCTGCATCTTTCACATTTAGTTTTCTGTTCCGTTACACATTTACAGATTAATCACTGAATGAGTCAGATTTGTTATTTATGTTTTTATTTTTTGACTTACATATTCAGTTCAACCATCATCTGTTTGAACAATAAACTGTTGTATCAAACTCCCACTAAACGTGTTCTACCATCTTCCTCTCCTTCAGGGAACACATGTTAAAATCATAATGATTTGTTTTCTAATAAAGTGAAGTTAATTCCAGACACTAAGAATGTGCGTCAGGAGCGATTACAGTGGAAATCAGCTTTTGATTTTTTCATACTCCAAACTATCATTATTATATTGACCTTTATAAACCCACTACCGCTTGACCTCTACTTTAAATTACACTTCAAAGCCATGTCAGTTAATAATTTACATACTGACATTTAACCAAATGTCCCTCTTTAATGTGTTGTTAAAGAAGATCAACAAGTTATCTGTTAGTTATCTGACTGCAAACTAGTCCTGCACAATATAAGGAAATCTTCAGCGTGCAGTAACTTTGTAGAATTTGCAATTATGAATACACTACAACCAAAAAAACTACACTAATAATACATGGTGAAAATATGATATAGTCAAATACAATTCTGTTTATTCTTCTTCTATTTAAAGCTGTCTTTTACGATGGGTTGATTACACATCCTCATATCATAATGACAATGAAAATACTCCCAATCTGTCAGCCTTACTAGAAACTAAAATGTAATAATATAATCACTACTGAGAACATCTACACTTTTCCAAATGTTCACTCACAGGATGCCTGGTTAAGTGTGAATGTGATTTTTTTTTTTTTTTTTTTATGCGTGTGCATTAAACAGGACTGAAAGCATTGATTCCCTTGGCTTTTTTCGACAACGCAGGCCCTCACCCTGCCCTGGAAGGCAGCTCGTCTTTCACTGAGCTTCCTTTATCTCATAATTTGTTTAAACAATTTGAATGAGTGAGAGTTTTATTATTTCATTTATGCAACTGATCCAAACTACGCTAAACTAAACTAAGTGTGGGAGGCTGTGGTCGTGAGCAGATGTAACAACTTAACCCCTGCGACCTCAGCTGTCCAGTCTGAGCAAATAAAACGTCAACATCCGGCTTCACAGCCCCTCCTCTGACAGCTCCATTTCCTCCTTCTCACAGCACCCCTCATCTAACACAACTCTGTTACAATGGTGCGGGATGTGGCGTGTCATCACTGCGACCATGCAACAGTTGGTGGGCGTGACAGGCAAAATATGTGAAGGAGATACAGTTTACAGACTCTACATGTAGAACCTAATGGTAAGAACAGATAAGAAGGAGCATAAATAGTAACACAATGTGACCTTATTGCTGAAGCTCCTCTTTTATAAAAACAAAATAAAATTTGAAAAAAAAAAAACATTTGCTGTGTGATGAGTTAAAGTAATTTCAATGTTTTTTTTTCCTCACAGGATATATGGCATTGGACACAACCACAGATTTAAAGAAAACTGGGGAAAAATGGGGTAGTGAGTACGAACAGGGGCTGCCATCAGGACTGAGCAGACAAAGAGAAAACAGAAAAAAAATGTAGGGGAAAAGGGAGAGTACCACCTACACAGTGAAGCATGTGTGTGGAAGGGGGGGGGATCACCATTAAGCAACTGTAAGAAAAGCAAGGACAAGGATGACTCTGATAACTGAGCCAAAACAGTAATCAAGCAACTAGACGCAAAACATAACCAAGCTGAACACGCAATTTACAATAAGTGTTTGTGTCAGGTTTACAAGCAGAGACGCCCTAAGGACCCAGAAAGGATCAGACAATAGAACAACAAATCCTATTAGATTAACCAGATCATGACAGATGAGAAACAGGAACTTTCAGCTTGAGTGTTTGCAATAATAACCAAAGTGGTTAATTGAAACTGCATGAAAGGAAAGAGAACTGGATGTTGGCTTTCAACGGGAAAATTGAATTCAGAAATTCTGGCCCTGAAGGAGCTTTTTCACACCAGAAAAAACAAGCTGTGGTCATTTAAAAGCTGTTTTGAATTTAAGAAGTAAAATATGTCGACTCTAAAAGTGCCCCTCAAGAACTTTTCCCAGAGCCACTTTCAGTCCAAAACAGTGATTAAAGACTCAAGATCATGCAAAGGATAGAAGTCAGTATTACATTTAGCCTTTTCAATTGGCAGCTTGCTGACCTTCAATACATGTCCAAATCTGCTCCTTCCAGTATTACTCAAGAATCAGTGGAAGACTAGACGTAATGTAGTGTTTTGTCTATTTTATTTGGACATGAAGTGTTTGGTTTTGGTAATTAGGCATGTAAGACCCTGTAGTGACATACCTTCACACTGGATTATTCAGTTCCAGTTGACTAAGGATTTGTCTGCAGTGCTGCTGACTGCAGCAGGTGATCACAGAAAACAAACCACAAAAAAAGCAGCAGTAAATCAGTCACCATGTAAACTTTTACACTGGAACTAAAATTATCAAAGCAGAATCAGAAACAGGAAAGAGAACAACAATAAAACAGATTGGGTTCTTGTTTCCTGTGTGCACACTCATGTTTGTTTACACTGTTTGTGTAAAACAGAGGGAGGTGGCATCTGACCATAGGAAGGATTAACTGTTATTTAATACAATTTGTTAATACTTTACCTTGGAATCCACATTCAGACAACTTAGTCTAGTTAAAGGCTACACTGTGTGTCATAAATGTGTGCGGCATGACCCCACCTGGTCATGACAAGAGCATCTTTATCAACAACTGTCTGAGTGAAACATGGACATTTTTACTCATAAAAATATCAGTATGTTTGCATTTCATCATTGCCGAAATATATCCAAATTACTGTGATATTTTCATCCTTTGAAGGTTGGAAACTGCTCTTTAAATGAGGAAAAAGTGATCAAACAATATTTTTAGTTGCTTTACAGTGACATTATAGTGGAAATACTCACACAAAAGCGTGGTAGACGAATGCCCATTCCCTTGGCCGCTCCAACACGTTGTAGAGGTAATTCTGGAGCCGCCGGTACCGCGCGTTCCTGCGGCCGCTCTGCGCGCTGTAGGTCAGGGGCTTCCCCAGCAGGCTGAGCCGGGCGCCCTGCTTCCTCTCCGTTCCCAGCGCACCTGCCGCGGCAGAAGAGGGGAGACCGTCCCCGACTCGCACCGTGTTGTTCATCGTCTTCCGTCCAGACTCCACATCTTTTAACATATAGTCCTGCGCCCTCCGACCCGCTGAGGTCTTCAGCCAGAGCCCTGTGCCGCTGTTCTCGTCGCCGGCAGAACTACGCGGCATGGCATCACCAGCACAGGCGTGCAGTGCGCAAGGAAACCGGCACACCGTCACATGTAGCCAAGTGATTCTTCGCCAGAGGGTGTTTGGCTTCTTTCACTGTCAGATGAATGAAACAAACTAGTGGGTGCACAGTGCAATATCTAATGTGTTCTTCTCATTTTGGAGTCTTGTGGCCGTTTGATCAGACTCACGGTCCGGTTTGGACACTTTGGTCATCTGCGAAATCCAGGGGAAGAGTTGGGTTATGAAGGAGTGGATCCATCTTGACATTTACTTAGGGGAGGGCTCTCCCACCCTCCCACACTTTGTTTCTTACCCAACTCACTCACTTTTGTCTTCTTTCTGTCAAAGTGCGCAGCCTCTCCGGAGCTGCCAGACTGTATTTTTACGCATCAGACAGAGTGAGGCACAGTATGAACAAAGCGACTGGACAGTATATTAATGACTAAATAGAGCTTGAAATAGAGAAATGACTGAGTTTCTAAAGAACCAACATGACGATCAAATAGATTAGAAAGCAAAGCAACACACAGTGAACGACCACCCGAAAAATCAGTTTAGTTTCTTCTACACAGACCGTCTCCGCTTTAGGGGCAGTGGATCAGCTTTGGGGTTCTGAGAGGAGACCTTTATACACTTAAACATCACTTAAACCCGTTAGCACTCCGGTGTGAGTTGAGAATGTGTTCATTTTGGAAAAAAGTTTACGGTGACCTACAATAACAGACACGATGAAGGTCCTCTCATAGTGTCAACTCCAAACCGATCACTTCCACATTTTGTCGCAAACATTTGCGTCACAGACGGATGTGCCACGTGATACCCCAAGATACAGTACTTTTTTTTTTTTTTTTTTTGTATTTTGTATTTTTTGTATTTCAACCTTTTGCAAACTCCAAGAATAATTTACCACCCAGGTTTAAGTATTTGTCATCGTGTTGATACACTAAAATGCCATTTTTTTTATCCAAAGAGTCTGCTTAATTGCTTTAAAGTAACAGGCAGCAAAAATGCAGAGTAAAATAATTAAAACTGCATTAAGTGTGAAATATCCAATCAGATTTAGTATCCTTTTCAGATCACTACTGTGAGGTTCTCTCATTTGAGAACATAAAGTAGCTTAGACCCATCCTGTAAACTTATTTATGAATTTACAATTTTATTTCACTTTGATATAAACTTTTTTGCTCTTCTGAATAAAACACATCATTCTCTCACTGTGCTGCCCATTTCCATTGTTAAAACCAAAGTGCTATTCCCTTTGAAGTAGTCTATAGGGGTTGGAGTTGTGATCAAAGCCTGGCATCTAGTGGTTATGGGTTAATATTACAGGGTTAAACGGGGCTATCGATTTGTACTGATAGAATTTGCAACTTTGCGTTGATTTTATTCCCTAAACGTCCATACAACACTTTACATATGTTAATTCGATGCTGTATAGCTACAATTTATATTAGTAAAATGGGAAAATCTGTTATGAGCTCGATATATAGGCTTGGTGACCGTTTTTAACCTAGATGATTGTCCCATTCATTATGCATAAACAATCAGAATAAAATTGCCACTGGATAATTTATCATTTGATTCAGCCTCACATATGCATATTTTATAACTGATTTCAACTAAATGGGGAACATTCAATTGGAAATGAATATATTTGAAGGGAAAATAACGAAAGATGGAGAAACCGTGAGTTATTGAACATTTTAGACAGCAGCAAGGAAAGGAAAGTCAGGAAGTGTTCAGACAGAGGATGAGAGAAAAAAAAAAAAAGAGAGAGAGAGAGAGAGAGAGAGAGAGAGAGAGAGAGAGAGAGAGAGAGAGAGAGAGAGAGAGA
>JAPQRP010000009.1:16201644-16215990 GCA_037367295.1 Apogon hyalosoma | reverse complement strand
ATGCAGCTGAGAACAGGTGGGTCTTTAACCTGGATTTAAATAAACTGAGTGTTTCAGCTGATCTGAGGCTTTCTGGGGATTTGTTCTAGACATGTGGAGCACAGAAGCTGCTTCTCTGTGTCTGGTTCTGACTCCGGGAATAAACTACAAGAGGATATAAAGTGTTCTGCTATGATTTATTTTTTGGTTTCATATCCATAAGGCTGTGCGCAGTGCAATACTGATAAATAACCAGTGGGAGGAGCACATGCTCAAAGTGTTAAAAAAAAAAAAAAATCAAATAAATAAATATACCCGGAGTTCCCGGATGTACAGTACTGCACCTCCCCCCTTTGCCTCCTCTCCTCTCTCCTCCCCTCCGCCACCGCCTGCTTGTCAAACCGAGCCTCCTCCTCCGCTTACTGTCCCCTCCCAGCGGGTCTCCCTCCTTTTGCCACTGCAGTGAAAGCCTCGGTACAGGAGAGACAGTCCGGGAGAGAGAGCCTAAAGCTGGGTTTAAAGCGAGGACGAGCCCACGGAGAGCAGCACAGCCGTGTTTTTTTGTGTTCCTCGCCACAGCTCGGCGGCCTACAGACTCCTCCTGTTGTACCTCTTTTCCGCTCACATCGCCTGGATTTCATCATCCGACCTGCAAGATGGTAAGCAGCCACGGCTTCTGTTTTCCCCCTCCGCCGCCTGGTAAACACAGCAGCGGGGAAGGCCTCCTCTGAACGTGACATTTGGACAGGCTGGTTTTTACGGCTTTAATGTGGAGCTGTGGCGAAGAGGAAAGGCTTTCCTCACCCTCTGTGCGCAAAAAGCCCAGGGCTGACAGTAGCCGACAGCCTGTGGCCCAGATATTTTCTTATCCCTCCTCGACATAGCCTACACTCTTATTAGCGACGAGGCCTGTGCAAATTAGTTTTCGTGGCAAGAACGGGAACGCTTAGGCCCGGGTTGGCGACTAATTGTGGCACATTTACGCACAGACAGGAAAATATACGTGCGCTCAAGTTAAGCTACGCCTTAGCGCTGAAAACCGCTCCGTATCAAAGCCCCACGACGACGTTTGTCACAGTTGAATGTCTCCTGTGTCGCGTGAGGATGTGTTGATACTTGCAACAGTGTTTCACGAGGCGCATAAAGCTGTGATATTAAGGCCCAGGCTACATTTGTGTCATTTCACAGCGGTTCTATAGGAAGCTACCGTAGCAAGCAGGGATTGGCTCGTACTGTCATAGTTAATTGGTCAGTGAAGCATACACATAAATATATAAATATGAAGGTGAGTTGCCTGGTAACCGTTGACCATCCATGTAGTGACCAATAGATAGTGATTAGACTCCAGGCCTGCATCCATGCTCAACTTGTAGAGATATCAAACTGATAAACCAACATGTCCGTAACCAGTGACAGAGGCGTAGCTAGAATTGCAGGGCCCTCAAGGAGCCCCACCACCACCTTCACTGATCACTCATACAGTCCTTCTCCAGGATTTGATCCTTTTTGGCTGAAATAAAGACATTAGATGATGCATCCTCATTTGGTGCCGGTTACATAATGCACATTTTAAAGGAAGGATATTTTGCTTTTTTTTTTTTTTTTTTTAATGGAATTATGCGTTTTAAAACATTTCCCTGTGGTCTACTTGAAACGTAGACCGCAGAAATGTTCGTGGGAAGTCTTGACCTTATATGTGCAAATGTTGTGACGTAACTAGTTATATTAGTTACAAATTAAGCAGGAATTAAAACGGGTTGTAGAAATCCACTAGATTTTTGCCAAAATGAATATAAAGATAACTTTGCACCACCTGGAGGGTTCAAATTCAAACTTTATGAACTATTAAGCTCCAAATACACAAATAAATATAACAAAGACTAATAAAAGTGGGCTTAGCAAAATATGACCCCTTTAAATAAAAAAAAATATATAAGAAAATAGTAAAGTAAATATACTGAGTCACTGCCCCAAATCTGAGAGGTCAACTGGCACTGGGTTTTTCAAGGCCACTATAATAACTCTGCTATAAGAGGCCAATGTTATAACCATAATTCAGATCAAGAAAAGTCAACACGAGTCCTGCCCGCCCCTGACCACTAAAGTTTTCCTACTGAACAGATTAACTGACCCGAATATGTGTTGCACTGTACTGACATATAAGTCAGGGTAATACATCTGTAAATGTATAAATCTGAATAACACAACATCAGTCTCAAAGTAGTTAATACATGTGTAACTATTGAAAGATTCAGATAGGTGTGGCTTTGTATCTGTTAAGCTGTTATTTTCCCTCAAAATCAGTGTTTTTCAGTTTAGAAGCCTAATATCAGCAGCTTCATGTCTGCTGATATTCACAGTTTTTAAAATGTTCCATCACAGTCAGTTAATCAGACAAAATAACCTGTGCAAAACTGACCAAATAATTCAGCAGACCCAATTCTTAGAACTGGTTTTATGTTTAAAAACTGCATTGACCACAGATGGAAACTAAAGCCAGTACCACTGATGGCCACTAGATACTGAATCCAAAAAATCTGCCTCCAATTGATTTCCATTCAAAAAAAACATAAACCTATCTCTAGAAATACTAGATCGATATGTTGTTTCAGGAGTCCACATGTTCCCAGACACTACATACAGAGCCTGTAAGGTGTGTAGTGACGGCTGGTTTGTAAATTATAATGAGCTGATAGAAGCTCTAGTATGTAAACACTGGTTGACATGTGTGATAGATCACTTCCTTTCCTGCTGTGTTGAACTTTCAGAGCTTATATTTTGTCATCAGCATTTTTTTTCCACATAGACACCACAAAGCTACACATCAGTGAGACTTTTTTTGTCATTGTAACGAGAATTACTTGGTCAGTTTTGTCATGTAAATGTTTTAGTACATTTACTGGCTTTAATTAGATCTGGCCTCTTAGCATAGCTTAGGTAGCCTACATTAGCTACTATTAGAAGTAAATGCATTATATGTTACATCAGTTAGCCTGATAATTTAAGCAGTGAGCTTCCTAATTATCATTTTTATACCTTACACAACCTGGAATTTTGTTTAGGAAATTAAAGAGTATATATTAAATATAACTATATGTTTGGCTAATATTTGAAATTACTTGATAGCATTAAACATTTAGCTAGTTAGCTGTGTGGTGGTTTCTACAATAAGTTTGAGGTAGTGGGGGGTGTTCCAGAGCTGAACACCCTTGGACCCCACATTTGGAAAATCCAAGCAAAAAAGATGGTATAAAATATAACTTTGGGCTTCAGAGGGACTTTAATGCAAAACAATGGGTGGCATTATGTCCATGACAGCCTGTGACTACAATGTTGCTATCTAGACATCATATGTTTCCATTTAAAGTTTATGCATCACGGGTTAAACAGATGATCTCAAACAGCCACAAAAATGTAACATGTAAATACACGAGGATGTTTACCCCATCCCAGGGCTAGAAGTTAAAGGCAACATCCTCTATTTTGCTATTACTTCCTAAGCCTACCTATAACAAATACATAAACTACACAGCTCAGCATTGAACATGTGAATAAACAAGCACAGGACGTCCTTAACTTCTTTATGTTTGCCCTACAGAGGTCTCAACCTTCTGCTAGAGGGTAAAAAATTGGGGCGTGCACGTCTTCCAGACACTTTGCCAACTTGTGGCCTGTCAGAATGTTTTCCTCTCAGCTGCAGGGGGAGGCTGGGGGCAGGGACACACGCACAGTTGCTTAAGCATGTATTGGAATGATCTGATGCAAAAGGGACCATATGCTGCCTAGCAATCAAGCGCCACCCACATACGGATCGAGCCTTAGCTAATGTAAAAGAGATAAAAGCCACAGTGAACCACTAGAAGAAGTGATGATCAACACTATGTGATCCACACTGCACTTCCAACCTGCCTACTCAATCTGGATTTATTCTCCTCACTGGCCGTTGCACTCTTTGGTTTCTGCCAGAACCAGTGATCACTGGCATGAGGTGCACCACTGCTTCTGATTTCCATCTGTATTTATAACATTGGCCGAATAACTACCAGGGAACATGGCATTTTGAGGGCCATTTGCTTCTGTAATTACATAGTGAAACAAAGATTCTACATAATGCACAGGTGATTGCTGAGAATGACTAAAGGTTTAATGGTTCAAAGGTTTATGCATACATTTATGATCTGGTGCACATACATTTGCAGGTGGTGCAGACAGAACAAACAAGCTTCTTTGGCATTTGTCATAACCTTTGCAATACTTAGTTTATAAATTTATAGCTATAACGAGGAAAAAGAGGACAAACGCAACAATTTAGTCAGTTCATGTGCAAGATTTCAGTCTATTTAGCTCATTGCTGTGCATTATCTTCTCCATCATATCTTGTTCTTTTTGTCTGTATGTTCCTGAACTAGTGCCACCAACAGTGATTCTTGGATTGGAAACAAATTGCATTGAGCTGTTGGGAAAAGACGAGTTTGATGTTTCATGTTCTCAGCAGTTGGCAAATGCAATATAGCTTTATCACCACTTGGTAAATGGATAAGAAGATTTAAGCATTGTTGGTTTACATAGTATTATGAGGCCCTCAAAACCCTTTGTAGGTAAGCCCAAGTCAGGGATAGAAATGGCTGAGAGGATTAGCCCTGCCTGGGTTCCTTCAGGCTGTAGAGATTTTGGTAATTATTTTCCTATTTGCACTTGATTCTTAAATCTAGTCGAGATCCACACAGAAACACACACATATCGATTTAGAGGTAAGCACACATGCACATACACACCTCCTGAGGCAATATTACAAAATAGGAATCATCTGAGGTGATAGATGATGCTTTGTGAAACAAGAATAGCTGAATGAGACAAATAGCTGTAAACTTGTAGCAGATGAGGTTAATTATTTCACATTTCCTCCGTGGCTTCACATCTGTGTAATACAGTAGTTTGTAGATGCACTTAGTCAGCTATTGGTCTGGGTTTTGCTGAAAAATGGAGGGCATTCTCTATTTAAAGAACAATCTGAAAGCACAGTGCATTTCTGCAGTCTGTTGGTTCTGCGGAGGGTTGAGTATGTTTATCGTAAAGCTAAGCTATATGCTAACCCTGATCCACAGAGACATGCTAGTGTGGAGGGGGTTCTTTCAACTATTAAACTAACCAAGCAAGAAAAGCATGGCACAACAATACACAAAGCATAATCTCTCTTAAGAATTGTTGCATCATAAATATTAAACTGTATGTTTTGTGAAAAAGTAACTCAAGAAACTCAAGCCTGACACAGCAACTTTCCCGTGTGCAAACTCATAATGATTATTGCTTTGTATACAGGTTAAATGAAAACAATCTGAGGTTTCTTATTCTAATGGCATGCTTTCACTACTGCATGCTTAATATGCTCACTTGCTACCCATGTTCTAAAATATCACACATCAGTAAGATTGGCCCTGCATCTGTAATTACATTAAATTACTACTACATTTAACATTCTATGCCTATCCTGCCTTTTGCACAGAATTATACATTATCAAGATCTGTGCAGATTCCTGCTGCATCACAGCTATGATGACGTCTTGATGAAATGAGCACAGGGACTGAGAAATCTTTCGATCAGGTGTTTTTGCAGAATTTTCAGTCACAGCTGATTGGATTCGAGAGTGATGGATTGCTCTATTCAACTGCACAGCATTATGCTAATTAGCCTGGTGGAGGCACTGCAGCATTTATTAATTTTTGTATTCATGCAAGTCATTGCTCCATACCAGCTTATTCAGAATTGCACTGATGCCCTGTATATGTCTGTACATCTCACATTATGTTTTGAAGTCAGACTTTTGAGTGTTGTGCATCATCATATCCCTAAATAAGTTGCTAAAGCTTTCATTATATTTAGATAGAATGTCATTTACAGTAAGACAGTAGCTGGAGAATGAAAGGCCACTACTTCAGACTAGGGATGTAAACAATTAAGAATTTGCTTGAATAAATTACATTAATTGCCCTTTTCTACGGCAGTGTTTGTGGTGTCGACAGTAGGGGCCACCACTGCCTAAACTAGGCTTCATTGCTGAGGTTGAATATTGGGTGGAGTTGTCCACCTGTGCACACCTGTCCGAAGGCTGTCGGCTTGTCCACGCTGCGACGCCATGGCCGTAATAGTTATCAAACTGGATTGTGGCGTCAATGAGTTTTAGAGACATGGTGGAGCGAAACTGCACCCCCGCCCAAATACATATATGTAGCCATATGTGGGGTTGGAGCATTTTCCCTAGAGGTTGGTCTAGTCCACAGTCATCTGGACTATCTGGTCAGTGAGACAGAAGTTAAAACATCCCCCATAGAATATAAGGTATGTCGGTTACCCTGGTGGCCATGGGCTGAAATCTCACTCCATCATGTTAGAAAAAGTCAGAAATTCCCATTTCTTCTAAACTGCTTCTCTTCAGATCCATTTATTTTATTGAATTTCTCTGCAGAATATATTTATTTCTACAACATAAATGTCATTGCCTGTACTGTATCCAATGGTATACAATAAATCAGTCATTTAGAAACATAACAGGTTTTTTTCATGCAGTATATAAACAATATTTAGCTTTTATTCATATAGACCCTATTGAGAGAAAAATTCAGGTTGTCAGGAAAATTGCTGCTTATCAATTACTCATCAGTCGATCGATAGGGTCAACCGACTAATGATTAATGAATTAATCGATAATTTGCATCCCTCCTTCAGACACAAGTGGCAACAGTGAATGAACATCTGTAACCCCTGCCTCTTGCTTAATCTGCCCTTGAGTGAGGCACTAAACCCCCAAATTGCAGATAAAGCAGCCTCCAGGTGTGTTTGTGTGTAACTTTGTGAGAGTGGAGGGTGTAGCTGAAAAAGAGCATGCTCAGCAACACCCACCATTACCACCCCACCCTCCTGTGTAAATAAGGCTAAACAAGCAGTTTTTAGCTGTGTTAAAAGAGCTAAGAGCCATTAGCACAGGCTGACATGACTGCCTGTTTTCTCATAAAAATGAAAAAGTATTTGTGCAGTCATGCATACGTTAGAGCTTTCCACAAATAAGTTCATGTTTATTGTATTTGATGCACGCACTAGAAAACAGAGCTAAACATTTACACTTTCTGTTATTTTGAACAAATGAGCAAATGTGGTCTTTGCTGTGTTTCTCTTGTTTGAGTGTGAGTGAAGAATTCATTCTAATGTTGGCTGAGTGAAGTTCTTAAAGTCTGCAGGGCTCCACATGTACAGTGCTCCCCAGTTTTTCATGTTATGACTGGGTTCTGCAGGTCTATAATTGGCTAGGTTTTTGGGTCGGCCGTAGCATTACTGCTGAACCAGCGAGCATGCCAGACTCTTCATTATGCAAACGCGTGTTGTGTGCTAAACCCTAATTGATTCTGAATGAAGCATTCATTATTGATGAGCCAACATGAGTTGCTCTTTCTGCCTATATTCCTCTTCCCCTCTCTGCCTACAAAAGATGCTTTTTAGTTACTCTTTCCCATATCTCATTCTCTGATTTGCTCTCTCGTCTTCTGTATTTTTAATAGTATCCTGCATCCCTGATGTATTCCATTAGCACTTAAAGGGACAGCTAGACAAGAGCAGCATGAAGTGGTTTGTTATGGAAGAGATGATGAAAGTTACTCCCTGACCCGTTGTTGGCCTCACCAGCGAGTGATGGCAGGCCTTAGTTAGTAGGCCTGTAATCCTGAACACCAAATCTCCTTTACTGTAAGTCTCTTTACCTCCAGAAACCCTGCAGCTAGCTCTTAACCACAGTGAACATCAGGATTGTATCTGAGGGGAGGCACACTCACGCAACATTTATTTACCTACCATCATCTCCATTTTATAAGCTCATGTTCACAATTTTTCCACTTTTTCCTCATTTTTTAGCTGTTTTAAGAAGTTTGTTTATAAAATAAATAAATAAAAAAATTTAAAATATTGTCTGTAATCAATCATCAGGAAGTTCTGAAATGACTGAGCATGCCCCTCTGTTGCTGCATTGTGTATTAGATGTTAGATCAAGATGTGACAGCATCACTTAGTCTTGGTTGTGGAGCTGATGCAAGTTGCTTTTAGTCTGTTGGGATTTACATAAAAACAAACCGTGTTGAGTATTTCTTCAAAAAAAGGCTATTTGTGCTTGAAATAGAAAGAGCTGTGAAATGTAAGGCATTTAATTAGATTTAACACTAAGATGTATCAGGTGTATGCTGCTATGTAAAACAAAGACGTAGGAGAATGGGCCCACACATAAACAAAAACCTTGAGGAAGCTCTTAAAATGAAATATAGAAACAAATTCTAACATACCCATCAGTGTGAAAAATAAGATAAAAGATGAGAATATTACACATGTGACTTAAAAAAATCTGATGTTTAATGGGTGCAACAGTTTCATTTGTCATAGTCAGGATGCTTTTTAATTTATTCTTTTGGCTTTTCATAAATAACTGCTATTGTGTGAGCTCTTCATGGTGACCACGTCAATGAGCAGAATGTCTGTAGGAGGCAGCCACACATGGAGGAACGTAGAAGGCTTAATTCAAGTCCTTCACAAAGTTCACATGTATTTATCACCTTTTGCTGTGCTGTTGTGTAGCTGAACAAGCGTTGTGGAAAAGGACTTTTCCCTACAGAGATCAATAAAGTATCACATTGTCACTATTACCACAGTACCACACAGGCAGCAGGACACCCAACTCCACTAATAGTGGAGTCACGCGCTTTGAGCTACACTGGAATTCAATCTCTTAAACTGGCAGCATCCAGCCACTGTCAACCTGTTGTTCTATTCGGGAAAAGCGCAGGTATGTTAACCTCTGTCAGTAGAGCACAGTCAGCCGTGGTGCCGTGATCAGACTGTCAAATGCTAAGTCGCTCTCTTGGCTAATCCTGTGTCACCTCTTTCTCCTCACTGATCTTAAAATACCACTATCGCTCTGAAGCCGCTACACAGTGGCCTAGCAATAAGCTGGTAGATGACATAACCAGCACATGACCAGCTCCGGCTTTTTCTGACCAATGTGTAAAGACACGAGTAGCATGTATGTTGTCAGTACCACTGTCTGATATAGTTTTTATTTTTATGATATTAGTCAGGGGTGTCTTCTTTCAGCTCAGGTATCCCACTTCTACTATTAAACACAGCACTACATTGTGTAATATTAGCAAAAATATTCTTTGCCCTAGAGTAAACAAGATTTTACATATCTAAAAAAAAAATTTTATAAGTGTGTCCCCAGCTGTGATTTTTGGATCATTAAGTGATGATGGCGTGGCTGGACATTTATGTTTTTTAAAAGCCACGAGTGAGATTTTTTTTTTAACATTATGGCAGATAACACTGCATGGCACTTATTATTATTATTATTATTATTATTATTATTGTTATTATTATACAGAGAAATCAGATACCCTCCACTGCAAATCCACATATGCTTTCAAATCTTTCCTGAACAGCAGGTGGAGTCAGTACAGTGTGTCCTGTGCTGCCTGGATGCATTTATTACCTCCGTAGAGGAAGATATGTTTTGATTAACATCTGTTTGTTGGCAGGATTTTACAAAAACTACTGCAGCAGTTTTCATGATACGGGGGAGCAGATCCAGAAAAAGGAATAATTGTATATTTTATGTGGGGTTTTATTCAGGTAGTGGACTGTGGAGCTTTGGTAGAGGGATGCACCCTGTTGGAGAACCCTCCTAGTGTTAAAACAGAGTTGATTGCAGGTGCAAGATCAGTCTCTGTTACTTGGTATTCCTCGATAGAGCTGCAGAACAACTCTGGTCAATTGCTCACTGGCCCAGGGCATCTCTCTCTCAGCTGTAGGATTCCCAGGCTGACCCCCCCCCCCACACACACACACACACACACACACACACACACACACTTTTCTGCAACAGGGACTCCTCAGCAGCTCCCACGAGAGCGTTCAGCCTGTCTCTGCCAGCAATCAGATCAGGACTCAGTGGACACTGCAGTGTTGGATAGGATGGGATGCGGATGTGGCTGCTGTACATGAGCCAGCACCACACATACAGGAAATAGCCACACACACACACCCACACGCACCATAATGCAGTGTTCCTTTATCAGTGTTTCCCCGATAAATTTTCATAGCACCAGTGCTGTGTTGGTAGCATAGCAACACTAGGGGGGTCTGGGGGCAGAATTTTGCAAAACAACCCTTTAAATTGTGACTTCTGGTGAGTTTTGTGGAAAGAAATTGAAAAATTGCAACTTATGAGTCACCAGATTTAAGTCATCTTTTGAACTAGTTACCTCATTTAAGTACCATCAAAACCAGTTACCTCAGAATAAAAGTTGACAGCTAGAAGTTCTTCAGCGGTTTTCAGACCAGTCAGCCTGGTGTTGGAGCCGGTTCCCACACCAGTTACACTGGGAACCAAAGTGCTTGCCCATGAATGGCCCCGTGTTCATTGCTACTGTTTTGTCCCTTGACACTTACCATAGATGTAATAGGACTGATGCATGATGGGATAGGTTGTAGGAGAAAAAAACAAAAACAGTGAATGCACAAGCAGCAATAAAGATGACTCAGAGCTCTCAAAAGATGGCTTTTATTCAATGCAACGCAGAACATTACAACTCGGTTTCTCGGCCAAATTTTCGGTTCCCAAACGCTCTGACTTTCGGTGTGAACACGTTGGCCAGTTCAAGATTAGATGTGGGAACCAGCACCGGCACGGTTCTCTGTCAGTCTGAAAACACTGCTACAGTCCGCACCTGGTTTTACAATGTTTCTTTTCCATTCTATATGGATTCCTGATTGTTTGCTTCAGTAGCATAGGCAGAGAGGGTAGGGAGGGAGGAGGTTGCATTATGACACCTAAAGCCAAGTTGGTTAACTAGCAGTTGACAACTTGTGATAAAATTTAGCACATCATGTTACTTCAAAGTCAGTGTTTTTTTTTTTTTTTGCAGCGGCACTGAGAATTGAGCAGCAATGCCGCTGCAGAATCTATGGAGAGGAAACCCGGCTTTATAGTATAGCTCATTAAAAAGGAGGTAAAAAGAGATTTAGAGTAGATGTAATCTAAAATACAGGGGGTCAATGGGAGCTTTATGTTGACAGTATTGTTTTAAGAAATCTGTAGTCTTTAACTTCTTCTTTAAATAAATCATGATATAGAAAAAAAAGTTTCCTACTTTTTAATATGCTATATGCACTACTTTGTTGAAAATTATCAATTAAAATGATATACAGTCAGATAAATATCTGTGCTCTTTTAATCTGTTATAAGGGGCTGCAGTGCCAGATGGATATGGTGTGTTACAGGATATCTAAAGAGCTCAGGTTTACATTTTAAACCACAGAAGCCTGAATTTATGTATATTTTAGTTCAATACATCGAGGGCTAACCATATAATCAGAAATTCTGATTGGTTACTTTATTGAACAGTGCAGACTAGAGCCCCAGAGTCTTAAGCTATTGATTTTTCAGTCTAACCACAGTTCTGTCAGTTAGGAAGTTATAACATCCTCATCACTCAAAAAGGAGCAGAAAATCATTATGGTTCATTTGAGTTTTGGTAAGAATACAAGGAGATTCATGAAATGTACAAATGAGGCGCTCTTGTTTGTTTCCTTAAAGTGTACATATCTCAGAATTTGTAAGTACAGGACATGGTTAAAAGCTCCATTGTGTAAAAACAATAGGGGAAATGTGGAATGAAAATGAGGCGTTTAGGGCTCACTACAGATCACCAGGTCCTATTGTCTGTTTACTTTCCAAACAGGTGTCGTTGTGTGTTGATTAACAAGTAAACCACTGTTAGTTCTGTTGAAAAGGGCCACATGTACCATAAAAATTCATGGGTATTGCAGAGCTTTACTTTTACTTTTATCAGCACTAATTTCAACACCTTACTACCTTTACGTTTGATAGAATTGTCACTAAATGTCTATTTTAGTACTGCGCTGTAGTTTTTGTCTTGCTAATATTGGCCAAAAACCAAGTAAAATAATGTTTTGTCTGGTGAGAAAAAGAAAATTGGACTTTTAAGGAAGTTATTTTCATTTCTAATAAGTTAATTATACAATGAAAATTATTCATTAGTTAGGGCTACACATTTGTAAATAATTAGTGGCCCATTTATGTGGTTGTAGTTCATAGGTATAAGTGTGTTATTTTTAGTATTTTACTATAAGTCTGAAGAGATGTGGTTGATTCTCTACTGAAATTTCACCTCTGTCTTTTTCTTTCTTCAGGGAAATGAAGCCAGTTACCCCCTGGAGATGTGCTCACATTGTAAGTATTTGAGTATTTGTACTGCTTTTATTCAGGGCCTCTGTTGTATTTGGAATATTTCACTTTTTTTCATGATACACCTCTCATTATACAAGTGTAATTTCAGGATATGGCACTTGTACAAAGTGTGTGCTGCTTTCTGGCTGTGTTTAAGGATTATATTTTTTAATACTGTGAATTTTCAGTTTTTTGGTTCACTGGTGTGGCTTCCAATCACTGATCCACAGTACTTTAATTTCCAGAAAATGTACACAATCATAATGTATATTGTATGCATCTTTGACTATAACATTTAGCATACAGTATATTTGTCACTATTTGTCTGTATTGATCACAGTGATTTCATCTGCTTTTGTCTTACTAAACGGGTGATATTTTGTATTTTTAATCATGGAGATGTTGTTTTTGAAGTCTCTGATTATATTCATGGTCGTATTTACAAGATGTCTGCCTAGTCGACATCTTTGAGCGCCTGAGCATTCAGGAGGAGGAGAGCTGGGGAAATGACTCACATTTCTTTGTCCGCCTCCTTAACCTTCCCTACCTGATGGTGAATCAACACAATATCTCAGCGCTGATGTTGAAAACTCCTCAGAGATGCTGATTTTCTTGCTGCTGCGACTGGCATGTTTTACAGTGGGAGGCTGTTAAGAACCAGGCTAAAGTGGGTCCGATGGTACATGTGTTTAATGAGCACTGAGACCGCAAGGTGTCCCTCTGTAGTGTAGGTGTACTTCAGGGACCGTGGTACTGTTGAGATTGACCTCATCATGTTTCACTATCAATTTCACAGGTGAATGTCAGCTCTTTGCTCCAGAGTTACTCAAACAAGACTCACAAATATCAAAATGACATGTCCTGTTAGAGTGAGTGTGGCTGTGGACACCGTGTGACTTGTTCATACTTAGACACCACAGAGGCCAGGACAGAGGGCAGGACCTTGCCCTGCCAAGACTTCTAGGCATTCCTCTCCAAGGATTATGTCCCTGTGGTCAGAGGAGGTGGATTTGGACGATGCATGACCCTAGAGCCGTCAAGGACCTCTGAATTCAGTCTGCAATAGTAGAGTTTCTCAGTGTTCGTCTCTGTTTCTCTCTCTTCCTCACACATTTTAATAATCTTTCTCACTCTTTGTTTTCAGTCTTTCTCCACCTGTCCTCCTCCTGCATCTCTGAAATTCATTTGAAAGGCTTGTAGATAAGGGAATGTACAAACAAAAACGCCGAGAAAAGAAAATGCTAATTTTGTTTTAGTCATTGAAAAGAAAACGAAGTCGATCTTAAAAGGTACAGTGTGTAATAAAAGGAACTGCGTCCATCAGTCTGACTTTACTTTTGTCTGTGGTCTAGTGTCTCTTTGTTTCTTGCCTTTCAGTCTCTCATTGGCCTTCTCACTCTGTCTCTCACCCTCCACTAACAGAGCAGCTGTTCAGCTCATCAAGTGCTTGGACAGGCAGGCATTGGCTGTGAAGAAATTAGCTCCGGCTTGTCGGTCAGATAGATTCACCCCGCTGCACCTTAACCTTTTCGCCCCCAGTGAGACATAACCCAGCAAACTCCAACAGCTACTCACCTGTACCTCTGTCTGAGTACTTGTTTGTTGATCTTTGATATTAGCATTTAGAGTCTGTGGGAATCATTTGAATGAGGTGAATTATGTGAAAAGGGCATCACCTCTGCACTGAAGGATGAACATTAGAAAATCCTGCATTCTCTTGGCGGTGCAGTGTCTCACTGTTGCTGGCTCAGATGAGCTTAGATCAGGCAAAATTTAATGGCCTACTTGTGGGAGCATGCATAATCAGACACACTAACCACAGAGACACACACCTCCACACACATAGTTGCATATATGCACTACACACTTTAAAGAACATGCACGCGCCCACTCTGTTCAGCCACTCTTTTCACCCTACACACACACACACACACACACAACCATACAACCACACATACCCCCTGAGCACATCATGCTCTCTTACAGAATCGCAAGAGTGCCTGAAACCATTGCAGGCCTGTGTGCAGACGCCCAAAATAAACGGCAGGCGGCTCACTGGAGTTCCTTGTTGCTAGGGGTTTCCCTG
>JAPQRP010000009.1:16189363-16200116 GCA_037367295.1 Apogon hyalosoma | reverse complement strand
TATAATATGTATGCCTCGCTGATTCCGTCTAGTCAGCCATGACTTTATCCACAGGTATTTTTTTTATTTATTTATTTGCAAAACATAGTACACACAACCAGCTGATGATGACAACGGTCTGCCTCCGTGTTTATTTTCCACTGAAGTCACATTTGTTTACGCTAATTTCTGTGGAATATCAGTCCATGGATTAGCCACTCTGAAATCTTAGTGTAAAATGCCAAGTGTGGTCCCATTTCTTAACTGAGTTGACCGTGGGTGTTGTTATAATTGAAATATTTTTTTTTCCGAAAAATCAGTTAAATCTGTTGTTAATATCTGTGAGAATGACTAAGATTTTTAAATCCTCTAGTAGTGCATGAAAGATAATATTTAACTGGCTACTGGCAGTTAAATGTAAACCTACCTTGATGGATGATTCTAATCAGAAGTTTCTCATGCTGTGTCAGTCTGTAACACACTGTTATTTTCCAGTGTGTCCTCTAGACTACACTGACACTCCACCCTCATTGGCTCAGTAAAACCCCATTATGCTAATTGGTGTGGTGTCATATGTCACACTTGTTGTGTGATTACTGAGCTGTGCATGTTACCTTCTCATGTTTGCCCACCCTCACACCTTATCTTGTGTTTGACGTGCTATATACAGCAGGCCTTAGCTGCAATTATCACTAACATGCTGACTGAATTTTGTTCTGGATAGAACTCCCTCCCCTCATTGCCTCAGTTCAGGTTAGCAGTGTTAATGCAGTCACATGTCTCCACTAATGTGCAGGGTGAGCTGTCTGAGGGCTGAGCATGCTTAAGAGGACAAATTCATTAATGGCATTTTGGGAACATTGCGTTTCATAATTAAACAAAAATGCAGAGGAAGGCCATAGCAGATTTCACACAGCTGTGCTGGTTTTTTAATGGTTAGCTTGAACTAGTTCATGACTAAACAGCTTTAAGTAGAACATTTAGTGGGAGATTAGACATTATCCAGAAATGACTTTGTCTATAACACCACTTAGAAAAAGTACAAATCCAACAATGAAAACTGGTACAGTAACAAGGGATTTGTACATTTTAAACAGAGCTACCAAGTTGCATGTGATTTAAATTACAATAGAATTAGGTACATCTTTTACCAATGTGATTATTTGCACTTTTGGTGCTTTTAAACTGTAAGTTTGTGTCTATTTTATGTTTGTTGTTGTTGATGTAACTCATATATCACAGAGGAAAAATAATTCTCTTTTTAGCTCTAAACTATGATTTTTATGTAGACTGTTAATCTGCTATCAGTGATTTGACATTAGTACGAGATGAATGTTATGATTATGAACACAGCAGTGTGTAAGTGACCGTGAGTGCGCACATGCATGTGTTTTCATGTACACCCCTCATGAACCTTATGAATTGTTTGAATATGCCTCCTTCCTTTGTCTATGTGTGTGTCTGTGTGTACACGTGTGGGCTACTTCGTGGGGCTAACGGGATCCAGTTGCCTAGTAACACAGTTGAGGGTGCATACAGCAATCATGAAAGTGTGTATGTGTGTGTGTGTGTGTGTGTGCGCGTGTGTGTGCTGTGCTCTGCAGTGAAGTATATGAGATTATCATAATCATCTCACAGTTACACTGGGTCTCCCTCAGAGCCACTCATTAGCATAACAGTGTGAGAAGGCTCTACAACTGTGCAGCCATCTCAGAAAACAGTTTGTCTCACACACTGTGACTGGACACTTTTCATTTGATTAGTTAGCTATTCCATTTAGATGTTGTTTTTTTTTTTTTAATTTTTGATTCTGTATGCCAGATATGTTCTAATGATGTAAGCATTGAGAAAATATAGAAGACACACTCAGTTTATATCAGAATAAGTGCATCAAAGACACAGTAAGACAGTTTGCGTTGCATACATATATAAAGTGTTCCTGCAAACAACAACAAGTCTCCTTAAAAATGCAATAAGTCGATTTAGGAACACTAGGTCATTTTTGATGTACTGTTTGTGTCATTTGAGATTTTAGCCACCAGGGGAGGGTGGTGGGTGCTACTTGTAAAGCTTATGATTTTGCCTAGAAGCATGAGTGGGTAAAGCCAGAGATGTAATTTCCATAGCGGCTCATTAATTTGTAGCCATAAAACTCCAGTTGTGATCATATTCAGACCATAGCAGTTTTCACTCGAAGCCATATGTTGGATAAGTCAGCTGAACCCGCTGCTCGAGTGAAAGTACTGTATCCTTCATCTGAATCAAGAGCACCGTTTTATTTGGTTCAACTGGGAGCACGTCTGTCTGTGATGCTGGCAGACAGGAACTTGTTGGTTCGACACCGAGAAGGGGACTCAGACTGTGAGAAAGCTGTTGTCCTTGCTAGCATGAATAATACATGTACCTACTCACTTGGCAGCTCTAGACAGCAAGAACGGCTCTGGGCACAGTGTTCAGATGTTCTCCGCTCAGTGATCGCGCCAAAGTTTGTTACGTGCTGTAAATGTCAGAGTGATTTTTCATCTGTACCCTGGTGTATTCCACTGACCTGACTGTGCAGCAATAAAAGCTACTTGAACTGTGACAGGGATGGATTTGAAAGAGTAATATTAACATCCTCTGTTTGGTGAATAGATCTGCTCTGAGGACCTTACATTTTTTTCTTTTAAACCATTAGGTTCATTCTTCAAGCCTGAAATAGCATTTTGCTCTTTTGTTGACAACTGCATTTTAATTACAAAATTACCTGCCAATAAAAATGAAAGTGCTAATCCAGTTGTTTGGTGCCTTTGGTTTTACGCCCACTTGCAGAATACAGGCTTTGTGACCACTTAAATAAGTCTGCAGTCGCTTATAAGAGAACTTCACTCTTTTGGACATTTCCATCCACCCACCTAGATTATAAAGAGCAGTGAAGAGATTTGATGTAAACACGGCTCTGAAGCCTCTGCCCTGTGGGATAGATAGATGGATTGGACGGGCTAAAGCGTTATGATGCAGGCTGGTATCATCTGCCATGCACAGGAAACAGGAGGCTGCTGATAAGGAAGTGTTTTGTGTCAGAGGACAGCCATGTGCTCAGTTCTGATAACTCACACCTAGTAGACAGAGAAACCCTGTGGCTTAGATCAGCTTGTGTGTGTGTTTGTGTTTCTATACAGTTTCAAGCATCAGGAAAACAAGCAGAAGAAATGGTAACCTCTCATTAGGAAAACATCTAATTTATATGTGCAAAGGACATGGAAATGAGATGCAGTATAACAAACATCCATTGTATAATGAAGTGCTGTGGTTTTTGCTGATGCACAGGATAAAAACCATATCACCACAGGCCACACTGGCTGTTGCATTACAAAATAGAAATGTTTGTATTCATTTAAAAAAAAAAAAAAAAAGCATAGCAGAGCAGAATATGTGTACATGTTGTCCTACATATGACTTTATGTTTTTACATCCCAAGACTTTTCGCAGCTGACCTCACGTACATACCTCCACAGAATGAGGAAGTATGAAAGCTTAACAAATGTTTGTTGACTTAAAGATGATAAAATAACCTCAAGTGTCCTGGAGATCAGCATTACATCATGACTCGTTTACGTGCCAGGAACAGCTAATGCACCAGAACTTCTCAGGTTTATTGACTGGTTATAAAGTCTAGATAATGCAGAGTGCACTGATTATACTTAGTGTTTCAGTCTAAGATCCTCGTATACCTTTTGTATATATTACAGACTAAGCAGCCCGTCAACTTTACTTCAAATTCCCAACTTTCTTTCTCTTATTCCCTCTCTCTCGTTCACCCTCTCATTCCTCCCCTACTCCTCCGACACGCTCACACTCTGATTACTCATCGAGCTGATGTAGCACAGTGAGTCCGAACCTTGAAACCCGAAATGCAGCCCACTCCTGTCTCTCTCTTTCTGTATCTGCCTTTATCTCTTCACACCATATCATAACAAGCGGAAGGATCTTTGACTTGAAACTATTAACTGGTTTCTGTTGTACTTGTGCTGCTGCAATGTAGAATTATATGTCCTGTTAGAAGAGAAAAACACTTTATGCTCTACCATCATTTTTCAGCATGGCAGAAGGAAATTGATTAAAAGCAACATGGAAGAGAAAAAGAGGGACTGTTTTTATTGTATGTGCATGATTTGGGTATGAAAAGTCTGACAGGCCAGAAAACGGTACTTTGTAAATTATACTATAGACAAGTCTCAACAGCAGACTCAGACAACAGCAGCAATGTTATCTCTTGACCTTTTACATTTTACACATTAACATTTATATTTAATGTGTCATTACATGCTTAAAATTCACACAGGTTTTAAATAAAATGAAAAAAGGTCTTTCCATGTGTCTTACATGAAGTTACTTTTATGACATTTTGGTCACATCGCACCAGACAGATTTACAGATTGGAGCCTGTTCTTATGGCTGATGCATCTTCACCATTATGTTTTTATGTGTTTTAGTTTGTATCTTAAATGCACAATACTTTTTGCTTGAACCACTCACATCAGAGCTTTGTGCAATTATGTTTCTGTCATAACTCAGACGTTCAGCCTTATCTTTTCATGCCTTTTTGCGTTAAATCACCTTTCAGGTAATGGAGGTCAATAAACCTGATGAAAACTGGACTGAACTGAATTCCTGGCCTCATAAATCCCTATTGTCCCTCCCATCTTTCTCGCTTCACCTCTGTTAGTTAAGATTAATAGATAGCCAATGTTATTTAGTATCTCAGATTAAATGTTCAGAGTAGTAGATTGTGGTTGGCTAATGGCATCAGGTGACCATGTGTGAATGAGCTTATATATTGTAATTAACAACCGGCTGTTATTGCTTCTGGATTACTCTATGCCATTGTTCTGGGGACAGGGCAGCTAGCTTGGGCTGTTTCTGATGGCAGGAGAACAAACGGTCCAGACTCCAGCTGTAAAAATTACACCTGTAGACAACAAGGGCTGTAAGTTATATCTGTGTGTTTGCTCTGATATTCTCTCATTTCCTTCTTCTTTTCTGTCTCTTGTTTCTTTGTATACTTTCTTTTATAATTAGTGTAACAGAGCAGTGTGGTGCACTCTGTGTTAGCTGCATTTACTGTTACTGATCTGTCCGCTTGTGCTTTTTTACTCAGTGGTGCTAATTTTTATTCTCTGTGGATGAGAGTGGAACAAAATGTGCTGTGGTTACTGTGGGTCTGCAGCTCGGAGCATTTAGCTTAGTCCGGTACAGGCCGGAAGTGGTGTCCTTGACCTAGTTGCAATTGTGGACACTGTAATTTATGAGTACAGTTCATGCGGGTGTTAGCAAGTATATTTATATTTTGTATGAACTTTAACAGGCTTAGTATACCTGTATGTAAACTACTGTCCACTTTGAAGCATACGTCTACAGATGGGACTTGATTTTTTTTTTTTTTTTTTCCATCTTTAAACTCATTCCACAAACTTCTGTCTGACTTGTCCTAGTATTACTCAGCCACGAACCTAAGTTTAGAGTTGCCAGGACACAATACATCTGACTGACACACTTGTTTTTGTATGTCATGTTTAAAGTTTAAAAGCTGCAAAAAATTTTACAATGTCTCACCCAGAATCTCTCTATCTTTTTCTTTTTCTCTTTGTTCAGTTGATGCTGATGAGATTAAGAGGCTAGGGAAGAGGTTTAAGAAACTCGACCTAGATAACTCCGGCTCTCTCAGCGTGGAGGAGTTCATGTCGCTGCCAGAGCTGCAACAAAACCCGTTGGTGCAGAGGGTTATTGACATATTTGACACTGACGGGAACGGGGAGGTGGACTTTAAAGGTAGGCTGTGCACTCAGCTGCTACAGGGAATTAAAGGCACTTCATTTTACAGCTTAGTTCTGGTTTGTGTTAATCTATGAAAGTGTTTAAGGATATTAATCCATCCTGAATTTTAGTACAACAGTCATGGTGTATATATTTAATCTTTGGACTTTTTCATATATCTGGTGAAACAATAAAATATTTTTTTATGTGGGTTCAGTGACACTAACCGTCTGATATGTGCAGTGGAATGCAGTGAAGCTGTCATATTATTTATTATGTGAGGACAGTATGTTCCGAATTGATATTTGGCATTTAGGCCTTGACCTTTTAACTCCTCACAAGCATAAATCACACATACAGCATCCATTTTAAAAAAGACAACATCTACATTAGACACATAGCCCAACTTGATAATATTGAAGTGGCGGCAAAAATGTGTTCATTGAAATTTTTTCCGGTTTTACCAGTTTAATCTGTAACATTAATTTGCATTCATGTTTTCCTACCACGTAAACCAGTAGCACAGAAGTATTATAATTCACAAATACAAAATTCAGTTGCCAATGCAAACATTAGTGTCTTTGCCCTAACATGACAGGGAAATGACCCCTGTCCTTTAAAGATATGCGTTACAACACACAGTACATGTATTGTTCTCCATGTTCATAAATGTGTCAATGTCTAGGACCTGTTTGACCAAACCTGTGTTACAAGGTTTTAACAGAATTAGACCCATTAGCTCAGCATTTTGCAGGCATGTGGTTGTCGTGGATTTTTCCTCATTTCCTGACTTTCTGACCTGCTGATGTGACTCACATAAATTAATCCATCTACATGGTCAGTTCTCAGCGTGTAGCTTCTGGGGTCCTTGCCTTGACTCATCAACTGTCTCATGTGAAACAGTCATGGCAAGGACCAGAGGAGCTACTATTTGGCAACTAAGAAGAGGGATGGATTTGCATGATTCACGTGGGTCATGTTGTCAGGTTGGAAAATCTAGAATTCTGGGGAAAATCTTGAGCAATCACATACTTGAATTGGTCACATACACTGATAAAGGGAGTACTTGTTTTCATGTCTATAAAAGGCAGAAAAATATTATGGTACAGATGGAAATATTCATGTTAAATCAATTAAATGCTTAGTTGTTAACTATTAAAATAATTGCCAACTTATTTTGATGATCATTTAATTGATTTCAGTTTATTCTTAGCGAAAAAAGTCAAAATTCTTTGATTCTAGCTCATTGTGGTTTAATACTTTGTTTTCATAACTACTCTTTGACAATAAACCGAATATTTTTGTTGCAGACCCAATTAGACATTTGGAAAAGTCATATTTGGCTTTGAGGAATACTATTTTTAGTCAAACAACTCATTCATTGATGAGAAAATTAGTCAGTAAATGAATTGACTATGAAATTAATTCTTAGTTGCAGTCCTATTTTGCTTGTGTGCTGTTAACGTGCTGTCTGTTATGTGATTTGTTGCAAAGGACACATTCACATCACACCTCTCGCTCTCCTCTTTTCTTTCCCAGAGTTCATTGAGGGTGTGTCACAGTTCAGTGTCAAGGGGGACAAAGAACAGAAGCTTCGATGTAAGTACGACTACAGCCGCAGGTCCTTGCCCTTTTCATACCCACAACCATGCCTGTGTCTTCTGCTGCTTTGGGACTTAAACCCACCAGGAGCTTGTCTCTGGTGTCCTCCACGGTCTGCTTGCCTCACCTTGCCCTAATGCACAACAAAAACACACTTGGGGAAAGAAACAGTAAATGTTAAGCCCTCTAAGGGCCAGTAAAGTTAAAAAAAAAAGAAGCACGAGTTCCAAAACTGAGTGTTTGTCCAGCCATAACAAAGCACTTCTCAGATATGCACCTTGTTGCATCAATTTTACATGCTGGTGTCGCATCTGAATAAGCACCTGGGCCAGCTTGTATGTAAAAGTTAAAATGGTGAGCAGAACTTGTCACATTTTTAAATTGAATGCCCTTATATTTACATGGAGGCTGCAGCAGCACAAGGTTAATGACACACTTAGTGAATGCAAATCCCACTCACCTCTTAAAATGTTAATGAACATAATACTTGATGTGCTTTAAATGCAAGGTACGGGGTTCACACTGGAGTCCTGCTTCATCCTCGTTAGGTTTTTTCACTATAGTGACTGCCTCACTATGCATTAATCTGCTTATTACAAGGCTATTTACAGACTAATTAATAATTTTGTCAAGAATGGTGATGTAAAAAAAATTTTATTGCTTCAGAAAAATAATTGTTTCTTAGATTCTACAGATGAAACTGTATAACATCAGCTGTGTCACTGCATTTGATTTGATATAAATCTTTCTTGGTCTTTCTTGGCGTTCACAGTTGCTTTCAGGATTTATGACATGGACAAAGATGGCTACATCTCCAACGGGGAGCTCTTCCAGGTGCTGAAGATGATGGTAGGCAACAACCTGAAGGACACGCAGCTCCAGCAGATTGTGGATAAAACCATTATCAATGCAGACAAGGACGGAGACGGCAGGATATCTTTTGAAGAGTTTTGTGCAGTAAGTCGAAGCCTTTATGGTATTCTGGGGAGGTGGCATTACTGCTGATGTAGCTGGCAAATGTCAAAAGGGCAGAAAACTCTTGGCAAACAAAATAGCTTTTTTTTTTTGCTTAGGTCTGACAGTGTGGGGGTTTTGATTTCATGCTCCCTTTTGAAGTAAAGCACCAAAGATTGTAAATAGATGATGGGAAGTGTAGGGGCACCTAAAGTACATTATATATCGCACAAATATTGATACAAATCAGATAAATGACAGATGAAGCTGAACAGACTGCATATAATGAGTACATCTGTGAAATATATGCGAGTTTGGTAGATGTAATGAAAATGAAATAAACCAAGCAAAGATAATAAGAGAAAACTAACGCAGTGCTGAAAAATAAAAGCAGTCAAAGCCTTCGAATGTTGAAGTGTGACTGTATCATACATAGAGAAGGGGTGAACAGGTTAATAGATTTCTTTGAATAGATGAATTCTCAGGCTGCAGTTGTAATCACAGAATGACTCTGCTGTTAAACTGCAGTAAATCCACTGTAATATTGAGGAGCCCTCACACCAAGGAAGGGACTCGTGTTGCTGTGTCCCACCGGAATCAAAATGCAAACCTTTACACCAAGAAAACTTTGGTTTAGCTGCTGTAACATAAATACCAGAAGTAATTTAAAAACAGCCCGACTGAAAAAAGCAGATGAACGTTCCATCTGACTGAGAGGATTAAACGTCTAATGTCTCTAAATTTGTTTTTAAATGCCAGTGGATTCTGCTAGCGCGGCATTTTTAGGAAATTTGATCTAGCAAAGGCTCGCTGGCTGTATAATAAGCCTCACTCAAAGGTCAAAGTCCACCCGTGAACTTTATAAAGATTCAGCAGGATTTTAGTGATCTACAGCTGACACAGAGCCAGAGGGGATGTGAGGAGAGGAGTGATACAGTCCTGTCAAGAGCCAAAGCTGCTGCATTTTTTGGATTGATTTTTGCAGCTGATGATGTGACTGTTCTTTGGTTCAGTTAAATAAAGAACGACAGCTGTTTCAAAGGCAAGACAACATGAATGTATATAGATGATATTATTATTAGTTTTGTTTTTTTTTTATACTTTGCTCTTACTGATACAGTATATGATTAAAGAAAAAAAACAGAATGCAGATGCTGTGATTTTTTTTTTTTTTCTTTCAATATGAACCGAATGTCCTGCAGGATGTTATGTGTCCTTGAACTTTATCTAAGTAAGAAGAAATTGAAATCTCGAAGTTTGTCTGATTGTAATCAATCAACATCAGGAAGTGAGATGTAGTTAATTTGCAACTGTGTTCCTGTCATATAAATTTAGAAAAATGACACATGGCTGTAATTACTTCCAGATGATGTTTTAATCTACCCTGAGGCTAAAGAGGTGAGCACAGATGATGAGTTCAGTTACACAAATGCATCATCCTCATCTTCTGTTGGACCTTAGAGGAACCGCCTCACACAGAGATGTTTCCTTAAATGAAAGACATCAGTTCTAACCCTGACAGACGTTTGACGGCTCCTCAGCTCTTCAGGGCCTTGAACTAAAGAGACTCTCATCCTTGTGGGAGTGTATTTTCTGGGTGGTGTAGAAGAACATTAGATCCTGTTTTAACAAAGCGCCGCCGCTCAGACGCTTCAAAGACGCGACTGCTTGACACGATTTCAGTTTCATTCATCGTGAACCGAGTACTGTAGGGTGAGAAATGGCAACAAAGAGAATGTATAAAGAAGAGAATGGATGTAAAAATAGATATTACCAAAAGGCTAGTTGTAGGAAAACAAACATGGGTATTATTAGCTCATTTTATATTACTAGAACTCTGTTAACAGAACATTGGGACCTGTAGTTTTTTCCATCATTAAATATTCATGTTTCTACATACCTTGCTTATTTTTTGTGATTCTGTGGTGAAACATATTTGGTTTTGGTAGTGGATGAGCTTGTTGCTGTTAGTGATACAATGAAAATGAGGGAAAAACATTACTGAAATACACATGGAATCTCGATGAATGATACAGTAGTTTTACAAACTAACTAAATACATTGTAGTTTTCATTTTATGTCAGTTTATTTCATAGATGAACCAATATTTTAAGTGGATATTAATTTTTCTGATTTTTTTTAATGTCATACCTATTTTTAAGCCAACAGATGTCACACATCTATGTTGCCTTCTACCTAAAGTCATCATTTGGAATTTCTTTATCTACTCCATGTAAAAGTGGCACAATTCATCAAATTGCAGCATCAACCTGCAAACATTACAAAAAGCTACAATTTAAAGATCCACTCAGTTTATGGTTTTATTTTTAGACGAAAGAAAAATGCAAAACATCTCTACTTTTGTTTGTTGATTTAAGATTTTGTTGAGTGGAAGTGAGTAGATTTTGCTGAATATTATTAC
>JAPQRP010000009.1:16172918-16180920 GCA_037367295.1 Apogon hyalosoma | reverse complement strand
TTGGAAGAGGGAAACATCTAAAACATGCAGGACAGCGGCCCTCGAGGACCGGGGTTTGACATCCCTTATGTAGAGGATATAGGAATGTGTACTTGCAGAATGAAATATTTGTTGTTTTTTTTCAAGGATTGTGCATCTGTTTAAATATTACTCTAAATATGCCACTGTTAGTTAAATGGCTTATTTTAAACTGTTTTCCCTTGGCCATCTGTTGAATTAACTATTAAAATAATCTAATAACATTCAAAGTTAGCACACAAAACAAGACCATACAGGGTCAAAAGTTAAAGGATTGTAAAAGCAGCATACAAAGCAAAATAACATTAACAATCAATGCAGGACATTTTTATAAAGACACACTTTCAAAGAATCAAACAGAACTGAGCAAAGTAAAACAACGTGAGCAATGTCAGACATTTCTGAGCATTTAAGGCAGTAAAAGCAAAGTCTTATTACATGACAAACACAAGAACAGTTATGTTTCATTACCTTAGAAGAATCATTTTGTCTCTACAGAGGGACTAGGTTGCTGGTCGCAGAGTCTGGGATGTTGCATGACCATATATCTACAGGAGCTCAGTACAGACTTTATGTTCTTTTGAGTGGTTTGTAGCAGTTATCCAACATTTAGGTGCATTATCCTTCTTTACTAAGTGTAAGTGTGGACCAGAGTAAAAGCTGCTTGAGCCGAACTGAAGAGAAAAAAATCCCAGAATCTGAAACTATAAATCTTAATTTTGCAGCTTTCAAATCAAAAGCAAATGATAAAATGCAAAATTAGATGTTCTGACACTGTTTTAATCCTGCTAGAACTTGTACACTGAAGATTTAATATCCTCTCATGTATGGTACAATTTTAGGCACTCTTCCACCACAGTCCAGAGGAAAATATTAGACTTTCTACTCCACTGCATTTACCTGACAGCTTTATTTATGTTTTAATTTTTAATGTACAAAAATACATTGTAGTACTTATCTATTACATAATGTGTAAACCTCAAACCACATCAGGAAACTAAAACACTGAAATGCATTTATAATAATCTATTACAACAACATAACACTTTGAAAGGAAGAATTCTGCATAAGTACAACTTTTAATTTTGATACCCTAAAACGTGTTTTGCTGCTAAAACTAGTGTAGTTTTAAGTATCATTTTGAATACAGAACTTTGGAAAAACAGTATTGTCCTGTTCATGTTCTGAACCGCTTCATCCTCGAGAGGGTCGTGGGGTGCTGGAGCTTATCACAGCTACCTTTGGGCAAAGGTGGGCGAGACCCTGGACATGTTGCCAGGTCATCGCTAATATATTAAGATGAACGACCAGTTACACTCACACCGATGGGCAATTTTTAGATTAACCAATTAAGTGCATGTCTTTGGATGATGGGAAGAAGCCAGAGTACCTGGAGAGCACCCACGGGGAAAACTTGCAAACTCCACACAGAAAGGTCTTGGTGTCAGAATTGAACCCAGGACCTTCTTGCTGTGAAGCGATAGTGCTATGCACTGTACCACTGTGCTGCCCAGTGCTGTTATGCTATGATAAATCTTTTTTTTACATAATTAAATACAGAAGCAATTCCTTCACCTCTGAAGCAACAAAAGCAAATGTCATCATGTGTGCAGCAAGGAGGAAAATATTACTGGCTTATCTGGAGGCAAACCATGGTTCCAGGTTCTCTCCAGGTACTCCAGAGACATGCACTAATAAGTTAATTGGTTAATCTAAAAATTGCCCATTGATGTGAGGGTGATTAGTTGTTCGTCTCTTGTGTGTCAGCTCTATGATGAACTGGTGACACGTCCAGGGTGTACCCCGCTTTCGCCCATAGGTTGCTGGGATAGGCTCCAGCACCCTTGCGACCCTCTTGAGGACAAAGTGGATCAGGAGATGAATGAATTACAAATACAACGTATCTAACCATTCTTTCAGCTCCACTTCCTCAGTTCATTGTTGTTGACTACTTGTTCTTCTTTTTCTAAATTACAGGTAGAGAAACCTAAACCTATAAAATGTGGGACATATGGGGCCACATCTCTCCAGCAAAGACACATAGCAACTGGGGATTTTGACGGCAATCTCAATATATGGTATTTACTCACATTCTGTAATATTACTTTTATTCTAATATTATTCTAATATTACTTTCACTAATTGAGTTCTTATTGAAAGCGTTAAGTACTCTTTTTAATAATCAGTTCTCATTATTTGAATTTAATGAAACTTTGTTGTTTCCAGTAGTGCTGATTATTTTCCATTGTTTACAGGAATCTGGAGACACCTGAAGAACCAATTTACTCTGTGAAGGCCCACAAAGAAATTGTAAACAGCATTGACGGAGTAGGAGGTCTGGGGATTGGGGATGGTGCACCTGAGATTGTCACTGGAAGTAGAGATGGTAAATTCTTTGAGAAACATATCAAGTTACATTTACAATCTAAAACAGGAAATAAATCTGAGGTCTTATAGAGACAGGGGTGGTGTTCAAAATTAAAGAAAAAAAAAATCTCATATTTTATTTTGTTAAATAATGTTTTCTTTTTCTTCCTTTTTTGCTTTGTGGGTTATAGGGACAGTGAAAGTATGGGATCCCAGGCAGAAGGACTCACCTGTGGCCAACATGGAGCCTATGGAAGGAGAGACCAAAAGGGACTGCTGGACTGTTGCCTTTGGTGTGTAAAATAATGGCTTTCACCTTGAAGGGTGCCAAATAGAAAACCACAATCACTAATGAGACTAGACCATCTTTATGCCCATGTGCTCTATGCATGTAAGGATGGAAGAGAATATCCAGTTCGTGTAGAGTAAAAATATTCATCCTCATATACTAGTACTGTTCCTAATGCATCAGACTAAAGAATACCAAATGAAATGCAAAATGTCAGCTTATTAGAATCAAAGGTTTTCCATCAAATAATCTTCGAATCCACAGACATGTTCACTTTAGTGTTTGAACCAAAAATTGTTATCTTTACTTTGAATAATAATAATACTTTGCTCATTTTGCTTCCTCTTGGATTTTAGGGCATGCCTTCAACGATCAGGACCGCTGTGTGTGTGCTGGCTACGATAATGGAGACATCAAACTCTTTGACCTGCGGAATATGTCCTTACGCTGGGAAACCAACATTAAAAATGGGGTGAGTTGCACAAATATATAAAAGAAACAAAAATGCCTAAATAAAAAAAAAAGAGGAAAAAGTTCTTTGTGAGAAAAATCCTCCAATCTTCTAAGAAACATCTGTGGCTTTGTGATTTTGAGTGTAGAGGTTACTTATATCCAGTAAAGGTTTCCTCTGAGGATTTCTTTTGTATTAACTCCTACTGACAGTATTATGAGACCAGCTGCACACAGAAACAGAAAGAGTATTCTAAGATTTGAATTGGTGTTTTCAGAAGGATAAACTGTCCAAATGTATTGAAATTACTCTGGACTTTAACCTTCAGTTGAACCACAATGTAGAAAGAAGCAAAGACATATGTAAGACAATTTCCAGGTACCACTAATACTTTAACTAAGCCTGACGTTAATGCATGCTCTTCCAAAATAATAAAGTAAATAATTTTTTTTTCTACACATCTTGAGTGTATTTGAGTCACTGTGGCTCACTGTGTCTATTTCAGTACTTTCTGGTGTATGAAAAGTAGTTTGTAGTGGAGCTGTGCCATGTGATAAATGACAGGGACAGACTGTTATTTCTTATATCACATCCAGGTATGCTGTGTGGAGTTTGACAGGAAGGACATCAACATGAATAAACTGGTGGCCACCTCACTGGAGGGAAAATTCTACGTCTATGACATGAGGACTCAGCACCCCACCAAGGGCTTTGCCTCTGTTTCCGAAAAGGTAATTGACCTGAACCAGACGGATGTTTGGCTCCTATGTATGGGAAACATGTCAAAAGGTTATTATCATTACTATTATTATTATTGTTATTTTTACATTTGTAGGGTACAGGAGGAAACAGGGGTAGATTCGTTTTCACAGCTGGAAATGTTTGGGGTTGTGTTTGCCTAACATTCTGTGTGGCTTTGTGTCACCGGCCAAAAATGACACTGAGCCTGCGAGGAAAGAGAAGTGTGGCTTTTTGAGGAAAAATGCTAGAAAAACACACTTAAACCTGCATTAGTGCAAGGCCCAGTCTGCCAAAGGTTTGCTTGGTCTGAGACCTCTGAGGCTTCAGCTTTCGGAAATATTTGTTCAGTTCTTTTGAGCGATCAACAGTTGGCACAACAGTCACTGCGACCATGATTCATAAGGTTCCAGCAGAGACATACAGTGGCTCTACATGCAGGCCTTTACCAGTGAGGGAAGTTCTACACATTCTAGAATGACAATATGATGTATCTTTCTTTAGCATTTCCTGAATTTGACCATTTTGGGGTACTACTAAAAGAAGTTACTAAACTTATTCAAATTATTGAGTAAAAAGCCAAGTGTTGGGAGCTGACTGAGTTAAGACAAGCTTATCTCTTATTTAAACTGTCTGAATTTCCTTACTCGCATAACAGTGTGGTCATGTTTGACCCTCATAGGTTGAACAGGAGTATTAAGTTTTCTTAACAGATTTCAAAGGTGCAGATATAAATGATTTTTACATTACAAATTTAGTTGCTGAATTAATTGGGTGTTATTGAATCTTTCTTGTCTTTTTTAGGCTCATAAGTCAACTATCTGGCAGGTGAAGCATTTACCTCAAAACAGAGACATCTTCATGACCGCAGGAGGAGCAGGCAACCTACACCTATGGAAATAGTAAGAAATCTCTAATTCCAAAAAAAGTGAATGCTATGATTCAGTATTGTGGATGCTTTTATTTTTGGAAAAGTATTCCCTTACATTTTAATGACAACAATTCACAATTAAACACAACAGATAGATCATTACAACAATTACCATTTTCTTCAAAGGCTGAATATTTAAGTTTAAAAAAATTCAATATTTTTAAAATCAATATTTACTCTTACACTGTACATTTACATTGTTTCTGCTTGTTGATGTAATTTCCAGTGAGTACCCTGGTCAGAGAAGTAAAAAGGACTCTGATGATGTGGATGTGGGTGTCGCAGGATCCGTCAGTCTCTTACAGAACGTCACTCTGTCCACTCAGCCAATCGCCAGCCTCGACTGGAGCCCCGATAAGCAGGGCTTGTGTGTGTGTTCAGGCTTTGACCAGTCTGTTCGAGTACTCATTGTAACCAAACTCAATGTGGTGTAAAAATCAAAACCCATCAAAGACTGACCCTAATACAAAAACAAACACACACACAACTGCAGATACAGTTTTGGTGTTTTACTCAGTGCTTCTTGAAGGCAGAAATCAGAATCTGTGGCAGCTGTCCCTTTACATTTTGTACAGTTAACACTCATCTTTCAAACTTATCTTTCATAAAACAGGAAAAATTCAAATGAAAAAGCAAATCTTTGGTTTTGATAATGTAGTTCTATCTCGATTAAATGCTGTCCAGAAACATGTAGTGCTTAGAGAAGTCCTACAGGCAATATTATCCTGTAAGTCACTGCAGAGAAACACACGAATAACTCCCATAATTTCAAAAAGCCTCCAGTGGGATGCAGAAATGAGTCATACAGACTCTGGCTTGGAATAACACTTTGGGGCTTAAGATTTCATTTTGCTCTCGTATCTGCTTCCATTTTGGTCAGAAGCGTACTGAAACTTAACACCTGTATGTTTTGCATTGTGGGTGAATATTGTTGAACTTCATATTTGTCTGTTGTTATTTCTGTTGTAATTTTTAATAAGACATTTTTATTGAGAACATTGTGTCTTCAGATTAAAAGTATTTGGATAAAGAGATGTGTATAGTGTGTAATGTTTTAGTAACATTAGGATTTGTCAGATTAAGTGTTTACGCTCATGGCCAGTGGGGTCATTTGGTCTCGAAACGGAGGTTTAAAAGTTGAGTTATGTCCAGCACTTAAACCTGAAGAAGTCCTGTAGATCTGGATCGTCCTCTGCTCTGTCATGGATCCTTGCATAGACACTCCGAAGCATCTTGGTCATGGACTTCTCATCTAAGATATCGATGTACTTCTCAATGCAACCTACAAACACAGCCACATATGAGTACATTAAATATAATGTTAGTGGTACTATTTCTTGCTAAAAACATTCCAAAAGCTACAACAATACATGTTCCTTGAGTGAACTAACATGTCCATACTGAGTTATCTGACATCATCCAGCATGCATTCAATATGTCATGCCCCCTGCCTGGCCAACACACCAGTTATATGTGATGATACATAACTATAAATAGCATGGCATGTTACATGTGCCTGAATAATTCTAGTGCAACATTCTGTCAAAATACATAAATGGAGACCTACATTAACAATGCTGTTAATACTGTGAAATACTATAATACTGATAATAGTAAGTATAATCACTTAGGCCCATGACTTTGCCATATGCCACAAGGCTGGGACCCAGCTCTGGGTGATCATACAGCTCCAGCGTCATCAGTATTCGGACAATCTCTCCTGTAATGAAGGCATCATCGAAGCTTTGATCAGCTACCGGCTTCAGTGGGAACCTGCAGTAAACCTGCAAAGCAGCCTCAGGGTCTGATGGCTCCAGCAGCTGCACAAGCTCAGTGTAGGCATCATGGACCTAGACCACGTTGAGAGAAACCAATATCAGTGCTAA
Source organism: Apogon hyalosoma (assembly GCA_037367295.1). Taxonomy (NCBI): domain Eukaryota; kingdom Metazoa; phylum Chordata; class Actinopteri; order Kurtiformes; family Apogonidae; genus Apogon; species Apogon hyalosoma. The sequence continues at coordinate 16,174,240 of JAPQRP010000009.1, read as the reverse complement.
TATCTGCAAAAAACAACTCAGCTGGAACCTCTACGTAATCCTGAAATCAGGGATAAACTTAGTCAGACTCACTCAAACTACAAGCAGGGGTTACTTTTTTAATACTCTAACATTTAACATTGATTTCATTTGGTATATTTTATAGCAGCAAAAGAAGTGTTTGTGATACTGCTGATTTATATTGTACAAGCACTGGAGCAATGTCAGACATGGACATAAAACTGATGCCAGCGGACCTCTGGTGCCATGGAGATGACCTCTTGGTAGAGCCGCTTTGCCTGGTCCTGGGTTTTTGCAGATCGGGAGAGGGCTCGGGCCAGACCCAGCCGGGAGATGTGAGACCTGGGGTTCACTGGGCCAGAAACACTGTTGCTGTCCACCACAGCAGGCTCTGAAACAGTAGCTAAGCATACACTGAGTTACTACACCAAACAAATCACTAAAAGTGGCATGAAAGTGACGGGTGCCTCTGTCTGGGCTTACCCACTGCTGTGTCAACAGTGTTGGTGCTGCACTCTTGTTTAGACTTGTTGGCAGAGGGCTGGGGTTTAGTACTGTTGTTGGAAGGTTTTGCCACTGCTCCAGCTTTCCCCCTAGAGGACAGAAAGTATTATACAACAATTCTGGAACAGAATCAGAAAGAAGCAGTCTGTCCAATTTCCTGTACAGTTAAAATGATATAGGCTACTGTGCATTCTTCATTTAGATTTACATATACATGTACAAAAATTCTAAAATTAACAAAGTAGTACTGAATTTCATCTTCAATGCAATGCTCTCAATTTCACGTGTGTATTTACAAAACCTTCAAATTCATTTTATACATTTCCTTTGGTTTTGTTGTGTATAAAATTGTCATTTATAATTGCTTGTACATTCAATAACAATCAGTCAGATCAGACACTAGTCAGATCCACAAAAGACTAATTTGTGTTTGGCAAGAAGAAAAAGAAGGAATGGAACAAGTATCCACAAACAAAGACTTTTCCAGGAATAAATGAAAGGATAAAAACATTCATGGAGGCCACAGAACAGGTCTGCCAGACGTTTGACTCGGGCTGCCAGGGTGACTCACCTGGCTGAAGGATTTTTGGCTGAAGCCTGAGCAGTTTTCCCTCCTCTGACAGAGGTAGGCGCTTTAGTGACAGTTGCTGCCACGGGCCCTTGGCTGGGCTGGGCCCTGCCTCTCTTGGCTCCACCTTCTGCTCTTACACTGGTGTTGGTGTTGGATGGTGCCTTCACTGCCCCTGGCTGGGTGGTGGCGTTCTTTGCAGCTTTTTCTTTTTCAGCCTCCTCTTTGTCTTGCCACCACTTCTGTTCTG
>JAPQRP010000009.1:16148189-16170318 GCA_037367295.1 Apogon hyalosoma | reverse complement strand
CACACACACACACACACACACACACACACCTCCTGCTGCAGTGCTGGCTGATAAAGTGCTCCAGTCCTTGCTGTAAGAACAGAGCAGCCTCCTTCTCTGCGTCCTTAGAGGTTTTCTTTTCCTGCTGCAGCAGAGCCAGACCTGTAAAGAATCTGAGACAATCGAGACAACACGAGGGATTTGTAAAGCCAAAAAGACCTGTCACTCTGTAGTTATAAATGTGCATCTGAAGCTCATTTTATTCTATTTGAACTGCTTCGATCAGTTTCTCTATGTAAGACTAACCCATCCCTGCTCAGTTCTCAATTCTCCACCTTAATTGTACAGAGGATGCTGAACAGTCATTTGAAGAGCATGTGTGGTCAAATTTGCTGTTAGGTTAAAAACTGAAAAAGGCTTTTACGGTTTCATTTCCTTTCTGTATTTCTGCCTAAGCAACAAGTCAATATATAAGCTCAAGTTACAACAGAAAGCTGCTGTTGGATTCTGAAGAGTCTCATTAGATACTTGACACCACTGGAGGAACAGGACACATATATGATCTCATGCCCCATCTTAGCATTATTAAAACAATAGCATTAAATTGGAGGAACCCCTTCCTACATTTCTATTTTTCGGTGACAATTATGCAAAGTATATCTACTTTTTAATTAAGTCAGTAATATGTGACCAAACCTGAGTGCAGGATGCAGGGGCCGCAGAGCCAGGCCGGTTTGGAGATGCTGCAGGGCTTCCCTGCTCTTTCCCTGCAGAAGCAGAAGCCTTCCTGCATGTAAGTTGTACTCCCAACAGTCTGGACTCAGAGACCAGGCATCCAGGTACTTCATCAGGGCCTGGTGGACACAGTTCCCCTCATCTCGCAAGGCAACACTGTTATCCTGTCACCAGGGAGAAGCAAGGTTGGTTCAGTCTACTATTACAAACTGTTGGATCAGTGAGCAGGTGCTCAGCAAATTGTAGATTTTCTTATGTGTTCGCTAGCAGTTAATGTATAGAGCCATACATAAGACAATGAGCTTTATAAGACTATAAAACCTGAATATACAGTATAAGACCAGTTTAGCTCCTGGTGGTTTAGCTGGTGTTTCCAATCAGAACACCTTGTTGTTTAGCACCCTAACAGGCACCTTATGACAGTTACCTTAGCAGCCTTCTGCCCCAGCCAGATGTACAGTGTCTGAACATAGTCTGCTTTGCTGGACTGCCCCTGCTCCTTCAGCTGCTGATATTCTTTATCCAAGGCAAGTAGCTGGTTTTCCACAGTGGGTGTACCGGTGAAACCATGGAGTTTACACACAGCTAGGATCTCATCCTGACGTGCTGTTGACTTGGCATCACTTAATTCATTACTATCTTTGTCATCCTAGAGATGAGGAAATTCAAAATGTTTCACCTGCATTTATCAGCATTATCATAATTACTAAAAATACTGTAGACCATCCAGACCAGCTCCAATATATTTCTTATTGCACTGACAGATTTGTCAGACTTCCATGTGCTCCAAGTACAATTTCTCCAAAATCATTGCTGTTATTGAATCTCATGTCCATGAAGAAGACTACCTAAGATCCAAAATGAGGTCAGGGGGAATGTTAATAGCCTTACGTCTCTCAGTACACTTCCATAATAGATGACTTTAAAACATATTGACATATTTCACTGACTACCTGCCAGCTCTGTGCATTTATGACCATGTGAGAGATGAAAATCAGGAATGCCTTTGAGCTACTGAGCTATGTATACTTTACTTTGCAACAGTGACTCACAGGTTTCAAACTGAAATGTCAACAGTTGCGTTTCTATCTCCTGTGAGACTGTGACTCTGAATACCTTCTTCTGTAGGCCATACATCTCTGTTGCATAGTGATGTTCCTCCAGAACAAGACCCAGCAGAAAGTGAAGTCTGGGGTCTTTAGAGTTGAGTGTGATAGCTGACGCATAGTGGATAGCAGCCTGCTCCAGGCTATGTAGAGGAGACTTGTTGTCTTCATACTGCAACATTTCTCCTGGGAATTTAAAAAAAAATACAAACAGTGATATGTTGTGTGCACACCACACAAGTAGAAGTACAAGTGTTTGGAGATATTTATAAGAAAATCTGACAAGTGAGGATGACTTCTTCCCCTGCCCTTTAGAAAACACTGCACAGGTTAAACAGGTTTAGATTTAGATTAACTTTATCACAAAAGGCTTTTCCTGGCACAGATATCTTTGCTTCAGTCTATGTCTATTAAGCATCCTCTCTCTAACAACTAATGTAGAGATTTAACAGAAAAATGCACATCTAAGAAAATATAAAGAAAAAATATCTAAATTATCAGGCACTCCAATACTCTTCCATACTGAATTCTGCAGCCTTGATAACATCTACACAAGTACAACAACATGACCTTTATGTTTTGTAGCAACTGAACACAAGAGGTCACATTAAACAGCACTTCTCATTTATTAATCCTTCATGCAGCTTGATCCAATACAACACAAAAACCTTGTTCATATTTTAAGAGGTGAAGATGAACTGACTGCAATCCTCCCCTATCTCATACCAACTCTCGCTCTTGAGATCTATCCCTGTCCAGTTAGATGTTGTTACTTCTCAGTTAACTTCCATTGACTTTCATTCAATCCTCAGGATCAGTCTCAGATGTCTCTTCTTAGAATCATCAAACAATTAGCAGGGCACAAATAGCTGAGAAAAGACGAGGAGTAACTTGATCGGCTGGCATAATGCACAGAAAGGTCCCAAGGTTACCACTAACACTAACAAGCACATTTTCATGTATTTTTCAGTGGTCCAGGCGAGGCTGTTGTGTTAAAGCAGAGTAAAAAAAATACTGTCCAGTTTTGCTCTAGCTGGTGTGAAAGAATTTAAATATACACCAGTCAGTTTTGTCATTTTACCAGAAGAAAATGTAGGATGTTTGGTTCCAGATTGTGGAAGGATTTTGGGGTCACATTTTGTTATTTGCTGCTGATTGCCAAAAGATGTTGGTACATTACTTGCTCTGTTGTAATCATACACTTCTAGATTGGAAAGTAACAGTATACCTGGTTTTGGCAGGTGCTGCTGGTAATCCTTCAGGTGGTTCTGGGCCAAAGTACACAGCTTATCCACATTGTCTGTAGCAGCAGCTGTGATTTTCAGTCTCTTCTCCCAGTTACGAACCTGTGGTGGACAAAGACCCACTGATCCAAGCACAGGGGACCAAAACTAACTGAAGCGGTACAGTAAATCAGGTTTCTGCTCATTTACTGCTGATGGTAAAAGTGAGTCTAACTGTGCATGTAACCCTTTAATCTGATTTTCACTTTATTCAATGATTGCTTTGCAGTGTATAAATTTAAAGGAGCATCTGTGAGAGAACAGAAACTGACTGTTTATTTTATTATTAATTTAAATACTAAGCCATCAGAATTTCAAGTAGTATGGGGCCCCAAGGTTAAATTCTTAAAAAAACAAAACAAAAAAAAAAAACCAAAAAAAAAAAAACAACTTCAAACACTGTAAACTACAAAAATGCTATTAGTGCAGTTCCCCCATACAAATGTTTTAGTTTTTTTTCCCCTGTGCTATATACTCGTGTACTCTCTAATAATATTAATATTAATAACACTACACGTCCATAGTTTGTGTGTAGGACATTATTGTGAATAAGCAGATTTGTCTATTATTATTTTGCTATTATTTTGTCTTTTCTTTCATTTATATTTTTACATATTTTTTGTTCTATGAGTATTTTGCTATTTTTATTACTATTCATATCATTGTCAGTTATGGTGGTAACCCCAAAACTAATGATGTGGCAATAATAATATTGTTGTTATTATCATTATTGCGCCATGGACAGGGAAAGTATGGCATGTAGGACCAGGGATGGGAGGATGAGGGGTTGGGAAGAATGGGCCATGTTGAATGCTTTTGAACTGGAATGTTCAAATGTCCAAAGTAACTTAAATCTGCATCAAAAAATGCTAAATAAATATGTAAAAAAAAAACAAAAAAAAAAAAACCATGAAAAATAACATTACAAATCATTACCTCCATGATGTGTTTAGTCTGTATTTCCAAGCAATTAGATGATGCAAAGTGTTCCTTATACCAGTTTGTCTCTGTAACATCCTGAAACAAAGACAATAAAAATGTTTCAGTGCTTATTAACTTAATAGCAAATAAAGGCGTTTAGTACATTTACATGATAAAATCAATGCAATTTCAATTGTATCCTGGATTGATCTCGATTCTTCATACTTCATCAAGTCAACTGATGATATTAAATGCAAAATCCATAGCCTTTCAATGCACTGGTTAAACATTAAAGATGAGCCCTGTTATCCCCTATTTAAGCTCCAGCACCCCCATGACTCTCATTAGAATCAAGCAGTTTGGAAAATGAATAAATGCAAAACCCATAAAAAAAAAAAAAGGCTGTACATGTACTGTATGTAGATGTGTCCATTATGTTACTATGTTACTTGCCACGTACACACAAACTCAGGATACTTTTACTGTGGAAGTTAAACCAGCTCTTAGTCACACTGAACCAAGCACTGACTTGTAAATAAAGGATGAGCAGAGTTAAGGTTGATAACAGTGATTCTGTCAATGCGAGTCCAGTGTTTAATCTTTCATACTGACCTTTGCGTTCAGGTCCCCTGTGGGTTTGTGTGGACAGTCCAGTAAGTGTGATCCTAGCTCAGACAGTTTCATCACAGTGTCACATCCTTCGTTAAAAAAAGATCAAAGACACCATAAATCGAACACCAACAGAGGATACTGTGTTTGTTCTCTATTTCTGGACAGTGTGACAGGAAAGTCTCAATAGTTTCTTTACAAACTGAGAAAAATATCTGAGATTTGTCATTATTACCTGTTTGGATAACCCTGCAGAATGAGTTTTATTTATTTCATTTTAAGCAAGGTTGCTAAGAATTTGACCAACATTTAAATGATCAATTTGATATATGCTTGGTTGTCTAAGACATCAGTCTGTTGGATATCTGCAGACTTCAGCCTATAAATGAGGTTTTAATGAAGTAAATATATGCTCCGATGTATTACAATATAATAGCTGCTTTCAGACAGTACAATGCAGAACAGCAATGGTACTGTGAAATGTATTGGTGAAAGGTTCTACACTATAAACAGAGGTAAGTCAACTGGCCTTAGAAAATCTTTACATTGACATCTGAAAATATACTGCATTAAGTGCAAGTGAAACACCACGGAAGAAACAAAACCTCTGACTGAAAGCTCTACCTCGATAAGTGAAGAAGCACTTGACATGAGCAGCCGACATCTGACTGTCAAGATCCAGTTCAATAACTTTCCACGGATCTCTCATTGGACAATTGCTAAGAGGGTCAACTTTTGATCTTCGAGCCAGCATCTCAATATATGGCCTTGAGAAGATGTGCTTGGGGTTACTGCAAATTGACCGGAGAATGAGTTGTTTAGAGATAGCATTTGTTGCACTGTAACACAGAGGGTGTTAAGTTAGTTATCTCACTGCGTATCATATAAAACATCTGCATGAGGTATTGCACTGATTTGTTTGATCCAATTTAATAAACTATTCCCACATGATTAAAGGACATAAGCAACCAAAACACCTCTTTTGAAGTATGATGGCAGAAGTATGTTCTCCTATTATCTTCTTAAACATCATTTTGTCAAGTCTCACCTGTGGTTAACAGAGACAGGCCTATAAAAAGCACTAAGAGATACTGGACATTCATAGTCCAGCTGCTGCTTCTCATCAGTGAAGGTCACGGCCAAGGGAATTAGCTCTCGAGTCACCAGCACTGTATACACCTGTCAAAGTTAGAGGGGCTTTAGTCTGTTCTGAAGGAAACTACTAGTTTATCAGGTCTGTAAAGCACTGAAAAGTGAAAATATTCCATAAACAGTGTTCTTGAAAGCTAATGTATATGCTTGGGAATACTGCACGAATAAAATGTGACTTTGTGTATAATAACATGGTAAGAGTGAGGACTGTGCAACGCTGTTTGAAAATATAGGGTTCACCAATAACTGCACTTCTGACATAATCCAAAAAAACATGACTCATATCAGTACTTCCTATGTGATCAGAAGCAGTTTTGTATCTAATGCATACCTGTGAATTGCTGCCATCTGCTGAACAGACTGATATTTCAACCACAGTGTCTCCAAAATTCAGGGGAACTGGTTGTGAACTGTCTAGTCCATTCACTCTAACCTTTATGTTTCTATCCGGCAATTTGGGAAGCAGGGTCACTGCTTCACAGTGAAACGGAACAGTACCTACAAGAACAAATATCAAGAGCAGGCAACAGAAATGAGTGTTACCAACAATAACCAATAGTCTTGTCTCAAACTGAAACATAATAGATTTGGAAAAATATTAAGTTTTAATTGTGGACTTCCTTTTAGCACTTCACTTCATACATCTATTTACATATTGTTTGTAGACTGAATGCATTCCACTACACTGTTTGTATCATGCAATAATAATAATAATAGCACAATATACAGCATATATTACATAAACTTCAGCTGGCTTCACTCAGTCAGACTGTAGCACACAGGGTTCAAATGAAGGCTGTACGTACAAGTGTACTCATAGATTTTGGTGGTAAAGGTAGGATGAAGTAGAAAGTCTCCTTCCAAGGCTAGATTACTCAGTTCTGCAATCTTTGCTGACATCTTGGAGATTTCCACGCAGTATATCTGTATGGTCCCATCCTCTGCTACCACCTCGATTTCCACTTTGTTTAACCCATCACTCAGTTTAATTGTGCTGGATCCATCTCCAAAACGCTAATAAGATAAGATAAGACAAGAGAAGACAAGACAAGATAAGATAAGATAAGATAACATAAGATGATCCTTTATTAGTCACAAAACTGAACTATACAAACAAAAACATAAAAACCTATAAAGTAGCACTCAGAATAGTAAATAAGTATGGAAAACATTTGTAAAAGAGCAAGGTATTAAGTACTACAGTCTTGCACCTTGTTCAAGGCCAAACATACTATAATAATAATAGCTCCACATTGCATTGCAAGAAAAGGTTGCAGAATCAAAGAAAAAGTGTAAGATGGTTGTTACATACGTTTGCTCTACAGTTATTACTCACAATACTGTATGAGGCGCTACAGTCGCTGGTAGCCAGGTCCAGGATCACTTTAGTGACACTACTGTCCACTGCCACTTTGTAGTTTGTAACTTTTGGTGAAAAATCCGGTTGCAGTGTCCCCACAGAGAGAGACAGCTTTTCTAAATCACAGTTGTCCATTTTCGGAACCTTTTTACGGTACGATTTATCTAGTTTTAGATACTGTTAGAACCGGATACATGCGTCTAAGTTCCTAAGAACACCTAAAGTGCAGTGTGTGATCCCAACTGGCCCAGCTTACTTTACACACAGACGCTCCACGTTACTACAGCAACGTGAAGACGTAGGGCTGCCGTAATTACCCAATTAGATGCGTTACAACCAGGAAGTGTTTCCTTTGCAATGACGTTCACTTTAAAAAACAATCCACATATACATATTTTTAGAGACATATTCAATACATCAATATAAAATGGTCAGAAAGTAGCTGTGTTACGCTCTTCCGGACGGCAGACGGCAGCAGAGAAGCGATAAACCAAACACAACTGATGTTGAGGGAAACGTCACTTCCGGTTGGCTACGGCGTGTTCACATATAGTGCATCAAAGAGGTATTTATTGAAAAGAAAGCAACCAGACTGTAGTTGTATACGGACACTAGCCCTCGTTGCAAATAACTGTTATGTAACAATTGTTTTAACTTTATATTATATTACTTCCACTCCTGTGTGAGCAGTTGTCCATTAACTTGCTAGCAGGATTTGCTACTTAGCTAGCTAGCTCCAGTGCCGTTGTTCTACACGACCAAAATACAGTCATCTGAACGATAGACTTAGGCTTGGACTCAGGGCAAGTGAAATATTGATACTTCAACCCATTTTCTTAGTATTGAGTGGTTTTGTTTTCGCAGGAAATGGCTGGAGAAATTCGAAATGAAGACTACCCTTACGAGATAGACGAACAGCTCACAGGATTCGACTCCTCAGTGTCCTCTGTTAAAACCATGTTGGAGACTCTGATTTCGATGCCCAGGAAAGACATCCCACAAAAGGTACGAATTCTGAAATGTTTCACAGTAATAGAAACTAAATTCTAACAACGTGTGGTAATGCCAAAGTCAGCGTTGTTGTCTTAATTGCTAAGTCCAACATTATTATTACATGTGAGTCAGAAAGTTAAAAAAAAAAAAATACACATGAAAGTGTTTTTCAAAAGCATTCATGTTAGCACTAGGTCAACACTGAAACAGAACAAAAAACACAAATAAAAGAGAGAATTTAAATTCTATTAATGATAGCTGTACTTCAGATCAGTTGTCATTACATTAGTTATATTTTGCATTCAAAGAAAGAAGAAATGTCTGTAATCTAAATTTAAAATCATGAATTACTTAAGACATGTAATATTATGTATTGTAAGATGCTGTAGATAATGCAGTTAAAGGTATGGTTACTCTTAGTTATTGGACCTTCAGTGTTTGATTTTGGCTTTATAAGATTAACATTTGCTAATTATTTTGTGTTATTGACAGTTGGATCCTTTGGACCAAGCCAAGCTGGATCTGATGTCTGCCTACACCCTTAATTCTTTATTCTGGAGTAAGTTTTTGGGTTTACTGTGATATTTCTGAGGATTGAGTAATGCTATTTTAATGCTTATGTTACACTCCACTAGACTAAAGTTAGGCAATATGCCTAAAATGACCACAAGAATGTATTTCATATGAAGTGGTAATTATTACAAGTATTCATTTGATTGAGACTATTCACTAAAAAGTAAACACATCACACACGTTTGTCAGTTAAATGTATAAAACAAAGGTTTAGATCCAATAAAATGTAGAAAATTGAAATATAGAGTAGAATTATTTCAAAAGGCTTTCCCTTGTTTGGTGTTTTAATGATGATGATGATGATGATGATGATGGAGAGGGGTGTCAGAAACACCAGAACAAACTTCCCCAGTTTGTACTGCTGGGTTGCGATCTGGTGACTAAATGGCAAACCATATGAGACATCATTTTATTCTTCATTGCAATATCCTCATGGAAAAGACCTTTACCTCAGGTTTGTCCTTTAACTCGTGACCTATTTACATTTTGATGAAACAAGGCCACTTATTAGGCCTTAATGGTCTTGTTGCTTTCATAGAATGTATTTCTCAAATTTTAAGTACAAAAAGAAGTTGATAATAGTGCTTTGGGTATGAATTTTATCTGTCAGCTGTAACTCCATTGCAGTAACTGTATACTATACATGATGTAAAAGTGAGTTGATTCAACTGCAGTGAAGATATAAAATTAAGTCCATGCATATTGTAATTTTGGGTTTTGTATACAGGTTACTGAGGGAGTAAACAAGCAGACTGTGTATTTCTCATTATAGTATCAGTTTGTATTTGACATATTTTGAGCATGTAGAAACTGTTGTCTCTTGTTGACAGTGTACTTGGTTACACAAGGAGTAAATCCAAGAGAACATGGAATCAAACAGGAATTGGTATGTATTATTGCATATTCAGTCATGCTGATTATTACTTTTCTGTGTCTAGTGCGTCCGTAATCACTGTTTGTTTTACAGGAGAGAATAAGGACATTCATGAACAAAGTAAAGGAGATCACAGACAAGAAGAAAGCAGCCCGTCTGGATAAAGGGGCTGCAGCACGTTTTGTCAGGAATGCTCTGTATGATGCAGATGATGCAGATTCAAAGAGAAAATCAGCATCCAAGAAAGCAGCGGACACAACATCTGATGCCCCACAGCCAAAACATCCAAAGCACAGCTGAAGAAAACAAGGCCCTGGATAATATGGTCCAATTGCAAATGGTTCTGCTTTTGGGAGTTACCATTCATACAACATTCATTTCAGGACAATATGATGCAGAAAACAGCATGCACTTTGCAGTTGGTGTTATTCTGCCGTCAGAGCTGTGGTCCACGTTGCTGAGTGCATGAGATCTGCAGACTCATAGGGACTCATAAATCTCTGTGGTATAGAATTCCAAGTTTTGATAAACATGTCTGTGGAAGCTGGCAGTGGCTTCAGACTCAAAGAAATGTTTTCTGCTGAATTTTTGTAATGTGAGATGTATTTATGGAAGGAATATTAAGACAGAGTCATACTTCTTCTGTAGCTGTCATGTAGGATGATATGGTTCTTTATTTTATCAGAAAGAGAAATGTACAATTTGACATTGACCTTGTGAGCTTTTTTCTCTCTGTGCATGTGTATTCATATGCTGTACTTGCAAAATTTGGTGGTTAGTTGTTTTTTTTTTTTTTACAAGCTATAAGAAAGTAAACAATATACCCATCAAAGCTTTGAGCAGTGATTTTCTGTTTATACAGTATATTTACAGAATACATTTAATTGCAACCTTAGGCCTCAGAGTCTACTAAGTTGGCTAATGACTAACAATTACATTGATTACAAAAAATTACAATATGTACCCTAAGAAGATCACTAACCAGGACCAAAAGCTGTTTGCTGTAACTTGCATAGGGCAAGTGTAACTATAATTTTGAAATATGAAAAGTCAATCAATGGTGAGCTACTATGGATAATTTGTTATATATATATATATATTGTCTGAACAGCAGCAGTTAGCACCACAGTGAACTATTTTGCGTTCTGTTGGTTATTTCAGTGTATGTTCTATAATGGCTTTTCAGTACCAGAGGAAGTACTGGGTTCTTTAGCATTAAACAATACCGTCTGTTCATATGTTTAGCATTACATAGCTATAAGTATGTGGATCAGAGCCATAGTTTCCTGAATAATAATTGAAGTGGTAGCCAATGATTTTAGTATCCAGGTAGAAATAAAGTAACCAGCAGAGCGTAAGATCTTTTGATTAGAATAAGGCCTTTCTAAACATCATGTGTAACACTGTAGCCGCATGGCTGCACAGTGCAAGTGTAAACTGTAATGAGAGTAGCCTTTGTAAAAACCAGTGTCACATTTGATAAAGACACCCATATTACTTCCCTTTTGTAATTCCCCTTGGACAGCCTAGATCTTAATCTTAATGTACCGCAAGTCACAGCATCCCTCTAATCAAGCCCAGGAAACAGTGAGGCAGTGAGTTAGATTCTTAGGAATGTATCTTTTCATTCTTTTCATCATCTCTCCTTTTCTCATCCTCCCTGCAGCAGCGTCCAAAAATGACATTTGTTTAGCCAAACCACCCTACTCCATCCTTTTACTTTTTCCACCGAGTTGTTGTTTCTAACTCTGTTCAAAGACATGTGTCAAACTTTGCCTGATGAACAGCCCTGACTGCATATTGGAAAAATATGGATTTTTCCACTTTCCCCCCCCTCTGTAATGTTCGCCTTCCTATGCCCTCTTCTCCACATGTGCTTGGTATAAAGGAGTTAGGTCACCGTGCAAGCAAATTTGAACAAACAAACTCTCATGTTGAAATCGAGCACGCTAACCAGCTCCAAACCTTGGTTTGTTCTGTGGTTGTTTATTTATCCTGTTTATGAGCTGCACTGTTAGCTCGTGGTGAGGAAGTTTATATTATATAGAGTGAAAGGCATCAGACCAAATGACCTCCTCAGGCCAGATGAAGGGAGACACGGGCTCCCCTCCAGACATCTTTCTAAAATTAATACGAGTGCTGACAATAGACAACATTTACCTGCTTCAAATTCAGAATAAAAACACAAATCACATTCACTTAAAGTAAGATGTCAGTTGCTGAAAAGAATATTATTGCAGAAAATGGCACAAACACATCTTATAAGTTAGATTTATAAGGCAATCAAATGTTAATTTGATTCTGTAAATTAAAAGTTTAGGAGTTAAAAGATCCTCTTACTAGTCAGTGTGTGAATAAAGTAATTCATGGCCACCTTCTTGTGTTGTATTTGATGGTGGTGCTCGGCTTCATTGTAGCCGGACACCAAAGTGCACATCTCTTTAGAAAAAGTTTTTGGACAAATTGAGAAGCATATTCAAGTCTTGGTATCGTTCCAGTTGAAAGATTAAATGGAAAATCACAGAAACCTATATTTCACAACAGAGGAAGTTGCTCATATTGTTAGAACTTATTTATTTAGATGATTTGTATTTGTTACCAAATACCATCATTTTTAATTTTAATATGAGCTATGACATAAATCTGTGCCAAATGTAGGGCCTGATGCTCAAATGAAAACCGCATGTGATCCTGTGGAAAGACTACCTGAAACCTGTCCCATCAAAAGCCTTTTAAAAGTTCAGAAAACAAAACTTAATATGTGCAACAACTAACTGATCCAAGTCTGGTGAGACAGAGTCTAAACTCTGAGGAGCTGTCTGCCAGTTATGTCATTTTGAGCCTCACTGCTGGGAAAATACACATGCAACGCTGTGTGTGTTGGTGCATTTGTCAGGCACCACAAGCTGTAAGACGTGGAAAGAAAAACTCTTTTTTAGAACAGGTAATCCTGTGTCTGGCTGATGTGTTATGATTTATAAACTCGGATTATCACAGACCACAGATTTTAAAGCAATCGATTTCAGGCTGCACTGCTGGGAAACTGAGGAATTATGAAGCTGACTGGAACAAGCGTGCCTTTAATAAATGGATGAAATAGAGAGTGAGTGAAGGGCGGACATTTCAGCTTTTATTCTGTCTGACATACCAGGAATTCCATGCAGTCATTTGTGCCACTTCCTATTCACCTTGGGCTCGCTGACAGGACCGCTGATTAATCATGATAACAATGTTTTCTTTTATTTAGCCTTCACCTCCCAGCACTGGGACAAATGACTTTTTTTAGGAGTCAGCAGGTGAGACTGAAGCTTGGACCACCAGGGTGTCCATCAGTCAATATGCTGTTGTTTTGTTTGTTTCACAGTGAACTTTTCATGGTCAAGAACAAACATGCAGCTGTGCATATTAATGCTAAAATGCAACTTTCGTTCTTTCCTTTTTGTTCTTTCATACACCGTCTTTCCCCCGCTACTGTACATCCCTGTGGGGTTCGACTGCTTAGGAAAGTGACGCCACGCTGAAAAAATGCACAGAGCGAGGCCTTGAACCCTCCTTGCTAAACACATCACATCATCATCACACTTCATTGAGTTTCCCCTCTTTACATTACCTTACTCCCACCAGTGTGTTTAATCTGAAGACAAAATACACAGAAATAACTGTCACAGAATGAGCTGTGGTTGGCAAACCTTCTATAAGGATCATTTAACTATTAGAAATAAAACACAAAATCAGTGTAGGAGATCAGGCTTTCATGTGGATGGGTTTAGTTGTTAATTAAGTAAAAAGCTGGGACATAAAAAGTAAAGTGAGCTCTTTCTCTCAAGTGAAGTCAGTGTTGCATGTTTAATTTTATAAATGTGAAAAAGGAAATTGCTTTTAATGACCTTTCATTGGATAAATAAAGATGTGAAAATTAAACATCCATATTAAATTAGGGATTTTTCATCTTCTTCCCCATGTGCACACCAGCTTTTTGGTGATGTCACTGTTGCAAACAGATGCCAACTCTGTGGCCATTTGAAGACCTCATCTATTACTGTGGCCTGGTGTTTACCTCTGGACCCGCTTTAACAGTGAAACTAAACAGACCATATGGACACAATGTGAAATTGGGGCTTTTCTCCTTTAAACCATGGGCTTCCGATGCATAAAGCCACAGGATAAGTGTTCACTCATCAAAGAACTGAACGCCAAACCATCTCTGAGGCCTTCACGCACATGCACATACACACAGAGGGAGATAAGGCAGCTGCAGACGCACTGTGAGAGTAGGGAACACACCGTTACACATGGAAGAAGGGTGTACAAAGACACACAGAAAAACTGGCTTACATGTGCATATACGCACACTCAGAGTTGACTGGAGGTGTGTAATGGATTGGATCCCCCTCATAACTCCTAGGACAGCGTTGTCTTCGAGATTCATACAGAGACGGATGAAACCACAGCTGTTTGGACATAAATTTTCTGAGGAATGCCTTAAGTCCAAGCCTTCAGCATAAAGACCATGACTGTAGATTCCTCTCCACATGACAAATGATCGCCCAAAGGACTGTTGTGTGTGTGATCACACATGTTTGTGAGTTTTTGTGTGTAAAGGGCTACTCATGGAGATGTATTCAAGGTCAATGAATGCATATGCTATTCATGATTTTATATTTTCTTTATGTCCATGTTCACAGTGGCTACTTTAGCGCGTGTATTTGAATATATTTGGAAAAACTATATGGGTGTGTTTATCGCAGGTTTTGGGAAAAAGATGAAATAGTGTGCAGACACCTCAAACTCAGCAGCTGGAGAAAAAGAAGAGCAGCTGGCCACGTCTCATAAAAAGTCAGAATCTCATTTTCTTAGTCATACAGTAGCTAATGCTGGAGTCATGTTATCATACATAAGTGTGCAGGTTTACTAGAATATTTTGGTTAGATTAAGTTGCATGCTGCTTATAGAGTCTGAAATTGTTATGCCAACAAGCCCACATATCCGTATTGCTTTTTACAAGGCTATATATCATCTCTAGATATAACATGGTGACATGGATAGTATCAGCATCTTCCTTGGACTGTCTATAAAAGATTTAAAGTTCTAAATATTTAGCCTCTGGTTTTACTATCTAGCTGGAACTGTACTTACTACTGTGCAAGTCACTCAATTGTCTACAGAACAGATATGGTTTGAATGAGAAACTGGCACACTGTCTGCATTTTTGTGATAATTGTGGACTAAAAACATTGGTTGAAATGATCCAATCAGTAAGCATCAGAGAAATACATACATACCTGTTCACTGAGCAAACTGAATGTCGTGCTGGGTTCAGTTTACTGCTCTACTGAACAAATACCACAACCAGCTCATGGACAACATGTCAGTTCTCCCCAGTTTTCCTCAAAAGAGCTGCACCTGCTAGAAACAGTTAAGAGAGCCTCCACTGCTCACCACACACCTAGTTTCCTCCCTGCCTCTATAAAATAAAGGGTTTATAGCACATCAATAACCCCTCTCATCCCTCTTCCCTTACTTTCAGAGACAAGGTTTACAGCTAGTGAGGGACGGAAGGCTGTAGGCCTTGATGTGAGAGCCTGGGGCTAACGGTAGCGCTGGGTACTGTAAAGTGATGAAGGGCCTCTGCTTTTACGATGATGTGAATGATGTAGCCAGGGAGAGTAAAAGAGCTTGTGAGAGCAGCAGTGTGTCCATATACTGTACATGACTGGACTGCAGTGGAACTGGATAGATTATGTAGTACACAGGTACTAAATATTTACATCTCCTTTAAGGTGTTCCGTACATTGTAATATTCAAAACATTTTGCAGCTGAAGATGAAAATTAGCAAAGAGCAGAGGCACAGTGCAGCCAAACAAATCATTTAATTTGGGTCCCTTAAATTCAGTTTCTAATTAAATTATATTGAATTCAATTAAATAGCATTGCTGGTGCAGTTGTGTTAACAAATAACACTTTACCTTTATAGTGATCCACATTCAATGCAGCAAAAGATCAAACTTTTTACGTTACTTGTAAATACATGCACTCCACTCACTTTAAGACTCTAAAGAAGTAATTCCTCGTTCTTTTTAGGGAAATTTTCCTGTTGGCATTTCCAGACAAGATCTTCAATAACATGCAATGAAAGGGTTTTGTATGAGTCAACATTTCCTTCAAGAAGCCACAGGGGGGCAGTCCAACATAGCAGTACAGGTCTGTTCAGACTTGAGTGGCAAGTTGAGGTTTGCTTTTCCTCCGACCACAGAGCAGATTGGAGAAGATTAGCCTTCGCTTGGCCGGTAATCACCCTTATCACACGAGAAAACTACAACAATACAGAGAGTTTAATGGCAGAAGTAATTGTTGTGGAAGTCCAGCGTTATGCTGCGGTGGTGTGATGAATGACAACTGCAATGCACCACACTGTGAGAAGATTGCTGCTGCATGCTTGTTATTTAAACCCATTTGTTATGGTTGCAACTTTCCTCTGGGGTTTCTGAGTATGGAGAAGTCACTTGATATCAAAGAGTGGCAGGAAGGGTATTTTTTTTGCACCACCAGGAAAAAATAAAGTTTTCATTTTGAGCAAATCAAAAGTGATTTTGTACATGGACTTATTTTCAGCAAAAACTTTCACCTTAAAGTTTGAGAAGGGGCAGAATGATGGCCATAAAGTGACAAACATAATGAAATCAAGATACAGTTACCTCTCGGGTATACGCAGTCTTTGTGTTCCTTGGCTATACAGCTTCCTAAATTGTCTATTCATGACTATAAATCTGCATGAAAAGTATAATCAGAGTGTATTGAGTAGCAACAGCAAATATGAATGACAGCTGATATAAAACTTTCAATAGAAGTCGCCTGTCTTAAAACCACATAAATCCTCTTACAACAAAACTCTGCCTGCTGCAGGCAGAATGGGTTAATCATGATCTAATACACAGCCACTGCATGCTTGGATTAGTATCAATTGGCTGTTTTCTTTGTGCATTTAGCTACGTGTACACCCATGTGACTGTATGTGTGCACTCTGTGTGGAAGTATCTGGTTTTTGTGTTTTTTTTCCCCTTTGTCGTTAATGTATGTGTGTACTATGCGTGTGTATGTGTGATTCAGAGATTACAGTGCTTTTCAGCTGAGGTTTGGAATGCCTCATACCGAGACAGCTGCAGTCTAGACTGTCATTCTCACGTCACTTTATCACTTCAGGCCTAAAAGACAAATGAGGAGGAGCACCCTGATATGTAGCCTCATCTGATAAGAGAGGTGGTAAGAGGATCTACTAATGACTTCTCCAAACTAGCATGAAAAGGCAGCTCTAGTGTCTGATACAGCAAGCAGTGTCAAAGGGTTTTTGGGGAAGCGATGACTGAAGCGCATGAGCTGTCCGCCATGATATGTATGAGTAACACGCATTCACGTATACGATGGTGCAATAGCAGGAGTAGAACAAAGTTCAGAGAGGTTTCTCCATACATCTGCAGACTTCTTCTTAGACCATACCCACACTTTTTTAAACAGTGTATGTTGAAATACCCTTCATATATCTCATACACTTTCAGCAAAAAATGAATTTACGTCTTTTGACCGCTGTAAGCTGTGAGAAACTTTCCAAAGCAGCCAAAGTAGGAAATGCCAGTCCCTAATGTCAGGGGCCTGCTCTGTCCTATTATGGTAAATCGAAGCAGAATGTGTCATTAGCTAATCGAGGGCTAGTTACTCCTCCTTTCAAAATACCAGACAGAGGGCAGTCTCTGTCCCTGGCGCTCAAGCCTTCAAAGGCCCCTATTATACTTCAATGGAGGGTAAACAGAGGCTCCCAAAAATGACGGTCTCCAAAGTTTAAAGCAACATCGTTTATCACCCTGCCAGACACTGCAGGTGTGACCCCATTCCCACAGCCTCATTGACAGCCCAGGCCAGGGGGAAAGTACGCTTTTGTATATGTGCATGGATGGACACACCATTCGGCCAATACACCTATAATCAGAATAATAACACTTTCAAAAAACTTTGCCATAAAATCAAAAAAAAAATTTTTAAGGATACACAACTGCACAAGAACACTCCTGATGATATAGTATAACAGAAATCAAGCAGAATTTAGTTATTTTCATCATTTATGTTTCAATGTGTCTACATGATAAGAAAGGAATGTAGAGAGAGAGTGTGTGTGTGTGTGTGTGTGTGTGTGTGTGCGTGTGTGTGTGTGTGCAGCAAATTACTGAAAGGCAACTCACTACCCTTTTTTTGTAAGCTTCAATACTATATTAATTTTATGCAAAGTCATCAGGTTCCAGCTGTTCAGGAAAAGCTCTTGGTCATCACAGATAATGTGATGTTTGTCAGCGGGTAAAACTGGACCGCTCTATGTCAACCATTATTTTATTCGTAGTCCAATAAATACTTCAGTCAGTCAGTCTGTCAGTCTCTGAAGTTCTTGTTTGTTGCTAAAAAGTGATGTCAGTTTCAGTCACTGCAGAAGTCATCAAGTAACCAACAGAAGTATCCGTTTACTTTGTTCTACTACATGGCTTTGTTGAGTACTCAAGTCTGATTTGTCAATGACGCCATACTATGGTCTGTTATTTCTGTAAAGCAGACCACTGCTATGAATAACATACTGTTGCTATGCATAACACAGTCCCAACCATAGAATCTCACCGACTCTTTGGCTGAAGCAACAATATCATTTTTAAATCAAAAAAAGATTCTTTTTTTTTTTTCTGACAACTTATTGGTTTCTTTATTAAGTGACAGTGTAATAAGTGGAATAATGTTCACTAAGGGGCTCTTTGTATCAGAGGTGGATGTAGGGCCAGTGAAGAGGTCTATTAATGACCGGCTCATTGTGTCTTACATAACTTTATTGTCTGTTCTTATTCATCAATTTAAACAGTTAAAGCATCTTTTGAACTGTCTATTTTAACCATAAATGAGACCTGAGTAGGAAGCTGTTTGTTATGTTAAGTTTCCTGCTTGCGTTTTCCACCATGGTGTAGGATTTGAACCAGTGACCACCTTTCTGTGACATTTAATCTGTGTGTCTGCATGTTTGTGTGTTTGTAAGCAAGCTACATTATATGAACAAAAGGGTATATTGAATTCAGGTATTTTGTTGCTATCAGGAGACTGCGCTAATGAAAAAAAAAAAAAAATGCCAAAAGACTTAAAATAATTTTATATTGCGATAAATGTCATTGCAGGGTGGCATGGTGGTGCAGTGTTTAGCACTGACACCTCCCAACAAGGTCTTGAGTTTGATCCTATCTGTGAGGAGTTTGCATGTTCTACCCATGTATGTGTGGGTTCTCTCCAGCAGGTTAATTAGTGAAGCTAACCCACCCAGTTCATCGCATGCATATATGTATCTACAGGGTGAGTGAAAAGTAACTGGGCATTAGAAATTGCTTACAGAATTTTTAGTATCACTGAAGCCATGACGAAAACATTTTTTAAACAGACAACACTAATGGGGATTTTCTTATTTTCTTTATATTTTCTTACACGGATTCAGGAGGTTCTCAATGATATCCCAAAGTCCTTCCGAAGGTTATTCATTCCATCCCATGCTGTTTGAGGAAACTGGTTGATGCCACTGGTGCTCATGTTGAAATATGAAAATTTACTTTAATTTTCCCATGTAATAAATAACTTGTATCATTTGTTTCAATACATTTGTAACAGGAATATGGATTTTATTACCAATTTTTAATACCTTGTTACTTTTCACCCACCCTGGATATGCATGGCAGTGAACTGGTAACGCATCCAGGATGTTGGTAGATGAGAGACTCCAGCATTCCTGCAGTTGTGTTAATTTTGTTAACATTGTCACCTATGCTTCTAAAATATTCATTCATTCATTCATTCATTCATTCATTCATTCATTCATTCATTCATTCATTCATCTTCTGAACCTGCTTTATCCTCACTAGGGTGGGGGGGCTGGAGCCTAACCCAGCTACCTATGGGCAAAGGAGCCTGGAAAAGTCACCAGTTCATCACAGGGCGAACCTAAAATTCTTCAGTTTATTCAGGTTTATTCAATTTTACTGAATTTTCATTATCATTATAAATGTTTTAAATGTAGATCTAGAATTTAGTGAAAAATATTCAAGTGCTTGTCACGTTCTGGTCATAAATAGTCATTTTAAAGAACAAGTAACCATCTTGTTGCTTCAGCTCCCACTAAGGATGAAACATTATCCTCTAAACACACAAGATGTATTGATTTGACATTTATCATGACAATTATTGACAACAACTGACACAAGCATTTTTATCAGGATAATAATTCAAATCAGCGGGAATGGAAAATCCTACAGGCTGTATAGGTGTGATTTACCCCAGTGTTTTTGTCCATATAATGTGATTTTGTTGGTGCTGAAGTGTCTCGGGTGTCTGTGTCTCTGTTTGGACGTGTTTATTGCGGCCGTGTCCTTAGTTCAGGTTAATTAACAGGGGTTATGTGAACAGATCCCATCAGGGTCAAGGTGATCGAGGGTGCTGAGCAGGTGGAAAATCAATAAGATTGGCTCACAGAGCATATCGACCGCTGGTTAAACACAGCCACTATTGATTGACATGTTTACAGCGGAAGTGTGTTTAACAGTGTCAAACACACATTAAATGAATAAAATGTTCTTGCACACCAGACCTTTATGCCTCATTTATGATTCTGTTTTTTTGTGCAATTTTCATTCTGCACGAACATCGGTCTGGTCCTGACTAGAATGCACAGACCCTCCAGAAAAAATGAAAAGGCCACCGATGTATTTATTTATTTATTTGGCAGGGACAATGCAGTCAAACATAGTTACAAGTTTGCAGCTGATGTGATGCATATAGAGTTTATATCTAGTGCTAGTTCTCAATTCCAGTCCCCGGTTGGGCTCTTCCACAACATTGCAGTACAAGTATAAAATATGCATCATTTAAAACAATCATACCATACATTTCGATAATCCAGTGTTGCATTTATATATGAGGCATTCATTCACTCTCCCACTCTCCCACACAATATACACAATATTTACAGATGAGAACAGTTGTGTTTTGTCTTTAGCCAGGTTTTGGTTCGGGTGGTGAACACGTCCAACTCTGAAATGGATTTGATTTCTGATGGCAGTGAGTTTCAGAGTTTAATACTCTTACAGGAGAGGGATGATTGTCCGAAAGTTGCCCTGCAGAAGGGGATTTTGCAGTTTAGGTTAGAGGAGCTTCTGGTGACTCTGTTGCTGTTTTGTCTCTCAACAAATTGACTGAGGGGTTCAGGTGTTAAGTTATTTATACATTTGAAAATTAACTTGAAAAAACATAGGTCACTAAAGCTTTCGAAGCTTAGCAAGTTGTATTTTTTGAGGATATGGCAGTGGTGGTACCTGACTGTTTTTGTCCATGATTTTGAGAGCTTAAAAAAATAAAATAAAATAAAATAAAAACTGAAAAGCAGAACTTATTATCACTTACTTTAGTCATAAGATTAAGTATGAGCCATAGCAAAAACATCCAAAAAGTTCAGGAAACAAGGAAAAAGTAAAAGAAATAGAGGTAGAATGAAAGGGAATGGGTACAAAAGAGTTTGGACAAGATTAAGAAAGGACAGAGGAATACTGGAGAGGAAAACCGACAGGCCAGAGACTAGATTACGTAGCCTTGAAACAGGGTTGCTTCCACACACTATATAAGCCCCCTGTGAAAACACAAGCTAATTATTAAGAAAACAAAGGGGGAACCACAGGGACGTGCCAAAGCACACAGATCCCTGGCAGAGTAATTGTGCGTGAGCTATTTGGGCTGAAAACAGCACGATTTGGTGCTCTTCCTCAGCACAGCCAAGCAGAATGAACAACATCTGTTGCCTGGGATGGAGTTTGAAAACAAGCACAAGGAATGATTCTCTCCTTCTTCTTTTTTACTGCTATTCAGTGGAGTCTGACGAAAGACAATAGTTAATATATTTTAGCTTAAAATCAGACTCTGGTGAAGAAATATTCACCAGTTTTCCCAAAGCTATGCAAACATACTAACACAAATATAACCAGAGATCATTAGCAAAAAACAATCGTTCTGCTATAAAGGGATCTTATCATCAGTATGAAAGGCCAAAGCTCATAAAAGCTTGGCTCTGTAATAATGCTATCACTCCCATAGAGGCTCAGAACTTGGACCAAGAAATTCAGTGTTTTTTTGAAAGGGCCTTGAACGTTTTTGTATTGCCTTCTTTCGTGCATGATTAAATTATACAATCTAAGAGGCTTTTTGCATGTCCCCTGCGCTTTTCCAATCTTTGCCTAGTATCAAAATGATCTCTGTCCTACTCAGTTGAACATATTACCTCCAATCTCACTCTGCATTTTAAGAGGTGAGGGAAGTGTCGCTGGGAATTTGATAATACTCAGCAGCTCAGTGGATGCCTTGGTTGTGTGCCATGTTTTGAATTGGTTCTGAGGCTGCAGAGTTAACCATAGCAAAAAGCCAAAGGCATAGTTCCATTTGATTTCTGACAGAGTCAAAACAATTGATGTCAGCTTAAGAGAAATCGTGGTA
>JAPQRP010000009.1:16131034-16141316 GCA_037367295.1 Apogon hyalosoma | reverse complement strand
CACAGTTCTATTCTATTCTATTCTATTCTATTCTATTCTATTCTATTCTATTCTATTCTATTCTATTCTATTCTATTGTAGACTGTGGTGATTAAATTGAGATTTATAATGAAACAAAAATATTTTTTACAGGCTAATGTAACTCTAAAGCATAGACTCACAGATTTACAGCAAGTTTTTGCCATGTTTACGTGGTAATTTCATTATCCGCAGGAAAAACAATCATCTCATAACTATGCACTTTAGTCTAGAAAGATACACAGACATAAATAAACAAGCTAGCCTGGCAATGTTAATGTTAATGCTAACAGCTCCTGGTGCAACGCTCTGTGTGACACATTATTATGCACTGGGACTCGCACAATTAAAATGAATGGAAACTAAGAATGAACTTTGGACAGCGCTGTTGTTTAATGACGTGATCATTAAGATTTCTCTGAGAAGGAGACTGATCATATGTCAAATAAAGATCAAACACAATCTGAGACTGTGAGATCGCCCAGCCTTAAGTAAATGTTTCATCTATACAGTAAAATTCCTATGTTTTTTAGCCTCTGGTTGCAGACAAGTGGCAGAACTTCTGTTTGATATTTTAACTAATATCGAACATTTCCCTAATATGTCCATCTAATATGTGTGTGAGCTACGAGCATGCATACTTGTTTATTTTCCCACATACTAAAAGTGATTAGTCTCTACATGGTATAGCTTATTTTGCCCCCTCTCCTTCACTCATCATGCATAGAGGGGAGTTTATTTTCTCTTCCCTGTGCTCTGATTAATGCTTATTCATTTGAGCTGAGAAGAGATTGTGATGGTGGGGAAAAGTGTAATATTTCTGCCTCTTTGACCTTTTAAATTCTGTCGAATCATATATCCCAATGGTCAAATGCCATGGTTTTAACATAAGAGAGCATATTGTAGACATCTATACAATTTAACTCTCTCTCTCACTGTCACTTCTACTTCACTGCAAACTAATGGTGGAATAAACAGATCACCATAACTATAATTTTTATGGTATGTTAGTGTGCTATGTGACATGCCTGGACTACTTGCAAGAATGGAGTCATTGTTGTATGATACTCAGACCAATAAAATGAAATTAACAGTGATGTCTTTTTCACAGTAGTTACACCATGAAATCATGAAATCAACATTTCAGGGCTGACAAGCTGGTCATGTCATCCAGTAAGAAATAAATTAAATCAAGAAAGTGACATAATGTGTGTGTATGGCAAGCGTTTGGACTAACACCAAGTTGAGTAGAACTTTTAATATGGAAATAGATTTTTGAGGTGCAACATGTACAGTAAGGGCTGTTTTTTTTAATATATTTTCTGCAACAATTGCTGAATTTGTGCAATGAAGCATACAATGACATCCACTTATTTATTATCATTTTTTTTTATTGCCATTGTATTTCCACGTCAGAAATATTCATTACAGCTCTGCAACTGCAAGAATTGTCCAGTGGTCACAGTCTTGTGGAGGAATGGGTAATATCCGTTGGACAAAATCTGTGATAGATTCTAATCAGGCACTGTTTGATGGTGTTCATGCATAATCATTGTATCTGTATGTGTGTATGCGGGCTCTGTCATTAAATATTCATCACAGAGCGCCATTGTTTTTGGAGGACTACATATGGGGTAATTAGAGCAATAGTTTATACCTACATAAACAACAGCCTTCTGGTGCAGAGGACTCTGCGTTAATGTCAAACAGACAGAGGCTGAGGCAGTATGTGTGCATGTGTGTGCATGTCATTCTGCCTTTTTGTCTGTCAGTGTTGGATGAATATGTGTGTTGTATGAATGCATGCACATGCATATGTTTGTAATGTGAAACAGGCACCATCAACGTAAGCGTTTACGTGTGTCCGTGTGTGCATCTTGATGTGTGTGTTGTTTCTATGTGTGTCGATGGGGGTCGGGGTGCCATGTTAAATGTGAAACAGGCAGTGGCAATGCCTCAGTGGCACAGAGGGAAAAGCATGACCATATGAACTGCCCCCTAGAGATCCAGAGAATCCATCACCAGCCTCTGGTTACCATGAGTGTGTGTGAATATGTGTGTGTACGCAGCTGCACGAAGGAGATAGACATCAGGGTTCAGTGAGATAGTAGTCAGACGCTTTACACTGAAGAACAAACTCTTCTTCCTCTGGTATTCAATTAATTTTAATATTATTATAAATATAATACCCTCTTTGATAAAAAATAACTTCAGTTGAAAAAAATAAACAATATGTTTTGGCTTAGATGGACATTTGTACTAGTTTCCTCAGTTAAATACTTAGAGCAAAATATACATAGCCCTCTATACTTTGTAAAAACCGAGACTTGGGTGAATTAATACTTACATAATTAAATACAGCAATTTATAAATAAGGCAAAAGGTAAATTTAACAAATGTGAAGCTGAAGTTGAATTAAATATATTTAAACCATCTATTTCAGTTTCAATAGAAAGAAAAATCCAGTGATATAGGGTTATTGATTACACATATATACTTTAATAGGGAAGCTGAAAAATAAGAAAATATATTTATTTTACTCATAGTAATGTCAATAGTTTCAATTTCTTTGAATTGCCACCATATTTAGCATTTTTTACATTATATGTTCTTTGAGCTACACGTGACCCTTATTTCAGTGACTGAAAAAATAATAAACTATATAAAACTATTTATATAAATCTAATTATTTAAGATAAATATCCAGGGACTTCTAAATCTAGTCTTCTAAATGGGTTTTTAATTATTTAGTAAAGTTTGTTTGAGTAACACACATTTAAAACACATTTTAATTGTTTTAGGACTCAGGGTTAATACTAGATTAGAGGTGTATGCATATAGGTGCTCAATAACATTAGATTAAATTTATTCACAAGTGACAAATGACCCCATTCTTAGTGGCATACTGTTGTACTGTCGTCAAATGGGACAAATTTTAGAGAGACAAAGTGTTCTGCCTGAAAAACTTAGTTTAATTAATCTTATAGTCATAAGTTTCCAGGACAAATTTAGTCCCCAAACAGGGACCAATTTGGATAATTTTAATCACATCAGGTGTTTTACTTAAGTTTATCATTATAAATTAATAGAGAAATCGACACTGTATTCCACAATTTTTGGCAAAACCTGTCAAATTCCAGCCTGCTCTTTTGAATCACCTCCAAAATTTAATACACAGAGGTTTCTGAAAATCTGAGTGGTATGTTGTGTGTAACATTGTTGACTGACAGGCAGAGTGATTTTGGTAGATAAAATTATAATTAACATGAAACAAACATCGTCACTGTGCTGTTTCTTGATGACTTGTCTTCTACTGGATTTACACTTGGTCAGCATGAGCAGTATTGCTGTGTTTGCTTGTTTCCTGCCTGTTCTGTCTGCAGCCGACACAGTCTCCCCAGTTTTTTGCCCACTGGCCTGCGGCGGTGTTGAGGTGGCTGATGAAGTGGTGTTTGGCTCTGAAGGTCAGCCCTCCCTGGTGTGTGTTTTGTCTTTCAGTCAGCCTACTGCAGAGTTATGTGTTTCACAGACAAGTGAGTGGCCGAGAGCTTTGTGAGCTTTGTTGTTTATCAGCCCAATTAAGCATGTGTGTATTTTAGTTTCAGGAGGATATTTGTCTGTGAATGCACTGTGTCTTATTGTAACTTGATTTTTATCTGCACACCTTGTACTGGTGTGTTGATTTCACCTATTGTTCAAATAGCTGCTGGCTTTCTTGATGCAGTTCTTGTAGGATTTGGAAGCACAGTTGTGCACTGGTGTTAGTATGTTGTGTGAGAGTGGCTTTGAGTGTGTATTTGTCCTATGAATGCATTGACATTTACAGTATGTTTGCCATCACATCCACAAACACCTCCCAAGGCTCTTTCATCAGTTACCAATGCCCTCTATGAAACAAAGTACAAAACTACATTTCTCAGCTTGGGGAAATCTCCCAACAGCAGCCTGCTGTGATTCACTGAGGCTGTAAAAACTCAAGCACCCATCCGTGCCTGCACACCATAGGCAGAAAGTGTTTTTAGCATTGCTAGTTTTTGGTGTGTGCTTTATTTACGGCCATAACTAGACTGCTATAAATTAGACTAAAACTGAGAGTGAGCAAAACAAGAGAAGGGGAGAATTGTTGTAGTTCAGGCAATAAATCACAACAAAAGTGGAGTTTTCATTTTGTCGTAAAAGGCAACAGCGTTGCGGTCTTGGGGTGAATGCATGCAGTTTATCGATTTTATTATATTAGGGCATTTCCTCACACTCCAGCATTTTATGTTTCTTCATTATTTTACTTCCCACCCTGCCCTTGCACCCCTTTTCTCATTTTTTTGTTTTTTTCCTTCGGTTTCTTTTTATTTTTTAAGCTCATTCCCCAAAGAAAAAAGTCGTTTTGAATGAAAAAGGGCACAAGTGAATGCTTTCACGAGCTGTTAACATTTGACTAAAATAGGTTTTTCTGGTTCAGGTCCTCGTTACTTTTTTTTTTTTAACTTTTATTAAAGTGCTTTGCAGTTAATAAAAGGCATACACACTTTTACAAACAAAACAAACATAGACACCTGAAAAATATGGTAGAATAATACAATCAAACAAAATAAAATACCCACTTCTCCAAAACAAAATTAAAATTATGAAAATGACACTAAAAACATTGACTTGAACTTTAATTTACATAATAGCAACTGAATACACTCACTATAATTGACGTCATCATGTACTCCGTAATGAAGACAAAGGGCTAAATGAATGCTGAGTTGGTAATCTATCTCTGAAGGGTGGTTTTAAGTTGTTTCCTCTATTCTTTCCTCAGTTTGTCTCATCCCACCAGGACAGTGGCAGGTGAGCAGAGGTTTCCTCTCTAAAGAGCCCCAGGCAGACCTGCCTTGCCCAGAGTCAGACCAGAGCCAGCCCACGGCCAGATGCACACACAGTGGAAGCAAAGTGAGCGGAGATCTTCAGCTGGAAAAATGTGAGGTGAGACACAGGACACTAAACTGAGAGAAACATTCAGACTTAAACCATCAGCCAGAAAATACTATACCAGAATCTAATAAACTCATCATCTATGATACCATATATGTTTAACCCTTACATACTCTACCTTCAGTATATGGTCCTGTTTGATTTAGTCCAAGAATCCCCTCGAAGTACTATGTATAAAAAAAAAAAAAAATCTGATTTGTTTATACTGATTACATAGCCTCCCTGCCATAAACACTTGTGGTTATTTCTTAATTTCAGAGTGTGCTTTTAGGTTTTATACAACCTATTTATGGGGAAAAATCCTTTACAATCAAACAGCATTATTTCCTATTTTACCAAAGGCATAAAAACATATATATTGTATTAAAATTGAAATTAGACTGAGAATAGCTTCCACTATTGCACTAAAATTTGGACATCCTGAACAAATATCTATATTTTTTCAAAAGCTATTTCCTTTTTTGCACCTTTTGGTCTCTTTAGGAAAAGTCATCACATTTCAGACTAAAACAAACCTGTCATCTAGGGTGTTTTTACTGCTGACAAAGGTCAAAGCAGGTCATATTTGACTCAAACACAACACACGATAGAGAAAGATTGTTATTATACTATGATATTTTAGCAGTTTTATAAATGCATGTATCGAGTTTTGATGATCTTTTTTATAAAACTTTGTGAAATGTCTCAAATACAAAGACAAAGAATGGCTGTGTACTCCGAGTCCCTCTGTGCACAAACGTACTCACCTCCCCCCTCCCTGGTTACGGTGATGATCTGAGAGAGCTTTCATGCCAGAGGAAACACTAGCCCTCACCAGCTGGCCACCCCAGCCACCAATCAGGTCATCTGCCTCTTCTCCCTCTTTTTATCGGTCTCTCTCTCTGTCTCACATACACACACACACACACATGCATACACAAGTAAATATATAGGCAACAGATACACACACATGCACCCTCAGGCACAGATGCATGAACATAAAGCAAGGCTACACACATAAACAGACACTCAAGCAGCACCAATCACACACCCCCACATATACGGCACATACAGGCCCGATGTATACACTACCTGCATACATACACTTTAATTTCACCAGTGGGAACTAATGCTGTTTGAGCAGCAGTGCTGAAATGACTGTGGTGATGCAGTGCTCTCTTTTTGAGAGTCTAAATGCCACCAGGGAGCTCAGTGTGGCTAAATGGCTGCTAGTAACAGCCACTACACTGTCAGCATGCAAACCTTTGGGACCTCATTATTTATAATAACACTGCATTGTAAATATATGAAATATAAATAGGGACTTATTTCTTGTTTAGTTTTTCCATCCTGATACTGACAACACAGCTGAATAAAACACGCAAACATGCTGCTTTCAGTCGAACTGCATTTTCCTGTTTTTCAGTATTTGACTTGACACCCTTATCTTGAGCGACTACACATGATTTAACAGTTATATCAGGCTAAAGATTCGCCTTGCCAGATTTAGAAAATGTATGTGTTTGTAATGTGAAGCCAGTTGAAAGCATATCATTGATAAAATTTGATGTATTGATGCTATGATGTTGGATTTATCATGCAGAGTTGTGGAGTTCGATCCAAAACTTTAATAAATTTCCAGTTTTGTACTCAATCCAAGAGCAGGACTATCTATCAAAAGCCAGCATTCTGCCTCAGTTTTACAAAGAAGGAAGTTGTAGGCTATGAAAATATGACTAAAATAAGCTCATAAGGGAACCTGTCTCTGTCACACAGTACCCAACAATACATGGTACAGGACCTCACATGCTGTATATAAGCTTCATATTGGTGAACTGCACCATAAATTCACTGACCGCGTTTCTCTTCATCCTGAAACAGTGTTTTGACTATGCAAAACAATGGGTGAAATTCAAGCACCACATAAGTCACATAAAACCAAAGAGCTGGTTTCTCAGCATTGCTTTTTTCTCTGTTTTGATTCCAAGTCTGACCAGACTTCTGGCTCTGATTTCAATCTCTAGATACTTTTGCAGTGGCCTGGGCTTTCAGTGTCAGGGAGGGGGGAAAAAGCAAAATACTGTACAAAAAAACATTGCAAGACGTAATCAGATATGCCATATGACATTTTCTTCCTCCGAACTCAAAGTGCACTCGCTCTTTTGCACACAGTAAGGAGAGCAGCAAATTCACCCATGCACAGACAGACATTTACGTGCACAACAGTACACAGCCGTGTACTGTCTGCCTGCCTGCCTACCAGAAAGTCGTAGCCTTTTTCCGCAGACAATCCTTCACTGTTTCCTCCAGTCTCCTAATTGGCTTTACGCAGACCCAGCCCACAGACCTGAGTCAGAAACAATTAAAAACTCCATTTATATTCCTCCGCTGAGCACATGGGTCCCACAGTGTGTGACTGCTAACATCAGCCCTCATCATCTGTATGTGATTTTAACTTCAGTCCGCTTTCAATATTTATTTGAACGTGGCCCTACATGAAAGGCCTGTGGACTGAACAGTAAAATGTCCTTTTTGATCATACAAATAATCTGTAGCTCGTCCAACATCGCCTTTAAATAAATATCTGATTTAAAAAATATTAGCTTTCCAAGCGGCATGTTTATTGTTTGACTTTTCTGTGGCTTTTATTAACTGGGAAAACACTTTTCACTTTTGCATCGTTGTCAGTGATTCAAATGCCTGGGATTTCAAAGACGAGGGGCTTACACAGGAAATAACCATCCTAAAAAAATAAATAACCCACCCAATTCATCCACCCATCCCATTTTGGCATATGGAAACGAATACTACTGCTGAATTTGGCTCCATCGTGCACCAGAGTGGAGCTTTCCAGACAGGTAATTACTTTTTTCCCCTAACAGACATTTTTGGTACATACCACAAATGTATCACTAACCACATACCAAATATCTGCTTTACACAGGGAACCAAACCCAAACAGATCTCTATCAGTGTCCATTTGATTTGTGTATGTAATGCAGGCAGCAGGTAATGACAGGAGTGGATCAAAAATAGTATGTGGCATCGTTTGGTTACAGAGATTTAAGATTAAGCTGTCAGCATTACAGTGGTGACGGAAATCAAAGTCTGAGGACTACCTTTCGGATCTAGGGCTGTCACTTTGTAAAATAAAACTTGATGCACTTACTGTTAGAGAACATGACACCTGATTATATGTCAGAACAGATTATGACTCTGTGTATTATCATCGCCATCTTAGAAAAAGACATCCTCTTGGCTGCTGTTTTACTTGAGGGAGCGGTTTGCTACTTGATATGAGACATATTTTTTTCTGATTGCATTCTCTTGCAACATGTAACTCAGAATTTCTGTGTTAAATTTTTTTTTTTTTTTTTTTTAAGGTTTCTTACCGACAGTGTTTCAGTAGTCTAATATAATGGCTTAGCTTTCTAGACCAATCAGAGACATAACAAAAAAGATACAGCAGTGCAGTAAGGAAATATAGACAGAGACAAAATAAAATTGGCATGTGTGTGTATAATATATGAGGTGTTTGTTGAGATGAGCCTTGCGTGCCAGGACACACAGCAGGTGCAGTGTGTCCCTGGAGTCCAGTGTCCCAGTATGTGTTTGGTTTGCTGGAGGTATCTTTGCCCCTCATCATCTCAGCTTTCCCCACCTCTCCTTCCCATCGATATAAATAAAAACCGACAACTCACCACACAACACGGGTCCACGGGAGCAAAGGAGACACGTTTTAGGGTGACAGCAAGTGGCTTCAGGGGTCAGTTTGAGATTCAGTGTGGTGATCTAAGAACACTTAAACAACAACCGCGTCGGTCAAACTCTGCATGTGACACTAGTGTGGTGATGGCACATTCAAAACTCTTATTTCCATATAATTGAGCTGAGTTACAGATATTTTCAGTTTTGGGAGGATTTCAGTTTAAGAGCAATAGCTGATTTTACAAGTTTGTATAAAATTTAGTGCTGTCAAATGATTACATTTTTTAATCAGGTTAATCACAGGCTGTGGATTAATTTGAATTAATTGTGATTAAATATCATTCATTTTTCATCCATATTAATTGCATTTCATTTTGCATGACAGAAAAAGGGGAATGCATATGCACTTAACGTGTTTACTAAACACCTTCAACAGTTTCAACAAAACAACTTGAAACAACTGTTCTTTCAAGGGGTTTTTTGTACTCAAAAGAGGGTCAACATGCTGTTCAGTGTCTTCCATCTTTATGGGTTGGTTCTGCTGCCTGTCACTACTGGATCACCCACCCATTTGCACATGCACGACAGTAACTCTACTTGGACAAACTGCTGAAATGTGTTACCAGAGACATTCAGAGTCATTCTGCACTGCAGATGGGTTAATTGCGTTAAAATTTTTAATGAGATTAATAATGATGATGGATTAATCCACATTAATGCATTAATTTTGACAGCCCTAATGAAATTACATTGAAATTGTATAAATGACCCTGGTGTTTCTTAAGCCTCAAACACTCCCTGGCAAACAAAAACAATTTCCAGTCCAAACTAAAATGTATAATTACTTCTGAATCATTAATTCAGTCAATACATGTAAATAATTCAGGTAAATTGCTGTTTCTTAGCCTTTTTGTGGCAACAGATATGACTCATTTGGACTTCATTGGGCTCCATAAAGAAAATAGAAATGCCATCATTTTCTGCTACATTGATTCGCCAGGAATACCCGTGTAGTTTAACAAATTTCAGTGGTTGTATATGCTTGTTTTTGCATTCAGTAAATGATATTTGTTGAAAAAGTCCATTTTGCTTCAGTTTCGTCTGTTCCAATATAATAACTTTTAAGTTTTTAAAAACATCATCATCATCCTCATCGTCAGTAATTTAAATATAGGAAAATTATTGCTTTTCATTGAGGATAAAATAATAAGTGGTGATAATTCATGTGATGAAAGTTAGATATAGAGAAAAATAGTTCTAGGTCTTTTAAGGGTTAACAGATATATGATTGTTGAATTGAGACATGGTGTTTTAGATTCATATACAGTTTAAATGTTAAATTTTATCATCGTCAGTTCCCTAATGCTTCACAAATTTGGGATTTTTTTCTTGAACTATTGATAGTTACTATATGTTTTTGTGTATTTTTTTGTGTTTTTGATGAGATGAGACAAATATAGACTTACAATTCAAGTGTCAACTAAGATTCATCTCACTTGTATTCAATTCAATTCAGTTCATTTCAGTTCAATTCAATTCAATTCAATTCAATTCAATTCAATTCTGTTCAGTTCAGTTCAATTCAGTTCAGATCAGTTCAGTT
>JAPQRP010000009.1:16105908-16125388 GCA_037367295.1 Apogon hyalosoma | reverse complement strand
CAGAGGTGATTACTGATGTGTATAAAATAGACCAAAAGGAGGAATGTGTCTGAAAACAAAATTATTCCAACTTTATTATTATACCTTTGGAACCCTTCAACTTTTGCTTTATACTGTTCTCTGCTGGAATCATTACTTTAAAATTAAAAAGTATGGTTCAATTAGAAATAAATAAATAAATAAAATAATGACATAACACATTATTTACATCTGCAACTATTACCGTTATGTTTTAGTAAGAATTTAACAAATAATTTAACACTGACAGAAAATACAGTTATTAAAAAATCAGCAGGAATAGAAGGTGAGAGAGATACACATGATAAAAAAAGAAGTGGACGCACTCTTATAGAACATATGGTACATAAAAACAACATTCAAGAGTGCATCAGACTGAAAGCAAAAGCTCTTCCACCAACTTTCGTAGGCTATAAAATCGACGGTAATGAATTGTTTCCAACTTTACTTTCTTTTGCAAAGGCATGCTGTACCTTTACGAGGCAAACAGTTACTTTCCCTCCTTCATTTCCCAGATTAACTGGCTCGCACATTAAAATCTTGGCTTGATGTCAATGACTCTGTAAAACAAATGAAATCAACTAAATTGAGCTGGATTTGCAACATCTGTCCTCTACAAAACCAACTAATAAAAACTTTACCGGGCTAAATTTGCGTTTCTATGAATTATTCTGCGCACTCTTGAAGATTAAAAGTGTGTAACTTACAAATGTCTCTGAAATAAGAACCGACACTCTATTCAATGAGCACAAAAGGAAAAGTGAAATTCTAGCTACAGTAATTGTATGTGCTAAAATGGAAAATATATTACACTGAGCCTATTTTATTTCCAGATTTTCAAGCCAAACAGAAATATCAATCTTATCAATATTCC
Source organism: Apogon hyalosoma (assembly GCA_037367295.1). Lineage (NCBI taxonomy): Eukaryota > Metazoa > Chordata > Actinopteri > Kurtiformes > Apogonidae > Apogon > Apogon hyalosoma. The sequence continues at coordinate 16,124,496 of JAPQRP010000009.1, read as the reverse complement.
CTTTAGTTTTAAATCAGTTTTACGGCATCAACAAAGAGCAAATTTAGCACCCTGCTGTTCACTTTCCCTCAGTTTCGGTATTTTCTTTCAGCTGCTGTCATCTGCTTATAGTGAAGATTGTGTAACGTGTGAAGCCCTGAAGTTAAACACTACAACTGGTTAAAAAAATACAGATGCTTGACACTCTGGTGGTGTAGAGGGGGGGACTTTTTGTGTTTGTTTGTGCTTTTATTTATTTTATTATTTTTTACCCATTTATTTATTTATTTTCTGATACCTGCTGTATGTTCATACCTATTCAGTTGTTAAAAAAAAAAAAAGTGGGAAAATAAGGTTCTATTTTGTATTGTTTTGGTCCTGCTCAGAAATATGAACCTCAATAAAGATAATTAAAAAAAAAAAAATACAGATGCAAAAGTGTTGTAAATGAGGTGTTGAAAGAAGAAACCTTCCATGTCCCTGTTTCCTCTACCTTCTACAGCTGACATGCTCAGTCCTCCTTCCTTCTCCCTGCTAGGTGCACTTGATCCTTTTATTGTCTGTCTTAATGTTTTTTTGTTTTTTGTTTTCTTTTTACCATTTCTTCCTTGTGTTCATTGTTACGACGCAGTAGAAGCAAATTAGTGTTTCTCAGAAAACATAAAATCACAGCCTATCAGTGGTCTAGAGCGACACATTTCTGCCAAAATTAAAAATCAATTATTAAATTATTTTTGTGTGTTCTGTTGTGGTTTTAGTTTATAGGAAAAAAAGCTGCTAAAACGATAATTAATGGCTTATTTTACTGGTAACAGAGCGGTGGAAAGGACGTCTCTCCCCCTCCCGCTGCTGTCCTTTCATATTAGACCCCAGTTCACGTCCTTCCTCCACAGCCTTAGCAGGGGAGTATTACACCGTCTAACGCCCGTCTGCAGCTTAAATCCAGCTTTTTCTCATCGGTCTTTTCTCATCATGTGTATTTAAGGCCTTCAAGCTTCAAGATAAACTGGATGAATGTGCCCAATGTTCTGGTGTGAGTGTGAACGCTGTCTGATTGAAACAAGGTGGCATGGACTTAATTTAACCCCCAGAAAAACGCGTCAGTCCAAATGCTCTCCTAACTCAACTAATCAGTCTGGCCTTTCACAAAGGCCTCCAAAGCCAGAACAACCAGAGAAATATGTGCCTCGACTGGCCTAATGACATTTTACACGTAATAAACTTACACTTGGACACCATTTACCACTACAGGGAGCTGGTTTGAGAATTTGACACGACTTTTACAAGGCCCAGGGTAGTTGCTTTTTTCTGCTTTTGCCTGGGGTAACTGAAAATAGTTAAGTTGGTGATTAAGTTTGCACTTGTGAATTGTCAGTACAACACACGTTCCCAATAGGTAGATGAAAGTTTTTGTTTAAGTGACTGTTTGAGACTATAATGCTTTGTACTTGTTCATTTTTCAGTTGTAGCTTATGATATATGGATTGCAAGCAAACAGCAGAAAACCATATTGTATTACTTTTTGAAAGTGTTGTAATATAATTAAATACATTATTTGAAAAAAAAAATACAGCTGCAGACCATATTTATAATATCTGAGCTGATGGTTTATTTCAGTGAGACACATAACCACAAAATTGGAACTAAAAAGATTTTTTTTGTTTGTTTTTCACATCAGAGTAAAAAACACAAAGAAAAGTCATTAAAAAAAAATCCAATCTGCTTTTATTATGGACACAAGCCTTAATAGTTTTATTGTGGACAGGTTATAGCCTTGCCCATCAGCTCCCATGTGTGATATTCATGACACCAGAATGTATTGTGGTCAAATATGACGCATCATCTCACCTGGCCCTGCAACTGCACACACATGTAGCTGCTTTGTTTAGTAAGACAGGTGTATTTACATGGAAATCTTGTCTAGTGCAGATGTAACTGTAATAATGATCCTAATGACAAAGAGCATGAAAACTGCAGACAGTGAAGGAGGGATAAAGTGAAAGTGACAGAGGAAAATTGACCCCCCAAAAAGCTGCCATTGTCGATGATGGATTCCTCCCTAATCGAAACAGTTTGCCCAGTCGCCCAGCTGGGCTTCATGTGCTTTTGATTACTCTCCGCCATTTAGTTCCACAAAATTACATGCTGCCTAATGGCCTTTTAATGGTTATAGGTTTCTCTGCTCTTTAATGAGCCTGCACCAGTTGGTTGCTAATGCCCTATGGAAATTTGGCAAACATCCAGTGTGGTTAAGTATATTTCCCTCCAGTTTACAACTTTGTTGTGTGAAATCACAAACAAGGAGCTTGGGTGTGAGATGTGGAAATGTGGCTCCTACTTCTCCTGCTGGTTTGTTTTGTTTTAGTGTGAGGTGATCCACACAGTACCATAAGTGTGCTATTAAGTATTAGATTGTTTGCATTCCCATGCTCTCTGTGATTTGTCTGACGTGATAATGTGGGAACTAAGCTGTTTTCACACACACATATGTGACACATACATGCACTTGCACACGAGATAGCAACACTACTGAAAAGAATAACGCCAACACTTGTGTCTCTCCTGTATAACAAGTCACTGAAGGAGTTTATTTGGGTTAAGTGGTCAAGGTGAGAGAGAGAGTTCATTCTCTGAAAAGATGTTAATCATCTGCATGTCCATTACTGATGTGTGTGGTTTTATCTCTGTGGTCTGTCTGTTTTTGTGTCCTAATGTGTGTGTACGTGTATCAGAGTGTGTCTGTGTCTTAATGGGGACGTTAGCAGCTGCTTTTTGATGAGTGCCTGTTTACTGGACCTAATTAAGCAGAAAACGGCCACACATCTCCCCTGCTAAAGTAGGACCCCAAACAGATGGCCGAAGGACCCCAGAGGCTGTCTGACACCTTGCCCGATCTGGATGGCCACTCAGCAGCCAGTCAAAAATACTAAAACTAACTAAAAAATAAAAAGAGGCCAGTCCATTTCATCTCTCTCAACACTGTCCCAGTTGCATTAACAAGGTCATTATTATACCAAATTTCCAATCTGGTAAGTTTTTTTTTCCCCATATTGATCAGAATTAATAGAGACAGACAGATAAATGGACACTTTTCAAGATTTCAATTCACTTCATTGCTATAAATATATCAATCTGGAATGATTATCACTTGAAACTTGTCAGGGCTTTGAAGTAGAACATATTGTGCATATTTCCACTAAAAGGTTGCAAGGCTGAACGTCTGGTTTTTGTCTCAGACCATTCCTTCATTTCTTGGGGTTATTCCCCTCTTGAAGCCCTTCTTCAGACTTTGACAGGTCTTGGGCAATAACAAACTGCCCAACTGCCTCAAGGAGGAACTCTGGGATACGTCCTACACTTTGTTATTCTTCATATTGCTTTATCTGTCTGGAGTCTGACAGAGGCTTACCTGAGGGGACGTACAGGACTTCTGCCGACACTAAACGGATCATGGAAGCAGCTTGCTACATGTCTCACTGATGAAGACATCACCACATAGCTATGCAAAGGGAGAGATGAATCCACAGACCACAGGCACTGTCATGTTTTAAAGAGTTGATTTAAGTATTACAACAGAAATCTAAAAAGGTGCTTTATGAACAGCAGTTAACTCTTTACTGTAAATGTAGGATTATGCGCTGCATGTTACTGCCAATATTACAGTATCGTTGCACTGTTACACTTTGATGACCACTGGTGCTTCTGTTTGTGATACTGCCACTACACCAGTTCTAGTTTAAGTACGAGGACCTTCACTGCATTAATAAGAGAGTCATATTTAAGCTACGTGTAATGTTAACATGTTTGATAACTGCACATTATAATTTCATAGTAACTTTCTTGATATCTAGTCTTCTCTGTTGTGGTTCAGGTAAATTATCCCCATCTGCTGAAAGGTCAGAGTGTTACATGGGCTGCATGTCAGAACTTATTTGGATAGATAGAATATATGCATGTATGTTAGTGTAAGTGCTTATATTTTGTGTGTCTCTGTATGTGTGAGAGAAGTGTGTATCAGTACTCTAGAGGGCAGCAAGAGACCATGTAGGAGCAAACATTTGGTACGCATTTAATGACTAAAGAAATTAATAAATTAAATGAGTTTGGGTATAAGGAGCTATAGAAACAGATGACAAAAACATCAAATTTAGCAAAAAATATCTAAGTGTCTACTGTTAAAAAACAGACGTAAGTGTAGTCAACAGGGCATGTATACATGCAAAAAAATACGACCTAATGTCAGATCTCTCAGTACATCAGATGTGATAGATAGGCTGGCATTCCATGCAAGGCCATGAAAATCACCTTCATACAGGTTTGCAGCATGTTGATAATAAGATCCAAACTCTATTATGGGATTGCCCCTTGTCATCACAGTCCCAGAGTAGGTTGAAGAGAGCAAGAAACCTGACTCTACTGTTTGTGAGTCCAGGGACGAACAAGCAGGATTACCTTTGGAATGATAAGGCAGCCGAACATTGTGAACCATCGCAAACAGTCTTTGAGAGTCTATCCCTTGCCGACAACATGCAATGTTTTTACATTATGTTCCTACTCTCTGCGTACATCATAAATCACTGTATCAAAGAGGCATGAAATGGCATGCTGGGAGATACGCGGCCTTGTCAATAGACCCCTGCCAGACATACAGTGAATTAAAAAGGGCATGTGAAGCAAATGGCTCCTGACCATATGTCAGTGTTAATGGAAAATGGGCTGCGACGGTGCCACTGGACAGCTATTGTTTTGAATATTTTAAGAAATCATATTTTGAGCATGTATAACATCTGTTTAATGACTTTCCATGGTCAATAAAGGGACCCTACTAATTACAAATACAAAGTCACAGACGGCACGCCATTAACTGCCAAAATTGTCAATGTACAATTAAAAAATAGTCCTCACTCTTCACTACACTAAATATGTAAAGAAATAACCTCAAAATATATCTGACCTTTCCTGATGTAAACACTACTATTGCTGTTGCCCCTGTCCTCTTACAAGCACAAAGACGCCAACATAACTGACTATATTGGGAAGAAAAACAGGTCAGTAACACATGTAGAGACAACGACCAGGGTTTGGCAAAAGCCATCGCCATAAACATTGTGATCAGTGTGTAAATGTCACCAGTCTTGGGAGCTAAACAGGGCTTTTAATTTGTTTGCTTTTATTACCTATCAGAGAGACAAGATGCCTGTTATGGGCTGCCAGATCCACTCGACATGCCCAAATGGCCCTTGACCTTTTATTCCTATGTTTACAGCTTGGAAATCTCATCATACATTCTGTATATAGGCAGGATACAGTAGCTTCTATGTATGCCTGTCAAAGGCCAACCCAGGGCCCTGTTAAATATCTCTCTTTAAATTTCAAGGCTGTTAACGGAGCCAAAGAAGAAGCAGATCAGTAAACATTATAACAGAGACACTCATCCACGGTTTCTTTCTTTTTTCATCCTTTTTGTTTATTCTTATACACATTTACACACTGACGTACTGTATGTAGTTAAAATGAATGAAAACGGGTCGATTAGTGCTCTAGAATTGGACATATTCCCTGCTGAGAATCTATTACAGATGCAAACATTCAAGCACACAGGCAATCCTCATTTCATTTTACAGGCACAAATTGAGCAGAGTCAAGCAGAACAATAAAATTATGTCATATATTTATTCACACACATGCACGTTAGGCATATGAATAAAAAGCAAATAAGACAGATTTAATTTCAAGAACATCAGAGCACAGCAGCAAATTTCATGGATACACTTTAGATTACGTCGGGGCTCTCTTATTAAATAATGGATCTTAGCAGCCCCAAACTCTGATTGTACGTCTTATTTCTATTTGATTTGATAAGTTGCTCAGCTAAATTTAGATTCTGTGTAATCAAATCTTGCTAACGTTGTTATGTTCTTGTAGATGAGATGAGATACAGCATTCATCTTGTGACCATCAAGGCAACTATTAAAGCTAATATTAGTTTACTTGTGCGGATTGACTTTCTTTTGGCTCTAAGACTGCAAATGAAGATGCTGGGGTGGTTTATAGTAGCCATTAAATGCTAGATATGAGATAAAAATCCCACGGTTTTGAGAACGTGTACAACTGTTTATTCATGTAGAGTCTGTGTTTTAAAATGAGAACAATTTCCAAAAAAAAGTTTCATAAATGACCTCTTAAAAGCGATTCACATGATAGTGTTACAGAATTATTGCAAATTGTCTAAATAGTAGTTATCCTGTGGTGAATGTAATCAGTAGTGCTGTGATAAAATGCAGAATTGAACTGTACAACAGTTTAGCTGACAGTATCACTCGTAATTCTGCATCTGTGTTGAATTAACAGCTTCTGGACAATGTTAATGTCAACGTGATATGATGAATTGCGTACAGATAAACCGCCACTTTTAATTGGCGGGTTACCTGTACGCATTATAAGCTTTCCGTGTGTATGTTCACCCCGCGTCAAATACCACGTGATTAGCGGTTAGGATTAGGGTTAGGGTTAGGTATAGGGTTAGGGTTAGCGGTTAGGATTAGGGTGGCTGTGGCTTGGGAGGTAGAGCGGGCAGCAGAGGGTTAGGGTTAGGCTGTCCAGTAACTGACGGGTTGACGGTACGAATCCCCCTCTGTCCTAGTCATGTGCTGTTGTGTCCTTGGGCAAGACACTTCACCCTACTTGCCTCCAGTGCTGCTACTCACACTGGTGTATGAATGTGTGTGCATGTTTGGTGGTGGTCGGAGGAGCCGTAGGCACAAATTGGCAGCCTGCCCTATGGCAGCTGTGGCTACATATGTAGTTTACCACCACCAGAGTGAGAATGTGTGAGTGAATGAATAATGGATTGACTGTACGTGCTTTGAGTATGCATTCATATAAAAGCGCTACATAAATTAGGGGTTTTGGGTATGTAAACCAGAGATCTTGGCGTACATTGACACACAATCACATGGCGTTAAATAACATGCAAAAGGGTGAAAATGCATACATATAGCACGCCAAATGCCATAAGAAGTGGCATGACATACAACGTGATTTTTGGTTAATGTCTTGTTTTATTATGGAAATGATTGTGGGAAAAGGCCACGACATACTATTGTGAAAGATCACACAGTAAATACAGGTGTCTCTGTCATTGTTCTTGTATCCACATTATAACCCAACCCCAGAAATTACAAACTAAAAACAGGTCAGCAGTGTTTCCAACAGTCCGGAAGGGTAAAAAAATGTCATGTAGATGTCTAGCTTTGTCAGCGCTACTAAACCTCTAATTAACCAACCAGCAAGATTTTACAGCTTCATAACTAAACGTATGTCTCGCTTCACTGTCGGTGTTTGCTGGAGTCCTTCATTAGGTGCTCAAGGTCTTTGTCATCATCTTGTAAAATCCACAACTAACTTTTTAAAATGGATATCTATGTATCCCTGTATGTCATTTGAGATTAAACCAATACTTGTTACTTTTCAAACGTTGCATTAATAGGGTGTATATTTTGCAATTAAAACCTCAACAGTGTTAAAAAGAAACACAGATACATGTTATGTGAAGCTAGAAGAGTGCTGAAAACAACGGCTTATGTTTTAAGAGTGTATCCTTTTTTAGCAGGAAGCTTTATAGGCTGAATGCTGTCTGTCTGAATCACCCCTTTTAGTTAGAAGGGCCATTAACAGCTAATGCTATCCAGTGCTAAACTGTGCAGGAGGTAATGAAACCTTGGAGTCACGACACTTATCTCCATTCGCAGTTAAAACTCCAAGATGGCTGCCAGCCCGATATCGTGTAGCCTGGGAGGAAATCAAGAGCGTGTGAAATATCAGTGTCTCAGTATCTGCTCAAAGACAGCAGTGCTTTTAAACACCGCCATCTTGTTCTTCATAGAGACAGGGGTTAGCATAGTTATAGAGTGAGCAGGTATGTCTGGCACTGCGTCCCATCATGCCAGTGAGTCTAGCACGGATATCCTTATACCCACTTGTCCTCCAGCCCTTTGGAGCAGTAAAGTTGACACACTGACAGACGTCACTGGTCTGTCTCTGCGGGGTCAGCACTGCATGTGGACAAGTTAATAGACAAAGTTGAGAGGGATGGAATACCAAATAAAACCTTTATAGCTTATATCTAAAGGCAGTGTATGAAGGGAAGAGATGCCAACAAGAACCGTAAAATAGAACCTGTGTCACAAATCTAAGATTAACCCAGCGCAATGCTATTTCACAGGTTCATACAGGCCTGGACCAGCCAAAACAGGCTGTTGTTGCATTGATGATAGGTGCTAACTATCGCTGGTAGATGACACAAAGTAAGGACATGCTCAAAATACTGTATACCCAAGACTTGTTCCTACATAAACTAGAATTTGTGGTCACATCATGATGAAATTCCCCTACAGGCTGTTCCTGACAACCCCCTTACAGAAGTTATGATCATATGGAAACTAAATTGTAACATTCTGTTATGAACACAAATATGGCCACATTATGATTTATTTCAACATAATAATTAAATGTTAATTATCATAATTTAAAGGTGGCAAAAATGTTGCTCCTAAACATAAATCTACATTGTTTGCATGCAACATATTTCCTTCTGCCAAAAGATCCTACGACTCCATTTACATGAATGTCATCTGGTTGTGACGACAGTAGTTTTTTATGGTTAGATTAGCACTCGGTTAGGTTTAGGGGAAGATGCCAGGGCTTGGTACAATGCAGAAATAAAGTCTGTAAAGATGTGATGAAAAATGACTTATCTTTTGTTTTATTTCAACCAAACCATCACATTTTTTTTATAACTTTAACTAAATCACTTTTTTTGCATGAACCTAAAAGCCTGGATTTTATATATTTGACATCCATTCAACCACTTCCTGCTCAAAGAGGAAAGGTAAAAGAAGCCACAATCAGTTAAAGAGAGATTACTTTAATGCTTGATGCAAATTCAAGGCACATATTACATTTGTAGCAAAAACATAATTTGTGTTCTATTACATTTAGTATATAAAAAGATATATCTGCTATTTAGTTCCATATGATTGTTTATTCTGTTAGACAGGAATAATGATGGTCAAATTTGCACATTTGAACAGCTACATTTCCTTGAGTGTTTTTTGACCTTGGGGAAAAAACAGAAAAGATTAAACAAAATATTTAAAAAACTAAATATATAGTGGTGAAGTAAGATGTGAGGTTAGCCATCAGTTAGCATATTAAAATTAGAAGACAAAGAAAATGTATACAATCTTTCAAGCATCTGAAGGGTGAAAATTTTATTATTTCAGATGAGACATAGACAAACAAAAAGAAGATATCTCAAAATGAAGATAGAAGTTAAGTCGTGCGGAACAGTCAGGAAGGAGATTATTTAAAAGCTAAGGAGTATTATAATTTATTAATCCCCATCCCTGAAATTGGATCAAACCCATAACTTACACAGAAAAAAATGCACATAAACTATTTTATTTGTCATAAATCCACCCTGAGTCATCACCCTTGCCCTGGATCACTCTTCTCCTACTTACCTCCAAATCCTCCACCACTCTAAGTACCAGAGCTCATGTAACTCACACCAGCACAGATCTGCCTCGCCTCTTTAACACCTCCTCTGTCCGGTCAAAATGCTGAACCAGCGGCCCTTCGCAAAAATTCGAACACTTTTAACATGTCAGTGTTAAAATTCAACAGCACTTCAATCAACACATCTGCTTTTACAGAAAGTTGCAGTTACCTCTATTAACATATTAAGGTCTATCATATCTGTTGAAGACATTTTGTCGTTAAAAATCATTGCTATACATTTTCTTTGATCAATATATGATATAAATCTCTTAAAAAAAGTTGAAATTAACCAATTAACATAAATTCTAACTTGACAAAAGTTTAATGTGTGTCTTGGGCATAAAAATATTCAGCTACGCTATCAAAACTTCTAAATTCAGATTTAACATTATAATAATAAACTTCTTGTTGGTTTCTATATCAGTATATTTAATCACTTTTTGCTTCTTTGTCTTGTGTACTACACAATAAAGCTAGCTCCAAAATTATTATTATTTTAAGTATCATATCATTTAATTTCTGCGTATCATATCATATAATATTGTATCATATCGTATCATATCGTATCGTATCGTATCATATCGTATCGTAAGTAAACCAAAGCTTGCTTTCAATTCTGCCTGCGTTTTCAGATATATAGATCTTATGTTTCAAAATGTGACTCATGCAGTTTGTGATTTGCAAGAATAGACGCCTTTCAAAAACAAGCATCCCTTAGTAAGGATAAGATAAATTAATCTGAAGGTTACACGCTGAAACTAGAATTAGTTATTGTTGCAACAATGGAAATTTTGTGAAAGCATCTGAAGAGGCGAAACTTGGGTGGCTTTCTTCATCGGTGTCATTTTGCAGACGCTGCATGTGGGCTGCCTGTGTGCGAGGGCTGCATACTGTACTGTTCTTTGGCACAGGGCATCAGTGAGACAGGTGGCAGGAAGTTATTTCAATAATTAGCAATAATATCAGCAGCAGCTCTCTTCGCTACCACACAAACACAGACACCACTGCATGGCAACACATGCTGGTCGCGGCTCATGGGGTGTCAGCGTATCCCAGCATGCAGTGTGGATGTCTAAAATAGACCCCTGCACAGCTGGGGCTGCAAGAATGGAAGGAGAAGCAGAATACCAGTTTGTTCCTGTTTGAAGCACTCACACCGACGCTGGCTTGTGTGGCAGGTGTGTTACTGGTCCGATTCACGCAGAGTCATTCTTCAAGTTCAAGGACAGAAACTGGCTCACACATCAAGAGCAGTGGTCGGTTTTCATTGTGCACTCAACAATGTTGCACCTGTCTAATGATTATGAACATAATATCCCTTTGAAGTACATATGATCCGATGTTGTTACAACTTAAAAAAACCTCCACTCCTGCTAAGTAATTGATTAGCTTGTCATCTAACCATAGATGTGACGCTAGTCCTTCTGCACCAGCGTCCCACTGGGAGGCACTGTTCACTGTACTTAAACTAAGTGGATACTTTTATAATAATTTCTGAATAATTATTAGTTCTCCCTTAAAATAGGCATGAAGTCAGTCTTTGCGGCTGAGACATACACCTAACCCAACGCTGCTAAACATCGTAAGAGTGACTGAAAATTAGCTCACAGTGTAAATATATAAATCCAAGAAATTTAAACTTTTTGTTGTTTTAGTTATGTGATAAGGTTTTAGCATTAACAGTCTTCATAAACTAGACCATGAATTATTTACAGAGGGGTCAAATAATTACAAAATTTGTAATCTCCTTCTCTCCATTGCTGTATTTTTTTCATTTCACTCCCTAGATGAAGCTTTTGATCACTGAACTAAACACTGTATTTATTATTTTAAGTGAGAAATAGGAAAGGGAAGAAAAATAGAGTTTTTTGACACTTAACATTTTCCAATACAGATGTGGTATAATTTAGGACCTGACTTCAACAAAGGAGACATTTTGTTTGAGTTCAAGAAATTACAATGGAACAATTAAAATAAATCTTGAGTTGAACTTCCATTAACCTCGGCTTGGTTTGGGTTTCAGCGCTCCAGGCCCTGAGGAGGAGGAGGAGGCCCTTCAGTTGATTTATGTCATCCTCTTCTTTCGCCAAACTAAAGTTGGGAGAAATTGCATAGTTTAAAAAGAAAAAAATACTAAGAATAAAATCTCCTCCCTTTTGTGATGGGGGATTTCATTCCTGTGTACTTGAAGACTTCCATTAGTTTCTGCTGTAAATCTCCAAAAAGGTCAGCTCAGCAGCAGTTTGAGGGACAGTTGTTTTGGTAGCTTTTGCTCTTTCAGTTGACAAAAATCTCTATGGTACGCAGCTCCAGATTCCATTTCAAGTGTCAGACTACCACTTTCATCAATCATACGTTAAATACACTAAAGTATTTTGACAGAGCTGTGAGTATTATTCATGCTCATTCATTCTGTTGATACATCTTATTCTTGGTAAGATGGGGGCAGCCAAAGCGGGTCATCCAATAACTGAAGGGTTGGCAGTTCGAATCCCGTTCTGTCCTAGTCAGACATTTCACCCTCCTTACCTTCAGTGCTGCTAACTCACACTGGTGTATGAATGTTCGGTGGCGGTCGGAGGGAATTGGAGTGAATTGGCAGCCACGCTTCCATCAGCCTGCCCCAGGGCAGCTGTGGATACATATGTAGTTTACCACCACCAGAGTGTGAATGTAAGAGTGAATGAATAATGGCTCAATAACGTAAAGTGCTTTGGGTGCCTTGAAAAGCGCTGTAGAAATCTAATCCATTATTATCTTTAATTGTTTACTTTTGGTTTCATGGTAGACGTGTAAATAAGTTAAGCTAATATATTTCAATGTATGAATAAACTTTGCAATCACAAATTTACAAATTACACTGGTCTATAAGCAAAATGTATCCAGAATAAAAGAAGTGAACCTTAAAAGTGCTAGTTGATTATAGTTGTGAAGGTACAGTTTTAGGTGAATTTATACATAAATGGTTGCAAACTGCATGCATTCCATACAATCCACAGCTCTTTATGTCTAAACAGTTTTCAAATATCAAATATTCCTCATGGAGAAAAAAAACTGACTTGTTTCTGATGTAAAATAGGCTACAAACAGAATGAACCAGTATTTATAACATAAAGATTTAGGCCACGTCCACATCTTTTCTTATCCGATCTTTTCCTTTGTAGTTTTCAAAAAAGTGCTCTGTAAACATGGAGTCATTTCGAGAAATATCTGCATCCGCACAAAACCATTGAAAACAACTGAAAACGATGTAGTACAAATGCCAGACCTGTATGTGGCATTGTAATGCTCTTGCAAAAAACGCAGCAGAAGACCTGGAGCATGTGCATAAAGCTTCCATGCTGTATACAAACCATAGGCTACAGAAGAAGAACAACAACTCTCGCCTGTAGAGAGTATGTGGTGAATAATGTTAGCTATGGTTGTTTGTTGCTCATTGTAATGAAAGACTAACCGAAGATTTAGATTCGTCTTACTTCTGGGGTGAAAGGTTAGAGAGGTGGGGCCATGACATCATCGTTTTAGAAAAGTTACAGTTTGGTCGTACAGATGAAGATGCGAAACCGGCGTTGTCAAATTTATTCACTCTGGCACCCATTTTCAAAAAGTTGCAGTTTCAGTGACAGAAAATGGCGGTTTTGTGTGGACAAAAGGCATATCAGATACAAAACTTTAACGGATATGACTGAAACTGTCTTCATATGGACAGGGCTTTAACTTCGGTGAATTGCCATTACCTTTCTTAGAAAATGTTGAACAGCATGTAGATGCACCACTTTCAGGGGAGTGTCCTTCATGCCTGTGTTTCTTTTCTCTACTTTGGCGCCACAGTATTGGAAATTATGTCCTAAACACTAGAAGCCAAATAAAACCCTTTTCCTACAAACTGCATGTAAATACAAGTTGTCTTTCACCTCAGCTGTGGTTAGGATTAAAGGGAAAAGTCCACTTCTCATTTAAACTGCATTTAATGTTATATTTTAGAGATTTCATCAAAGTCTTGTTTCATACACAGGATATTCATTAAATCTTCAAATATAAATTAAAGGGGACTGAGGAAGTCTCTCTAAAGATGGTGTCTCAAGAACCACTGGTTAAATATCACATTTAATTATCCAAATGTGTTCCTCTTTGTTCAAGTTAACATTGTCCAAAATTAAGTCAGCAGTGGAGAACTTTTTCAGCTACAGAAGAACGTTATTCTTAGTCAACTAACACTTTATTAACCATCATTAATGAACAAGTTTACTAAGTGCTGTATGTGTAATAAGACTTCATCAGATATCTTGAAAACTGTCCTTAACCAGCACTTTTGCCATGAGTTTTCTAACAGTTTATTAAAATATGTGACACTCATTTTTTAATCTCTGAAAGGGTGAACTTTTTAGGAGCTGGTCTCGTGGAACACTTTTAAAGGGATCCTAAATGCCGTGGAGGTAGAGACATTTTGTAGTTTTTATACTCGCCTTGTATTTCATATGATGTTTGTGCATATGTATGTCCGTTTGTGTTACAGTTCATTTTGGAATTAATGGCCTTGAAAAGAGATTTTCAATGTTAATGAGCCTCCTGGTTAAGTAAATGTTAAATAATAGAAACTACTGTTATTGTAATGGGTAGGTTCACTGCTAGATATAGTTATTTTAAATGTAACATGAATATTTCATTTGAAGACAGACTTACTATTGTGTTTTTCAGTCTCCACAACTCAGTTTAAAGACTAAATTTAGACAGAGCATTGAAAGTTCACGTCATGAGTATGAAGTAATGCGCTGGTAGTAATGCCTTTTATACACACTGAAGTTCAAATACTTATTTCCTGATACCATTTAAAGTCACCAGAGTACAAGGTTTTCCAGCTTAAAATAAACCAAAAACATTAAAACATAATGTCTTTTTGCCTTCCGGTGATCACTATAAGATATTCAAAACAAATGTCACTCTGGATAAGATTGCCAGCCTAAATGCCTAAAGGGCAAATGTAAAATGTAGTTCATCCACCTTTTTATATGTCTGTATCAGTCCCTAAATCAACTGTGTTTATGTTTCGAAGGCCACACTGATGTGGTCAGAGGCGAGTCTTTGGGAAGTTGGCTCCTGTGATTGCTGTGTACTGATGTAAACGCTGCTATGTTGGTTCATGTTTCAGCCCCGAAGGCCAAAGTGGCAGGTCTGTGTCGAAACATATAAACACTCACATGCCGTCACACAAGATGATGGAGCGCACATCCTCAAATACAAACGCAGCAGGACATGCATAGGTCCTGATAGTCGCTATTGTACACACATGCACACTCATATCTAATGTACATTTTAATCAGGATGACAAAAAAGAACATTCAGCCTGTGTCATCAGTTAATCTCGACTTTAGGAAGGCGAGTAATGCGTAAATGAGTGTGTTTACTGGCCTGTCAGTGCATTCCCAGGCGAGAATAACATCACTACATTTGTACCTAATAGAAAGCTTACGGGATTCACAACAAGCATGCAAACCACCGTGCTGATAAATTCTTCTACTGTGTATCTTTATTTGTGAAGCTCACCCTCTTTTCTTAGTGCATCAGCACTGTTTGTCAGGCAATAAATAAACTACTTGCGATTTGTGTTTGATGATCATAGATGAAATTCTGGAAGCAATTTGCGTCACATGGTAAAAGTAGGTTTATAGTTGTTTATAGTTAGTAATAACCAAGCGAGGTTGAAGTGTGAAGTCTGGTATTAACTATAATGGTATTAAGTAATAAGTGTCCTCCCTTAAGTTTCAAACATTTATTGTACAGTGCAAATTCCTTTTTTTTTTAATTCAAATTTTTATTCAGAACAGTCTCATAACATATTACACAGGGCATCATTGGTACAAAGTACGCTGTTCTCTTTGTTTGTTTTTTTTAAAGAAGAAAAAAAGGTTGTCAATATTGCTCACTGAAAGACAGAAAAAGAAAGAGAAAAAGAAAAAAAAGGTGATTTGTGAATTTTTGTTGCATGAATATTGTCATATAAACATAGACTTTGCGGTGTGAAACATAACAGAAGAGTAAATTGTGAAAATCAATGCTTTTCACGGACATCCTACTTTGTAGAACAATAGTGCAAATTACATTTAAAGCTGCATTACTTATAAACTCTTGTTAAAACCATCAATCATGCTCATGAAATTTGCCATTATGATAAAGTCGCATCCACTTTTGACAAAGAGTTTTCATGGGTTTTTGACGGTTTTGTCCTCAATTGCACCTTTTTTTTCTTTACCCCTGTGACATGAGGACCCTCCGCCCAGTCTGCTTTTAGCTCAGTAAATTGGGTACGAATTATTAATTTATAGTCTTTTATCCATTGATGCACACACTGTACCACTGATTCAGACCATTTGTATCTGTCATTCTTCAGAGGATTATTACACATTATTGCTTAATTAGCTACTCCATCTTTATTATGAAATTGTTACCCTACTACTATACTACTATACTGTTTTTTCTCACTGAACTTTAATGGGGATGCTGAGATTTTATTATGAGCCATGAACCAATGATATTTATCCAGTTACAATACATATTTTTGTGATTTTGTTTTCTTTGAGTGCTATCACACCACACTGCCTAAATTACCATCAATTATTCCTCTAACTTCATTTAACTACAAAACAAAACAGAACAACTCTAATTCACCCCGAGTTTTTATTTCATTTTTATTAAAGGAGTGACATTTAGCTTTTTAAAAAATGGAATTATGCATTTTCAAACATTTCCCTGTGGTCTACATAAACTGTAAATGTTCTGCTTGGGTCTGAATTCTTCATTAATTCAACTCCACAAGTCCATCTTCAACCCCATTTCTGAGTAATGACACCAGAAAGGTCGTTTCGAGCGCTGGCCCTTTAAATGCACAAGTCACTTCATGCCCCACCCTCTCCAGGTTGTTGACTGTGCTGCTCTGTACCGTTTAACCAGCAACTGAATATTTTAGGTAATCAGCTCGAAGTTTGGACATATTTTCAGTATGGACTACAACTGCTGCTGTTGACAAACAGTTATGTCGTACTCAGAGAAATGTTCATCAAAAGTCTTGACCTTATATGTGCAAATGTCGTGACGTAACTAGTTATAGACGTAACAAATTAAGCAGGAATTAAAATGGGTTGTAGAAAGTCACATGATTTTTGCCAAAATGAATATAAAGATAGCTTTGCAGCACCTGGAGGGTTCAAATTCAAACTTTTTGAACTATTAGGGTCCAAATATACAAATAAATGAACCAAAGACTAATAAAAGTGGGGTTAGCAAAATATGGCCCCTTTAACCTCTATTTAAACAGATAAAATCCCAATGAGATCAAGATTTCTTTTACAAGAGTGACCTGGCCACTAGATCAAGCAGCACACACCATACCATAATGAAAAACAGGTTCGAAGATAACAATAAATGAAAACCTTAGCAATAACACACAATAATAACAACAGTTACATACCATAATTTCACTCATATATTTATCAGTCTTTTACAAACTAAAAAGTGCTTCAACACAGTGTGTGTGAGAATTACTAAGGCACAGGTGTGGTAGATATTATCAGTGTGACGTGATCACCCACAGGCAGAGGACAACAACAGTGTTGCATGTTTAGTCCAAAATGCAAATTAGGTAATAAAACAACAGTTCTGCGGTACATAACAGTTATCTTTGGCCAAGTCTGTTTCTGACCTGACACACAAACTTAAATCCAGAGACTTTTTGCACTGCTACTGGCAAAACTAAATAAAAATGATACAAAGAAAGCATTTCCTTTTCATACATTGTTTTTTTCTGCAACTTCTCACTTTTGTCGTCTTTTGTTCTGAATACATTATAAACAGGTTGGAATTACCGTAACATTATTGCTGCTATGGTACTAGTTGTGTCACTCACCACTGTTGCTACCACTCGGGTGTTAAATGTAGTGCATGTGTGGTGGTTTGTATCCTGACTTGTCATGTGAGAGGGAAAACATGCAGACATGATTTGGGTGTTCACTCTGCTTATGGCTACTGAAACATGGATCACATAGACTACAACATTCCTGTCATAGCTCGATGTGTAGCTATAAAGACAACTGTTAGTGAAACATCTATAGACTTTTTATTTTATTGCATGGCTTACATGTCAGTGATACAGCAAATTTATATCCTGCACGACCGTTAGGCAGTATAGTACATTTGATCTCACCTATGAAATTTCACTGGCCAGTGATATCTCATTCTCACTCATCGAACGGAAAAAAAAAAGTCTTGTGGTTCACTTAAAGGGGGTTATATTTTTGCATATCAGTGCATTTACTTGATTTACAGTCAATGTATTGCTTTGCCCTGATGTTTTTGGAGAGAAATGAGTGGTCTGAGGGCAGTATGGGATTTAGTGATTTCAACTTGGGTGCTCTAGCACTTAGATCCGTTTATCACAGATTGTCTGGGCACTGCACTCACAAAAACTGTCTCCTATTGCATTTAGCAACACAATTTACCTTTGCCACTTTGCATGCAGAGTCTATTTGTCACTTTAATCTGGGTACTGTGCGTTTATCTTGCCGCCGTCAGTTTAATGCACATAGCTGAGGCAGTCTGTCAACTCATGGCTGCATTAGGGCTCTAACGAGAATTAGAGGCGCATTCTTCACCAAGACACATGAGCGCACACACACATATGCATGCACAAATAACCATCTTGACCATTTCACACATACTTGCATGCATGCTGACACACTCATGAGAAATACTGTAATAACTCTTATCTAATGCAACCATTGATAATGTTGGAGAAAGGTCAGGAGCTGGTGCATTAGCATTACTTAGCTCCTACAAAATACTTCACATAGTTGTCAAACTTTCTTAAACTCATTCACTTAAAGGAAGGTTGTGTATTTGCATATTTTGGTGCTTTTGTGCATGATGGAAGGATCACACCGGGCTTAGAAAAATTTGCTTTTATATATATGCTACTTGTTTTCATTGATCACTGTCAGATGCAGTCGTACAAGTTGAGATCTTTATGCCATTTTCCCATGTGTGGTATGAAAGCAC
>JAPQRP010000009.1:16094344-16105862 GCA_037367295.1 Apogon hyalosoma | reverse complement strand
CTCTAACTGAATGAGTGTGTGTGTATATATATATATATATATATATATATGTGTGTGTGTATGTATGTGTATATATATATATATATATATATATATATATAACCATAATCCACATATTTTGTATTGAACATTATTAAAAGCTGCTCCTTATAACTCTGTCATCTATTATTGTATATATAGTTTTAACTATTTTTTTAGTTTATATAATTATTTCAAAATTTTTTCATGTATGTAATTGAACTCAAAACTCCTGCTAGGCTTGTACTGAGAACAGCTGCCCACCATATTCCAGGAAGTTATAGATGTTTTAATTCCAGCGATAAGTTGTCTTTCTTTTTGATATTCTGTCTGGGAAGAGGAGCCAGCGTTACCACCCACTGGTGTCTTGGTGGTATAAATCGACCAGGACACCAACACATTGGGACTAACACTAGACAGCCTCTGTCCGGACAGCGCCAGCAGTATCACAGCAGTGGAAAAACATGTGAACAAGGTCAAAAGATGGTGCACATTTGGGAAATCAGCCTCCCTTGGCTGGCCAAGACAGAGTTACTGTATATGTGTAACCGGTCGTGTCAGACCCTGTGTTGTGAGCGTTGTGTTTGAGGAAGTGACTCGTACATGCATAACTTTGGAGGCAGTCTCCATTTAATCTTTACAGCTCCTGACGAAAGCAGCATAAATACGAAAACCTCCGGTCAGTAAGTTTCATAAAGCATGCCCCTCCGAAGGAGATCAGGAACAATGGGTCAATAATACATTAAATTATTAAAACAGAACATAGCATACCTGACGAAAGCAGCATAAATACAAAAACCTCTGGTCAGTAAATTCCATAAAGCATGCCCCTACACAAATTCAGTGACATGGAAATATGTTTTAGTACATCTTAAGCACACTTCATAGAAAGTTTCAGCTAGCCAGTGAACTTAAAGATGCAATTAGCAGAGGCTCAAACAAAAATTCCCCTGACTACAAAGCCGCTTACCTCTCCCATGGAGATCAGGAACAATAAGGAAGAGGTAAAGGTGTGAAAAACACTACTTATAGCAGGCAGTGTCACACTATAAAGTAATCGTTGGGGTACAGACTCAAATTAAGTTTCACATACTGACTCTGAGGCCCAACCTGTCAGGTATTAACTAAAATAAATGATAATAGAATAAACTGATTTTGTGTAATTATAACAATAACTAATATACCATTTTATTTACATCCCCACATTGCTGCCGAATAATGGACCCTGTTACATATGTACTTATGGGCAATAACATATTGCTCTACTTCACTGTAAAAATGTAGCCTGAACTATTTGAACTTTTCAGGGGTTGTCTCAAAACCTGATGGCTGATGGCACCAGAAGGAAACTCAGATTACAAGTTATGACTCATTTTCTGGTGGCTATGATTATTTTATAACAATCTCTCTTGTATTTGCTAAACTTTTCCATTCTGGATTGCTTTGGACAGGCCGATGGACACGTCTAATGTCACTATAAAGCAGGGTGCTTGCGCAGGTCTTGAAAATCTTAAAAAATATGGAATTTTGATATGCTGTTTTCCAGATCTTGAAAAGTCTGGAATTTTGTGTGAAAATCTTAATGAAGTATGGAAAAAAGTTTCTCTCATAGTTGAATTTTAGAGTATGCCCATAATCACATAATCTGGTAAGATCAGAAATACATGAGGAAAGCATCTGAAAAACTTGATATGATTTGTCTAACCGGTCGGTACCGGAATGATTCTAGTGAAACTTGTTTGTGTGATATTCATGCACTTTTGTGATTTTCATATGTTTTGTCAGTAAAACATAATTTACTGTTAATTATGGATTCATTCATTCAAACATTTATTAAAATAAACTTTTCTATTACACACAACAGGTAAACTCTCAACCAGAAAAGTAGGCACACAAGTATAAAGTACATAAAGTCCAGGTCTTGGGGAAAAAAAATAGTAGTTTTGGAAAAGTCTGTAATTTTTCATTTGGATAAAGAACAAGCACCCTGTATAAGTCAGCAGTGTCTCTTTAAGAACTGTTAGAGATGTTCACAGTAGTCTTGTTTGAGGGCCTTTTTGGGCAGGTGCAGCAGAGGGCCAGGGTGAGAACAGCTGCAGTGGGATCAAGGGAGGGGCAGTTAGAAGCAGAGTGAGAGCGAGGAGGGCTTCTAGTGCCCTGCTGCCATGTCATGTACATCTCCCATAAATCTCTGACCCGGGGAGAGAGAGAGAAGGAAAGAGAGCAACAAGCGTTTGCGTTTCTTCTGCTGGCCTTCTCTCTGTTCTGTCGTTCCAACACCTACCCTTGCACTGTTTATTTTCAGCCCTCCACATATTCCAAAGGCCTGTGAAGCAATTAATTCATAAAGTTACACCTCCGCTGTTGCAGATGACCACAGTTGGCCCACACTTAAAAACCTGAGCCAGTGATTAACTTTGAAGGCAGCCGTCCAACAAGAAGAGCCAGGCTACTTCAGTTTGTAAACATACCTTCTGCATGACAAATAGATGTAGTAGGAGGAGAAGTACAAATGTATTACAGCCTCCTGCAACTGTCAATTAATTATTTTCCCTTGTATAGAAGAGGAAAGCTCTGATTTAATGCTGCATTATCATTTGCTGAAACGATTTATCCAAGTTGCTTGTCTTGATTTAAGGTTTTGTTTTTGTCTGTTGTGAAGAAGTCGTTTGGACTTTGGTTATTTACTTTGTGCCAAGTATCTGATGTACTTCAAAAAAATGTGGATAGCACACTGAGTTGTACTACAATTTAATGGAGTTCTTCACTGATTCAACACATAAAAGGATAACCTTGGTGTCCATGATTGGGGTCATCACTTTTTTGCAAAGTTATTCCTGTGCATATCAGTAAATAATATATTCTATATCTGTCAAAGAGGTATCCCTTTGTTGCTTGTTTCTTCCACTTGGGGGTCTTAATAATAGCATGGGTGTTGCATACCGTGTAGACTGTGAAGCCTCTTCAGATAAATATGATTTATGATTGTAAATGTAGGACTTATGATCCTTGGTCCAAATGCACTTGATAATTTAAGCTACAAAACTAGATAATATCTGAGAAAATACAATAACTTAAAGATTTAGTGCATAATAGTGTTTTTTCCATAGCATCCAGTCTTCTGTTTTTATCTGTTTTAAGTCTCTTGATTTGAATCAAGAGTTGAGGAATTAAGATA
Source organism: Apogon hyalosoma (assembly GCA_037367295.1). Classification (NCBI taxonomy): domain Eukaryota; kingdom Metazoa; phylum Chordata; class Actinopteri; order Kurtiformes; family Apogonidae; genus Apogon; species Apogon hyalosoma. The sequence goes on along the minus strand of JAPQRP010000009.1, from coordinate 16,102,666 downwards.
TTTTCTAATTCTAGTTCTTTTTCCTACAATTTCAGCAGCTTTAAATTGTTCAAATAATGTTTTTGGCGTTAATATTTCTTATGTACAATATAGGGTGCTTAATAAACAATAATATAATAATAATAGGATAAGCATATCTTCAGAGTTTGAGGAATGGTGACTTTTTACAATCTTGCACATATAGATTTCTCAACTTCATGCCATAACAGGTATCACCTAGTTCATAAAGATTTTTACATAGTAAGTAATAATGTAAAATTGTGTCAACAAGGTTGTGAAATTGTTTTGACATAAAAGGGGCCGAGGTAACATGAGTAGTGGACCACCTGTCATAAAGGTCAAGTATAGATATCCGTTCTTAAAATACAGATAAACTTTATTTAACATCAGGGTGAAATTCATTAATGGCAGATCTACAGTCCTAAAAACTGGGAGGCATGTGTTATGAAAACCAGACTTCTAAAAAATATTACTTTAAATGTAATGCGAATCATTACTGTTTCTTAAAACAAAATAGGGAGACACATTAAGGGAGCCTTTTCATTTACTGAGCTACAGGCAGTTTCAGGAATCTCAGCTTCCTCCTTATGTACAGTTTTGTTGATTTACACTCTTGCAGATAAAAGCTTGTCACAGGAACCTGCCTTAAATCACATGCTATTGCCTTGGGAGTACAACTATTTGTGTGTGAGTGGTACAGATAGCGGTTATGAGTGTGTGTCTATGAACTGAAGAGGGCATGGGATGCCATACATGTGTATATACTGTAAAAACAAATAAAATTTAAAAAAAAAATGGTAAGGGTTAGGAATGTTCATACTCTATGTCAAATACGTATAATAAAGCACACAAACACAAGCATGCTAACACTCGTCCGTGCTGCTCTGCAGGGTATATGTTACTGGGTATATTCACCCAGATCATAAAAGTACAGAGACAGAAGGGCATACTCAGGCCCATCATGATTTTCAGAGGTTATAAATAGAAGAAAAGCTAATAAACATTTATGGAACTGCCATAAATCGCCTACAGTTTAAACGCATGACAATCAGTTCTGTTATCTCCACAATGTCATTTAAATGCCCTTTGGTGGAGGCTCCATTACTTATCTGGTCCCTTGTGGGATTATTATTTTTTTTTTTTAACATTTCTACCGTTTGGACACTGCCCAAATCCACAGCAGTCAGGTGATTTGACAGAGCTGGGTCGACTACCTGACACCCACTGTCCTCTCAATGATGTCATGGTGTAAAGCAATTTATTTAACTTTGTGAAGTGAGAAACAAAGGAGAATAAAAAATGTTATTGTCTCTTAAATATTATGGTGTAATCGGTGGGGGATACTTCTACGTTTGTGGGACAGAGATTATTGATTAGAATACACTGTATGGGAGAGATATGGGGAGTGAAATATGGATATTCATACTATCAAGAGGGACATATATTTACATTATACAAGCAAAGCTGTCATGCATATTCCTACATTCACTGTATTTGATTTTACTCCTTTATTATATTTTAAAACATGTTGCTACACTGACTACTACTACTACCACTACTACCACTACTACTACTACTACTACTACAACTACTACTACTACTACTACTACTACTACTGGACCTGGCCAAGTGAAAGTGAACATCAGGGTCAGTTTCTTTCTTCTCTGAAACAATATTTTTGATTACTCAGCATGAAAGAAACATATGTCTAGTGTCTAAAACTGTGTTTATTTAATTTGTACCTGGATTACAACTGGATATATAAGAAAATATTTGGAATACAGTGTAAATTAAGAACAGTAAAGGTTGTAAATGAATGTATACAGCAATAAATTCGGAATGTAAATAGCAGTGTGTAAATAAATACGTTTAAAATATATGCCTGTGTCTAACCTTATATTTCAAAATGATAAAATACTATAATGATTTTGAATGTTGTGTTATAAAAAGAAACTGCAGAAAGATGTGTATTAAATATAGTAATGAAACATATGTCGCCAAAGACTGATACTTTTATCAGTATCTTAATAAAATCTTTGATTATTATTCTGGTGCATCACACTAAACAAACACCTCACTCATTAACCTTTTTGCATTCTCACTCCATTACCATGAATTAATGTCTTTTAAAACTAAAATAAAAATGATATCAGTTTCATTTCTGGATATAATGTACTCTCATATATTAAGAAAACTGTGGTATGCTAAATATTTGCACTTTCCTGGAGGAACAGCACTTTTTGGTATTTTTTCTAAACCTTGAATAACTGCTGTTACTCTGTTACTTTGTCAATGAAGATAAATTCATGTTTTTTATTAAATATTTGGTTATTATACCTTAATGGCATGTTAAAGTACTTGCTTAGACCTACAATTTGAGCTATTACAGTTGTTGCTAAATCAGTTTTTAAAGACAGATATGGAATGATTAGTATTGCTGCACAATACTTTCACACTCCTTTACTCACTTGGCCAGGCCCTTCTACTACTACTACTACTACTAATAATAATAAAAATAATAATAATAATAATAATAATAATAATAATAATAATAATAATAATGATGATACTATCCCTTAGGTTTTCAAAGTGAAGTTTTCTTTGATACTCTGCTTGTAATCTAATGCATGAAACTACATGTACATATGCTGTATTTCCCCCCATTATTTACACACAAAGGGATAAAAATGTAAAACTGCAGCTGCTGAGGTTTTTTAATACCATACTCGGTGACTCTAAAGGCTAAATACTTTTACACACTTACCCTTACCAACACAGCAAATAGCACGCAAAGTCTTTAAAAAAATCCCTGTTCTCCCTGTTCAGACAGCAGCAAAGGATGATGGGATTGTTCTCTAGTTGCTGTTGCAGTCCTGAGCAGTGATGGAGTGTGTTATGTTTTAAAAGCTAATTAGCGTCACGAGCAGTATCAGGAGCCATCAATCTCAGGCTCAGTAAATAACCAAAATGGACCAAATAACCAAGTTTGGCTGATGATGGTGGATGTAGCCTTTGCTGCTAATGGTGGTCATTAACCTCTCAATGGCTAAATAATAGCATCTTAATTAATTTGTTTCAAAGGGAAAGTTTGTAGTGGAATTTAATTATATTAATGGGAGGGAGGCCACAAGGTGCACAGCAAGAGGATTGGCAAATGTATACATGGACATAAAGTCAGATGTGATTACACTGTCCACTGTGTACGAGGCTACATCTGCCCCTGTCTCTGCTCATTCATGAGTGTTGTATGAAGTATACTCTTAAACTCTGAGCTCCGTTACATGTCCACATCCATTAACACTTTGAATAAGAAATTTACTTACGCTTAAAAATAGCTCTGACCATCATTTATTGGTCGACTTTGTCATAAACCACAGACGTACGACCACTGATGATGGTTAATGTAGAGACATCACTTCATCTTACGGCATTTACAAGCCAGAAAGGGGAGCAACAGTGTGTTCTTTTATTAGATGCAGATGTAAAATGTTGCTCACTATGGCAGGATGTGATCATGCTGAGTAAAGAGGTAGGCAGAATCCACATTGTAGATACAGTCATTTATCATCAACCAGATAGATGTAGGTTGAGATTGTATGTAGATTGTATGTAGTTTACCACCACCAAAGTGTGAATGTGTGAACGAATGAATAATGGATCTACTGTACGCGCTTTGAGTATGCGTTCATAGAAAAGCGCAATGTAAATCTAATCCATTATTATTATTATTATTATTATTATTATATGATGTTTTACCTGCAAACACGTCGTGTTTACCGCAGAATACAGCTCTTAGTGTTCAGGAGACACTTGTGAATTTCCAGCAAGACACATATTCCTTTATCTTAGCTTAGCCATAATGCACAATTTCCACTTTTCATCATGTTTTGGTGAAGCTCATACCCACAGTAGATTAAAGCCTGTCTTAGAGAAGTAAATTTTGCCCACCACCCACTGTGATATACTATTCCTGTTGCTCTGGCTCAGTCCTACCGACCTGATAAAGATGTCCTAATTCAGCCTCAGTCCACAAAATGAACCGCATACATCTTGATTAACTCTCTTTATCTACTGCTCTTATGTTCTTCATTTTAGTCTTTCTCATATCCTCTTCAAATTCTTCCTCCCGTCCCTTCAATTCTCCATCTTCCGCTTGCAGCACCTCTTCTTTTTCTTCTCTTATCCTACTTTTTTGTCTCCTCCTCCTCCTCCTCCTCCTCCTCCTCCCCTCTCCAGATATAAGTACAGCCAGATATATTACCAAGCCCTGCGGATATACTGAGACAAAATGAGAGACTTTGATTTTCTAATACCATTAGACTATACGAATGTGCGTGTATGCGTGTGTGGGCTCATGACTGTGTGTGTTTGGGTGGGGGAGTGTGGAGATCCGATGGAGGACTCAATAAGAGAAGAAGAGCTGAGATTTATTAGTGGAACACAAGTCCAAAATCAATCAGGTGATTGAATCAGGATATTATTGGTCGTAAATTAGAGAGTTGTTTATGTCAGAAAGGGGAAGTAGGAGAGGAAAGGAAGAGGCTGAGTGCAGAAAAAGGAAGAGCAAGGTAAGCTAGTTGGTGAGCTTATCTGATTCTGTATGTCATGACCAATACATGCCCCTGGTATAGACTCACCCAAATGACTTTTTCAGCGACACAGACCATCTTTTATGTTGTAAGTAGTGCAGTATGCACTTTCTTATCCTGGGTCATTTAATTTTGGATGGTAACCCCCCCCCTTTGTGAAAGGAAACATTAAATACCATAATAAAATCAGGAACAAGCACAAGAAACAAACCAGATGTTAACATAAATGATGAACTGATGCAAAAGATTAAAACAAACTTCTACTACTTATAGAACAAAGCCTAAACTTTAACAAGTGGTGCCAGGCACAACAAACCCTGCCCCTCGCAAACATTTTACCCGATTTGCCCTATCTCTTCTCATTGTGAAAACACTCTTTTGGTGACCTTGACCTTGACCTCTGACCTACATTCACCAAAATTTAATGGGATCTATTCTGGACCACCTCACACCTTTCCTGAAAATGTTATGGAAACTGGTCCAGTAGTTTTTGCTTAAAGTTGCTGACAAACAAACAAACACACAAACAGACAAAAAAAACGAGCCAAAAACAATACCCTCGCCTCCCCTTTGGGGGGCAGGGTAATAAAACTTCTGAAATTACATAGACAAAAACCTAAAGAATGTGCATCACACAATCTTCTAAATGACAAACAAATATATATATGAAATAGTGCAATAATATGGACAGAACACCCAAACTAATTCTATTCTGTATGGAATAATACTGAGTAAACAAAGACTATGTTAAGAATAATCATGACAACACAATCAACTTTCGCTTGCCTTTGTGTCTGAGTTAGTCAATAGAGGCATTATTCCCACGACAGAGAGAAATGCCCATGGTTCAGGAGCTCTAACACAGTTCACAGCTGAAACAACATCTAATAAAAAAAGAAGAGCGGCGATATAAAGATAAGGCCTCATAAATGTAGACGGGCCAAGGAGGCTGATAAAGAGAGAGAGGAGAGAGAGAAATGATGGCGCAAGAGGCAGAGGGTTTTACAGACTGACAGACGTCTAAGCAGACAGTCAGATTAAAGGGCAAAAAGATGCACAAGAAAGACACAGGCCTCAAAATTACACAAGTCTTGTGTCCAGATTGAGTCTGGATTCAATATAATGGGGTTATATTTTCACCTATAAACACATGGACGTATGGTACTGTTTACCACATAAAGTCACAATTACTTTAGTTATGCTCACCACTTCCTCATGCAGTCTACAAGCTTTAAAACATGAAAAGATGTTCAATTACTGCATTTACCTTTACCCAAATTGGACTTGTTTGTGCAAATGTGTCTGCCATCACTTTTACTCTTGCAAAGAATACTGAATACTCACATAATCCAACCACACATTAACAAGAACATGCATTATTTTCCATCTACCTCCATAAAATGGCAGTAGGAAATGTAGGAGAGATATTAGAGGTGTAAGGTGCAGTAAAAAGTCCAGTCAGTCTGGAATCGAACCAGAGACTCATTTCTCAGGAGAATCCAGTTATACACTGTGTGCTCTTAATACCTGGCCACCAGGGACAGTCTGCTAATGTTAGCAAACGTCTGACTCGCAGCAACACAGACTCCGACACATAGACTGTGTATAATATAATAATTTAAATGATGATGTCACCTATTGAATGCATTTGGAAACCAGTATTTAGCAATTTGGCCGTTGCCATGTTGACTTTTTGAAGTTGAAGTGTCCATATTTTGATAAAAGGGGTGGAACTAAAGAATTCTGGGGTGTCGTAAATATACACTTTGCAATCTTGACTGTGTTTAGGAAATGGGTACAGCTGTTTGAACCCAGGAATTTGTGTTTTGACTGTTATTACATTTGCTCTATGAGCCAGAGGTGATCATATTTTAAGAGCTGCAAAAGCACAAGGTGTTATGGGAGAGCTTATCCTAAACTCTGGCTTACTGACTTAGAAAAACTGTCTACTTTATCTGTTTATGACCCAAAACAACAGTTGAGCTCACTGTCAGGAAAAAAAAAAAAGTTTTTATTCAATGAACAGAACTTTTGAAAGTCCACTATGTTAGGCAGCTGAGCTGTCAATCACAACTGTCAATCAAAGTTGACGATGCAGACATTAAATCTTATTAATGGACAAATAATTTAAAGATGGACCACCAGAACACTTAAGGGGTCCAAATGAGGAATTTACAATACAGACTATGGAGCCAAGGCTTTTTGGAACCAGTACCTCTTGGTTATGAGTGGTATTACACTTCAAGACAAGACGTTCATAAACAAGCAGGCAGATGATATCGGGGCCATACTGTAGACTATGCCATCCATGCAATTCAAAAAAGATGATTTTCTAGAAGTCATCTGTAAATACAACTACTCTTAGCATTATTTATCCTATCTTAACTTGCTGAAGTATATATACCATCAGATATATTTCTTTGATGTTCAATTATTAACACCAAAATGTCACATAGTGTTTGGGAAGCTTCTTTGGTCCAGGCCTGGCTCTCATTTAGCAATGCCTGGATCTCTTAGGAGCTGAACGTCATCTTTTTCTCCACCAGAACAGCAGGAAACAGATTATTATTACAGCAACAATTTTCCAAGTGCTTTTGAACTCTTCTCTGCTTCCCCCCATTACCCCCTGTCTGTCCCCCTCACTGTCTTACCATCTCCCTCCCTTCAACTTAAGCACTTTTTGTCTTTCTCTTTTCTTCCTGTTTACTTATTCCTTACTCTCCTTTTCCTCCCTCTTTCCCTCTCTTTGCGTTTGCAATGATGTCAGTATTTCTTCATCTTTTAAAACCACTAGCTACACTCACCCTTTTCTTTTAAAAGTTTTACCCACGCCTAGTCGTTTGATGACCAGATGTTTCAGTTAAAAATATCATGTCAGACAGTCAAAAATGAGCCAGTCAGCTATTTTCACTGTACAAAAATCCATGTGTTTTTGTCAGTTAACTTTGTATGACCAACTTTGGTGTATTTTAAAGTACAACTGATATTTGAGAAGTAAGCTCATTTGCTTTCTTAAAGGGATTATATGAAGTATTGATATTCCAAACTCTACACCAGGGGCAAATCATGTACCAGAACAGACTTAGTACAACTGAAACCACTAACGAATCAACACTGTGTATCCACAGACTGTATCACTCACTGAATAAAATATGAAGCACATTGTTAACACACATCTGTATTATGGTATCACTGAGTTTTCCCTTCAAACAAAAACTCACAGAGGGTTAGTTTGACAGCCAGTCACATTAACTCTGTGTCTTTTCACGTGATGCATCAGCTGATAGTTTACAGTATAACTCTGTTAAGCTTAGCTCTGTTTTTAAACAGAAAACAGCCACAGTAAAACTGCAAATCTTCTCCATAGATTTTCTATACAGTTTATGTTGTCAATAGCTGAATTAAAAACCTGTTTGGAATCAGCCAAACTAGGTCAGAACTGTCACTAGTGGCTTTTCCACTGGACATCTGCACAAAACTTTAATGATATTTACTAAATGTCGAAAAAACAAAAGTGCATAATGTCGGTTTTTCCATTAAATCACAAATGCAATGATTTGTTTATTATCGCACGATGACACGAGAAGTCATTCCATAAATATGGCAATGAACATAAACATTGTGTTTACACTTACAGATATATTCATTATTATTATTATTATCCATCCATCCATCCATCCATCCATTTTCTGAACCCGCTTTATCCTCACTAGGGTCACGGGGGTCGCTGGAG
>JAPQRP010000009.1:16044847-16084771 GCA_037367295.1 Apogon hyalosoma | reverse complement strand
CTCCTCTCCTCTCCTCTCCTCTCCTCTCCTCTCCTCTCCTCTCCTCTCCTCTCCTCTCCTCTCCTCTCCTCTCCTGATTTACAGAAGCCAATATGTTCAGGCTTCCTTGTTTTCTCCAGTGGGACGTCTAGCCCTGACAGTAAATCTCTCTCACCGATACTCCTCCATATGGCTGCATGAAAATTTCATTGTGGAGAGCCTCAGGCTAAAGGGCCTAGCTCGAGACAGAGAGAGAAGTTAGTGAAATACAGTGATTTGGGGTTGGTTGGCATTGTAGTGGTGTGGGGTTTGGTGTCATAAGAGGGTTTTGCTGATGTACGCATGTATGCAAGTGCCTTCAGTATGTCTGTGCAGGTGCATTTACTGTATGCAGACACTTAATGTATGATTCAGTGTGATGCAATTTACCTTTAAGGAAATAAAACCTGCAAGATTGAAAATGACAGCATCTTTTACAATTACAATTCTGTTTTGTATGTACACCAATAGTGACTAGTTATAGTTTTGATGTTTTACTGTCTTCTTATCAAGGTATCAAACTGAGTTCACCCCACAAAAGCAGCTGAAGCAGAGCTGGTTGGGTGCATTTTCAATTACTAAATCACCTCCAGCTACTGTAGAAGGAAGCAGGTTTTTTAAAACTTTGATCTGTTCATATGCACATAATGAGGTTTGGTCCTTAAATAAAAACTGTCATAGGTGAGATTAATTTTCTTTGACTGATTCATTCAGGTGTGATTACTTTGCAGGAGAACAGGCCCTGCTTTCAGGCCTGAAGGGATGCAACCACACTAGAGGTCACTGTTGTAGTTCCAGATAAAACAGGGAGTGATGGGTAGAGAATGGGAATCATAAATGAACCTCATACTGCCCTAGTGTGGAGTCATTCTAGAAATATGTCCTGTCATGCATTAGCCAATATGTGTCATACCTACTGCATGTCACCTATATTGTATAGCTCTAATATATTAATATATGAACACAGCAGGCGGTATGACTGTCATTTGGGTTTTTTTTTTCATAAGTGCAGTAAATACAGATACAGAAAAAAAAAAATCCAAGTTTTTTTTGCAGAAATTACAGTCAATCAAAGTCAATAATAATTCATGAAAAATAAAATAAAACTTGCCCCCTGCTCTTGAACTGAGCTTTTTTCTACCATAGAGGGAAAAGGAGGGCTTTTAATATTTTATATGAATATGGAGTAAATGTAATGCATTACGTGGCACTCATAAATGTACAATATACTGCTGTTATATGTCCTTTTCCCAATCAATGTGTTTATATATGAGTGCTTCTTTGAAACTGGTCCCTAAAAACAGGACAGGGGGGCTAAAAAGTCAAAGCAGATATAGGCTAATGTTATGAAGCAAGTTTGGAAACACTCTGGGTCTATTTTAAAAATAAATATTAACTGAGACGAAAGGGAAACTATTTTTCAGATAAACACATTTTTTATATTATTTTCATTAAAAATCTGCATATAACATGATAAAAAGGACAAGAAAATTACGCGCAACAATTTTTCAGAATATCTTTTTATTCTCTCACAGGTACATTTTGGGAATTGAACTAATTATGCAAGGCAGAGTGTTTGACAAAAATGACCGCTGTTGCAAAATCGCTGGCAATTTGTTTGTATTTAAATGGTAAGGTTCCGCATGTAACATGAGTGGACACGATGGGTTACACACAAAAGCTGGAATGAGACTGCCGATTCATGAAAAATCTGCATGTCTGGATTAGAAAAACCACTGGGATCATCACATTTAACACAGTATCTTTATAGCAGTATATAAGACCATTCACAGCCGTGTTTTCCACGCCAAATGCTCTGACACCTAGGTAGCTTTTCCTGTCCCAATTTTGGTCCTATTTTTGGCCCCAATATTTTATTAAAAATCCATTAATTTTGGGATGGCTCAGAGCAAGAGTGTAATTTTTTTGCATTTATCGGAGGTCCTCATTAGGTACATCTTGAGAGGAAATATGTCTAAATTTCTTTCTTACTGGGTCTAAAAAAGCAGGCAAAGTGCCAAATACCAAAATGAACCCAGTTCCATAGAAGCATCTATCTGCATCTGTACACTAAAGGTCTTGCATTTTATCTTAAATCAAAATCGTTAAATACATCTAAACTTATTTAAATGATGATGACGATTGGGGTTTCAGAACAAAAATCATACACATCAGTAAAGTGAAATATACAGCATGAATCCATAACAGACTTAAAGAAAAGTCATTATTCAGATATTACACAGCTCTGAGTTGCGACTGGTTGGCTGTGAACTACAGCACCTGTGATTAATCATTCATAGCCTCCATCTGTGTCCTGAACATTTCGGTTAACAGTAGACTCCAGGGCTCTATAATGTAGCTGGAAACAGAGACTGAGAATCTTTTCCTCCATAAATGAGGGACATAAAAGATGGACAAGCGAAAATAGCTTCATATATTGTATAAAAACCCCATGAGACCCTGCCATTTACTGTTTGCAACTACTAAAGACAGTGGATACAAACAAAACACCTGTGTTTAGTTGATGTGTGAAGATTTCTCCAGTTTCTGGTCGTCTAAGGTGTGGACGTTTGTGTGGATGACTTGTATCAATCTCTAAACTAATTTACGTCACTGTCCTCTACAGTGGTTGCTATTCTTCTGCTCTGTATTAGTCAGATGATCAAAACAAGCTGGAGGATATTCTTTCTATCCAGTTAAGGTTTTATGAGGACAATCCCTCAGTATTGGAACACCAGCGCCTCCCTGCAATTTCTCATGACAGTGGTGGTCAGGGTTTGTCATGGTTTTACTTCAATATAGTTCATTGGATTTTGGTTTTATAGTGAGGATTTTGGTGTGAAATCAAACATCAGTGGATGATTTGGAGAAGAAAAGTGATAATTCTTAACAGTGGTGACTCCTATTGTTTCGTGTTTTGGCAGACAACATGATAAAGTTTGTTTTTTTCTATTAGTTTTTCATTAGCAGTGATTTCTTTGCCAACAAAATACTGATGAACAAACATTGAATATGAGGAAATATCAAAGCCCAAAACATCTAAAATCACTAAAGCTCCACAGCCACACAATCACATTTTGTAGTTTACACATGAAACATACATATAGACATGTGTAACTGTACACATGGATAAACACACACGCATACACATGCATGGAGCAGTCCTGTGCTTGATTGTCTTACCATCAGTCATTCTACCAAGTGGTAATTGAAAACACATCTCCCCCAGCCCCTGGCACCCATTATAAATAAGACACACTGGGGCTTTCTCCGCACAACACAAAGCATAATAACAAATAGAGTCAGAACGACCAACAGAGAAAAAGAAGCATGCTGTAGTTTTTGGCACAACATGAAGAGAACACACTCCCAGTGACTGGTGGAGGGCCAAATCCATTTTTCCAAAAAGGGAAAAGAAGAAATATATGCTTCCCCGACAAACAGACGCAGCACTTGTCCCGGGCTGATTCATAAATCGTCATATTCTGAGCTCAAGTCTTTGGAAAGTCTATTAGTTCCGGATGTCTTCTTAACCTCCTCAGTCTCTCTGAATTTTAATACATAAAGAAGACAGAAAGTCAGATGGACACAGGGACCAGCAAATTGTAAAAGTATTCTTACAAATACAAATATCAGACAACAAATTCATCATATCGTGTATTTTTATGTCATAAGAAACCACAAATATTTTGTTGTGCAAAGCAAAAGTAAAATTATTGATTACTGAGTGTAACCATTCACCAAATATTAGTTTTTTGGATGATGACATTTTCCATCAAAATAAATGACTTACAAAAGAAAAACATGTTGCTATTGGTGAAAATAGTACTACACAAGAACACACAATAAATGATCTAAAGCATACAGAGGCAGAAGTGCATGCCTACATTACTCATACATGCGCACACACAAACTTAATGTACTCATTCATGCAACAGCACATACAGAGGACAACAGGTTCCTAATGTCTATCATATGGAAGGCCTATTAAAATGCATTGCATTTGTCATGACCCAGAGCTGCAGAGTAAACGACAGGAGACTTAATTGGCAGCTGAGAACGATAACACCTGCAAACAGCCCGCATCTCGTCCATGTGGTCAGACTGCATTCTCCACACACTGCCATTCAAAACAAAGGCTGATCAGTGAGGCAGAAGAAAAGTGAGAGGAGGTGGAAGGCGGAGGGTAGGGGGAGATGCAGAAAAAAAAAAGGCAAGGCTGACAAGCAATGATTGATGTTCGCCCATCACGCTAGGCCTGACACTCATCCCTCTCCCTCCCTCCATTTGCAACAAAGTCACCAGTGTGTGTGTGTGTGTGTGTGTGTGCGCGCGCGCTTCTGGGTGGATGGATGGATGTTTTCCAGTGTGTGTGTGTTCTTGACTAAAGCCCATTTGATCAATAAAGTGAGGCTCTCTGATTCACATGGCAATAGCCAGATTGCTGACTTGACAGAAGAAGAGGCATAGGAGAGCACATTTCACATGTAGATTAAAATCCCGACATGGTAACCTTTAGCGTGGGCTGTGCGTGGGTGTTTCATGGCGGTATGTGCAGGGGGTGGGAGGTTAGCAGCATGTAAACAGGTCTTATATGTCAAGGTGGCATGTGTGACATGGGACACGAACGTTTGATACCATTGAGAGAGGAAACCAAAGTCAAAGGAAGCTGGTCACATGTAGTCACAGCGATGTAACTGGATGAGGAAGGAGTGGGGGTCTGCATATCTGCCTGACAACTGAAGCATGATCAAATAGAAAACAGTAAATTACATGAGATGTTACCGTGACAAAGCCACAGAAGCACATATTTTAGTATCTACGCTGCTATATTAGTCTGTGAATCTACTTACAACACATACAAATATACAGTAAAGCGTACATAAGCGCCATTTCTTGGACTTATGTCTTCTTTCCATCATCATTCATTTATCCCCACTTTGATCTGCCTTCATGTCCTTCTTTTCTTGCTAATGTCCTGCAAATGTCATTCTTTTCCAGCAAAGCACTTGCAACAATCTGGTTTGTTTAAACAATAACATGCATCTCACACAGAAAAATGTTGCTCTTACATTACTCCGTTTCCAGCCTTGTCTCACATGAATTACATTCACATGCAACTACAGTGTAACAGAAAATCAATTTGTTAAAAGCAGAGAGCTACTCACATCGCATATTGTTTCAACAGAATAATTACGTTTTGTTGATATACTGCAATTTCAAAGTTGTAAAAACATTGCCCCTGAACATAAATTTACATTGTTCACTAACATGCTGATCACTTCATCCCCCTGTATTTTATACTGGATCAACATGTCAGTCTGTTCTGTCAGTCCATCATTATTTTGTTATAACTGTTATAAATGTGATAACTGGAAAACCATTCAACATTTTATCAATGCAATTTTACCTTTATCTGGTTAGAAACATGTAAATGACAACGAGTGAATGGACACATTTTTAACTCCTACAGCAGAACTGTAAAATCTTTTTGATCAAACACATACATCCAGTGTTGCATAAAGTACTGGGAAGTCACACTTGAGTAGAACAGGTAATCTATCAAAAAATGACTTTGGTAGAAGTTCAGGTCACCAACTGAAATGCTACCGGTACTCAGATTAAAGTCTTTAAGTGTCTAGTATTTACTGTACTTATGTATATCAAGTAATCTACATTTAGATGTACTCAAGTAACTGAAAGCAAAAGTACAAGTAAATGTTATTAATAACCAAAGGCAGTCAGAATTTTGAATATGATGCTGCTGCTCACGTCAACTGATTGCTGACAGGTTGAGTGTGGACCATTGTTTGCACTTGTTCATTACACAATTAGGCACAATGACAAATCTGCTTCCTGACTTTGTTGCAGTCATCGGTAATCTCAGAGGTGAAAACACCAAATTTCCTTTAATTTAGTTTTTCTAACAAGTAACAATACTGTGCATCAAAAATGTATCGGAGTGGAAGTACACAATTGAGTTAGGAAATGTAGTGAAGTAAAAGTGAAAGTAAACAGAATAAAAAATACTCTGTAAAATACAAATTCTCCCATAACATACTTGAGTACAGTAGTGAAGTATTAGTACTTAGTTACTATAAAACACTGCACTCATCACAGTGGTGGCCTTTGCTCTTTAATCTTTTGCCCATCTGTATTATCCAATAGCCTGTGTCATCTTTTCATTGTTATCTTTTGGCACAAAGCTAGAAAACCCACCAAACTCCTCTGCTGCCAATGGGCAAACAAGGAGATAAGTTAGAGTGTATTCACACCTGGAAAGTCCTTTGGTCCAATTATTTGGTTTGATCGGATGCAGACTTTATTTTTTTCATTTGGGTTGGATCGCATTCTCATTGTACTTTTTGCTAGTGGGCCACAATTTATAAACAGAAGCGCGCATGTGATGAACTGCACTGGCATTGGACAGAAAAGTCAGGAGTGGGGTGAATCAGAGATGGTGGGTGTTGATGAAAACAAACATGGAGGTCCTACATGCAGTTATCGTTTTCGGAATATGTATTCTATTTTTACAAACACAAATTTATGAAAATAATGTTAACTGTCAAGAACAGCTCATTCGGAGCCAATTTGTCAATGTTTTGTGTCATTCTGCATCGGCAAAGGTGTGCTGCTGGACAGCTTCTTGTAATTAAATGTGCCCTGTGTGCCCTAAACCACAACATGCTAGCAGTAAGAAGATGACATATTGGGTATGAAGCACAACATTACGGGTTAAAAACAAATTAAATAAAAAAATTAAAAACATTAAATAAATATGTGACTATCAAGCACAGAAAGGCGCAGGTGGTTTGTTTTGGCTTGAGGCCGGTTATATTCACACCAGAAGTGAACCAGCACAGAGTCTGTTTGGAAACAGACCGAGACCACCTAGAAGAGGTGGTCTTGGTCTGCTTGTTTGGTTCAAAGCAGAGTTCACATTTCTGTATTCACACCTAAAAAAAAGTTTGGACTTTCCGGGGAAACAAACTCTGGTCTATTTTAAATGGGCCAAACGAAGTAGGTCTGAATACACCCTTAAAATTACTGATAAGTATCACTTCTTGATTTCAGTAGATTGTTGATTTGATTTGAGCTTGTTGATTTGAGCTTATGCACTGAAAGCACTTCAGGTTTTGAGAAAGGCACTAAAACATGGGTCAACACAGAAAAAGTCCACAATGATGTGAGGGTGGTGAAGTCCTCAGAGTAGTTGTGTTGTTCATTTCTTTTATAAAAATGACTGGATGAGCAATTTGGTTTTATAGGATTATAATTTCTGAGAAAAAAAAATGCACTTTGTGAATGCTTATGCATGTGATGAAACAGATACATTAAGCGATAGAGTCTGCTGTTGGCCTTTTCTATGAAAACTGTAAAAGAAATGATGCATTTAATCCTCTTATGAAGCAGCAGCATTAATAAACATAAAGTGAAGAGTTATCATTTGTCTGCAGCACTGTCATGTCCCTATCACCCCTTAATAATGATACCTGTAAAACATTGCCTATTTTATAATAATATTAAAGAAGACTGAATTCCTAGAATCCTAAATTATTTCTTGAGGCTTGAAGTGATATATTATAACTTAAGGGGAATGCATTTTACCATATTTGTTCTCTTTACTAGAAGTCAGGTTCATACGTTAAATTAACCATCGCTTTTTATACTGCACATAAAAGGAAATAGTTCACACATTTTTTTTCTTTTTGCAAAAGAACAATCACTTCTTTTAACAACCACCAAAAGTCTGAGGCTAATTCATCCCAGACATTTAATACAACCTCCACTCAGGGGCACACTCATTTTACCTGCAGCGATGAACCCTCTGTTTTGGCACACTTATCTCCCACGTTTCCAACCTTTCCGACTGCAGCCTTGGCAACTTTCAACTCTGACAAAACAGTTTCAAAAATGGAGCGCTTGTTGAATTCCCACACTACCAGAAGTGCCCTGATTCTTTGTGAAGATTTTCAAAACTGATTGTTCAAACAAAAACATACAAGTCTGTGTCTCGCTCTCAGCAGAGAAAAAACAGGGCAAAGTCTTGATGGAAATGTTTCATTTCTTTTCCTCCCAACAGATGCTAAATGAGCAGCGCGGATCTCTCGATTTGCATCTTTAGTTGCTTTGTTGATTTGATAACACATATTTGCATTTGGAAACAGCTCGTGTAATTTGACTGGGGACTCCCAATTTGCCTTTGAGGAGAAGTCTGTGCAGCAAACATTGCCTTTGCTTTTCATTGGCAGTCCTTCCTTTGCTCCCTACTTGGCATATAGCATGTTTATGCATGTGTGATAGCAAAGGAGGGTATATTAGTGAACATAACAAAGAATTATCATCTTGTAACTGTGTGAGGAAGTTGTTGATTGTCTGTCCATATGAGCCTCCTTACACTTCTTCTATCTATCATTCTCTGTCAATGCCAGAAAATGGAATTACTGACATTGAGCAGATAACACAGAGGTCTGGACTTGGACCAACCTCACAGTGTAAGCCAGGACATGTGTGTGTAAGTGTGTGTGTGTTCCTTTACCTCTAGAAAGCAAAGCCTTCTAGTTACTTAGGCAAGTAATGTAAGTGAGGGTCAAAACAGCATGCATAAAATTGGATGAAGATTTGATTATGCTATTGGTTAATATTTGGCATGTGGTCTTGCAATTTTGTTATTATCCAAGATTTTTATATAAAATAATACTGTAATCACAGTTTTCTATCATTTTCATGTATTGCATGTCTGTGTCTGATTGAAAGTTAAACATATATACTATAGGCAACACGTTATATACAACCATGTGGTTTTGCTGGGGGGTTAATTACAGCTTGGTGGCATTTATTGTTTTTTTAGTCTTTTTACCTAGTGTTTTGGTAATTGCTGAGTATATACAGAGTTCTTCTTGTATTTATTTGTCTAAAGTAGGTTTGACTTTGGTTAGGTTTAGCAAAATACTGAAAAAGGATCATTATCATCCATTTTGTGCAGCAGAGTGGCTTTTTGCTCCACTATCACATATTGATTTAGTATAACACTGTTTTAATATGTCCACATTATGAAAGGTTCTATATTCTTAGTTTTATAATGGTTTTTCACTGTGAATATTTTTCCAAGAAGGCATGCAAGGTTTCTGTCGGTGGGAAACCAGTGAATATTTCAGAGACTGTTACATGACAGTATCAAGTGCATGTATTTACCATAACAACAGGCTTTTTTTTTTCTCTAAAGGAACTTCACTCAAGAGCCACAACAAACACATCTAGGCTGTACACACTATGTAATGTGGAGTTCTTCCTCATGCCACCAGGCTTAAATGAGAGCCAGATGATCTAACTGCACCAAGACAGACCATCATTAGCTACTCCATCAGCTTGCAAGCAGCAGCAGGACCCACCATAACCCCAGAAAGTCACAAACACCATTGTCCATGTGTGTATGTGTGTGTGTGGGTGAGTGGGTGGGAGTGTGTGCTTGTGTGGTGGGTGGCAAAAGCATTAGTTACGGCCTCACAGGAGATGGTCAGCTGGCAGGTGTGTGATCTGGGTGTGTTTCACTCAGTGCATTGCTAAGGAGCCCCCTAACCCTCAACTGTTCTCTATAGTGTGCCTCTGCATGTGTGTTCAGCAGCTGGAGTTCCACTCAGCCGGCCTCTCTTTATGCAGTTCTCCTGGAAATAATGAACTGTGTTTCTGCACAGCGGGGGGCATTTTAACTGAAGAGTACACAACTTTCAGGAACTACATCCACTTAATATTTTAGCACTGAGCTAACATACTGAGTGTGGTTCAACAATAAGATCTAACCCCACAATTAACTCCAAGTCCTTGAAGATGAGCCGACACAATGTCAAAGCCCTGATATAAAAATGATTTGCAGTCTTTTTCTCCTCAAACTTCTAGAATAATGGTCAATAACTAAGTGCATGTTACAAAGCTAATAGCTAGCTTCCTTGCATCTGCTGTTCCTTTTTTTTTCCTCAGGGGAAGATTTGGCACCTCACTGTAAAGCCCAGCAACAAAATTACCTCAGCCTAAACCTGTCAACAGACCATTACATCCCACGCTGACTATTACAGGCTGAGGAAAAAAAAGAGCCAAAGCCATTGTAGCGCAAAGGTGTTGGCAGACATAGGCTGGAGGAATGTGGCAACAGGGATATTTGTTGGCTGTGTGCAATAAAGTCTTGCTTCTCAAAATATGCTTAAGTCTGCAGGCTCTTATCAGCATGCTTAATAAAGCATGATGATGCAAGGATATCAATATGGCATTGGTTTGATTTGGGAAGATATGAAAAAACAAAACAAAAGAACAAAAAAAAACCTGCTGCACGAGACGTGGAATTTTAGAGAGTTGTGTTGATTGCAGAGCTTTCAGTGGGCAAATAAATCCTTCAAAAGAAGTGTTTTTTCTGTTATTCCTTCCATTCCAGAGCGATGATTTACATTAAAATAACAAGACTTTGGTAGACATCTCCTCAGATCTTATCTTTTTCACGTCTGGGTGACTTTGGCCTTCACATGAGTTATTTTACTTGCTAAAGATATTTGAATGTTTACTTATTGTAAATTACTTTGATAAGAGTGTTAATCAAATTCCTACAACTTAAATGTATGTTTTGCTTCAGGTGGGCATATATATATATTTTTTTTTACATGATAAGACTAATATATTAAACTTCCAGTGCTCAGGGTGATCATGTGCTATAACAATAAGTATAGTCATTATTCTAGACGTGACACTGGCATCAGTTTATCACAAATTAATCTCTTACTAAATCAGGCAAAGATTAAAAAAAAAATAAAGACAGAAATGAATTAATTGAGTAACACTGCATAGAAAAAATACTCAGAGGCATTGCCCTGTCATGTTCATCAGGGCTTTCCACGTATCACTGTACAGAGGGACTAGGGGAATTCGGCTTCTTTCCCCCTCCCCCCCTCCCCCAGTGGGGAGGGCAGTCATACCTGGGGGCCCATGAATGGAGCCCTCAGGTAAAGCGCTGTTGAAACAAATCTAAAGCTGCCTAATGACACGCACCGTGAAACTCTTCACAGGTCATTTACGCTGCTGACAAGCTGCTGCCACAGCACTGTGCACCTCCTCCTCTGCATGTGTTTATATGTGTGTGTGTGTGCGTGTGCGTGTGTGCGTGTGTGTTGGCCAGAGACGTGGGGAGGAACACATATACAAACACTGCAAAAGGAGGGTAGAGAGAGGGAAGAAGATATAAAAAGTAAAAAAAAAATCTGATGTATGTGCTATACGTATTAGTCATACACTGGGAGGTAATCTGTGAGCTATGAAAACAGTGCTTAGCTTCTCTGCAGTTTGGCCTCACAGCATGGGAAAGCCATTAGAGATGCTATCTCCAATGGCCGCTATGCACTTTGGTTAAGGAGGTAAAAGCTACCTCAGGTCGTATTTCTAAAGACGCTTAATTTATGGTAGCTGTTCTTGGACTCTGTTTAGCAGAACAGTAGATGCCCATGGAAAATGTTGGCTCATATTAATCTACTGCACATCCCTCGGTAATCCACTGCACACAGGTTTGCCTCCAGAGCCCATTACTCTCTTCCGCCACTTCAACCTCATACTGGGATAAGTGCAGAAAATAAAGAGGCAAGAAATACAAGACAATCTAAACCACTATCATCTTACATTTAATTTATAGCTTGACAACTTTACATGATTTTAATGTTTTATATGTTGCAGTCTTGAACCCAGCAGCTGATCACAGCTTGCAAAAATAGGATTGTATTTCCAGCTGGGAAAGCTGCAACCCCAAAGCAAGACTCTGTGTTAACAGTTACAGTATAAGAATGAACCATATATGCACTGGACGATCATTCCATCAAGTTTATTACAAAAAAAAGCTTGTCTCTAAACTAACAACTAATAAACAGTTGATAAGTGATTAATATAATTTTTATGCAAATAATCAAATAAGAGTATTTTTCCCCCCAAGTCATATTTATGTAAGGTTCAATTTAATACCTAGGATTTATAATATAATGCATGATAGCTGTATAATTAGTCTGAAATATGTATGTATATATGTGTATTTCTCCAGCTTTATTTACATCTTTACAGTTTGAACTTTGACAGAATCTGTCAAACTTCTTCAGAAGTATTTGTTGAATGTGCTTCTGTATTGCACACATTTATCTCACTATGCTTTTCAGGATTCCGATTGGTTTTAAAGTCCCCTGGGAGTCAGAGTTGAGGAAGTGTGTTGTTTCTACTGTATCATGTGAAGTTGACTGCTCCCCAAAGTTAATCTGTCTCTATTCTGCTGATTCTTACTACATACCGAACTCTTAAACTGCATTTATCAAAAACAAATAGAAACTTGACTCAGGTTTTTTTTTTACCAATCACCCAAGGAAATCCATTTGTATATTGATGAGGAAAATATACAAATACATTAAACACATTATAAACATTAAAACACTCCTATAGTGTTTTATTTGTAATGTATGAACACTCCTATAGAGTGTTTTGGGTCACATTACCTCTTGATCAGCCCTGTTTATTGACATTTAACCCAACACAATGACCTTAGATACATACATATTGTACAAAAGAAGATAAGTTGAACTGTTTCTCAGAAAGCAGAAACATAACTTATTTAACAATTTTTGGTGAATGTGAATTCACTGTATTATTGTTTTTATTTGCTGAGAACAATGTCAACAAAGGTAACATTGTTTTGATCCATGAAGGAGAAATCCTCTTTTCACTCTAACACCTACACATAGAGGTGAAAGGTCACATTCGACACAGAACACCAGTCCCTTGAGCAGTCAAGCTGTTGAGAGGCTTAAACAGAGCCTTCACTCTCCTCATTATACACTGCCTGCTGTGCCATTATGAGGTCACTTTTGTTCATACATTACAAATACATTTATTCTACATATTGAAGAAACTGTCTTTCCCTTCGTCTTGATTTCAACAAACTTTCCATAAAATATATCAAATGACACAATACGTGTCTGTCCATCATATACTCTCCTTTCTTTTCTTGCTTAATTGTTACCACACCATTCCCCTGACACTTTCCCAACTTCAATTAATGTCTCCACACATCAGTTTCAAGCTGCAAATTCTCCTCTTTCAAAAATGAAAACATTCACATAAGAATAGACAGTTTAAACAGGTGCCATGGTAACATAATCGTCATTGCAGCAATTACTGCCTTATGCCTGACTAACAGCCATAAATCATTCTCTTTCCACAAAGAGGACGTTGTGGTGCTCCACTCCCATCCAATAATCAGAAATTGCTCCATGTACGGCGTGACGAGTGGGTGCTGAAACAGCCCATTCTTGTTTGGCGGACGATATTACGCTCTCTATGGCGACATTACAGGGATCCTTCAGCGAGCACGATATTGTACCTGCTCGACACCTGTTAGCTTTAGCCAAGGATTTCATCAGATAGTTGAAATAAATACTAGTCATCATCATAACCATAATCATAGTCATAAAACCAGGGGCCTTTATGCTGTTGCCAAATTGCCCTGCCATCTGATTTACAGTCAGACTGGGTGGGGAGGGGAAGCAGATAGGGCAAGGAGGAGGAGGATGGCTATTACGTGCTCAGAATGGGATAAATACTCAAATATACACACCTGCAGACCGCCCGTCTCTCTCTCACACACACACACACACACACACGCACACACACACACACACACACACACACACCTGGGAACTCTCATAGGCATGTAATGGCAGGGGATGGGGATGGGGGAGGAACACAGAGGAATTCTCTCGGGATTACAAAGACAAACATTGTGCCAGCCTCACACACAGCCCAGCAGGTGAGTAGAGTGATAAGGGGCCAGAGGACAAATTAGCCCTCATATTAAAATAATCCCTCACGTCTAATAACAATAATATTCTCCACACTGAGGCCATTGCACATTCACAATGGTCTTCCTTTTCAGGCTGCAACCTGTTGAAAACAGATTTGAGTGTTTGTGAAAAGGGCCCGTCATATCTGCTCACCCTGTCAACAGCCTTGAAATACACAGAGGATAGAGTAATGGGTGCCAATGACTGTAGTGAAGACACCGTGTAAATCCTGAGCAGCTGCTTGATACTAAATAAAGCTGGTGCTAAAGCAAAGAACACACCTACAAAGTGGACCAAATATGTATGAAGCTTTTTATTACTTTTGTTCAATGTCAGTATCCATGTGAGCTGTGAAATGAAATGACAAACCAAGATGTGTACAGTTTTGAGCAGCCACTTAATTCAGCTTTTTCTTTCATGGAGGTAAATTAGGATAAACATTGAACATTATGGGTTTTTCTGTCTAAACTAATACTTTTAGTAGTTTATAGTCAGAGTGCTTATTTCAGTATATCCCATGTTGATTAAAGAAACCCATTTGCATGGTTGTTGTTGGATTAACAGTTTTCAAAGGTGCATAAAGAGGATTTTACAAATACAACTGTGCCTTCAAACCACGGCCTTAATACTGTCTGATGTGTTCAATATGGAAAGAATACAACAAATGTGACATGCACACACACACAAAAAAAAAAGAGTAAAACATGAAATACAAACCAAAACAAACATACAAGATGAACTGAATAAGGACAGGATGAAAAACACATGAATTTGAATCCCAAATGTTTAACCAAATACTGCTGTGATGTCTTGATTCACTTCTACTAAGGCAATGCCCAAGTGATTAAAAGCCGTGGTCTCAGTCTCCAAAATAGTATTAGTAAACTTCAATAGAAAATAGTAGGCACATAATTCTTCTTAGTAAACAAACATGCAATAAAGAATCTGACAATTTCTGGGGGCGGGGATGGGGCAGGGATGGGGTTAAAGGTATGAAATTGTTGTCACTTCTAATAAAACAAAAGAAGACTATGAGCAGTCTCAGCATGTGGAATGATTTCAAACTCAATGACTGGTAACTGTTTTTCAAAATCCGAAAGCAAAAAAGCTCAGGGAAATCTCTTTTTATGCTATTCCAGTAACAGATGAGAGACTTGCATCAAAACATCTATTCATAAAGATGCTTCTACATTAGCAGCAAAATGCTCCAGCAGCTGTAAACAACAGGACCTCTCTTGTCTTTAATAGGCTCAAGGTCTTTTCTGTGCAGTGTCAGGAATGTCATCCAAAAAACAATTTACACATACAAAACTAACAGCCTTAAAGAGGAAGTAGCTTAGCCATTATTGTTGAATGAATGGATGTTGAATGTTGTGTTAGTGTTTATTAGGATGCTTTATTTATTTATTTTTTTCTAACAGCAACAGAATATGGCTTCAATAAGAATAAAGGCCTTCTACGGTTTTTGAGGGTTCTGCATTCGCTGCCGTCGCCTTGCCAGAGCCTCTTGTTTCTTTCTCTCGATTTCAGCTGCAGAGCACTTCCCTGGCATCTGGCTGGTGACAAAAACTGGAAATAGAGGAAAATGACCAGTGTTAACTGACATACTAAAACTCCTTGCTAAAAGTTGCAGTGAATAAGACTTTAAAATTACAAGGAAAGTCTGCCTTAAATTGGAAAAAAGTACCACGTTGCTATGATCTTAGTCAGTTTTAATTTGTGAACATAAAAAACTTGTTTCTATAACTACAAACAGTGGAGGCCGACGGTGAAGCTAATTTGATGTTAAAGCACCAAAAACATTAGTCCATATCCAGAAAAAGGAATTATTCTGCAACTCATTGGCAATGAAGCTTCCTGAGGTTTGGACCCCTGACAGCATCACAAATTAAAGCCATGGCGTTGTGTTTACTTGCTCTGGGGAAGAATTGTTCATGTGTGCATGCAATGAACTGCTGATGATTATAAGAACAACATGAAACATCTGTTTCACTTGTGAGTTTTCACTCCAGTATCCAGTCTTATGGTAAAGTTCAGTAGAAGAGATGAACTGAGAAGATTTTCCCTGAACACTTTTAGATGAGGTAGATCCAGCACCTTTTGACTTTTAATCATTACTTAAATGCTTTTTCATGACTTTGTGTGGCATTTTTTTGTATGAGTTGGACTGGTGGCTACAGTTTTCCCACTGGGGATTAATAAACCTGTCTAATCTAATTTGTCACCAAATAACCCTGAAAGCCATCTTTGCTAGGTCTGTGGTTAAGACGCATTTCTGATTTGGAACATTAAAATCAGGTTCTCCAATTACAGGCTGTTATGAAGTAAATAATCTTAAATAAATCTTGCACCAAGGTCAAGGTATCATCATCATAAATTAAGGCTTACCTTTGTTGCTTATAACCGCAGAATCTGATACAGTTCTCTTGAAGGCTGTAGGATGGGACTTGGAGATTTGTGGTGGCCTGACTGTCACTATATGAGGCTGCATAACTGGATTAGCATTTGGAGGCTGGAAAGTTCCAGAGGAATCCCCAAACTGGCTAAATGAGCCCAGAGCCAAATGGCTTCCTGGGAGGCTTTGAGATGTCCCTGATTTGTTGCTGGAACCTTTCATGGGAATGTTCCATCCTTGGTAGTTCACAGATTCACAGCTTGTTCCCGGTAATGAGTTACATCGAACAAAAGCACGTGGTGACTGTCTGTTAGCACTGGTGTTAGCATTCGTGGACCAGGCGGGTTTGATTGGCAAAGGCACTGTGGTTTTTCGCTGTCTGTCTACAGTTATATCTTGTTTTTCTTGGCAGCTGTTGGAGCTTGTCTGCTGTGGTTGGCTGTTGGAGATCCTCTCCACACTGTCACATACCTGGTACAGCAGTGCATCATCACCATCATCCCATAAGCTGTCTGAAATGTCTTTTACAAATTCTGCAGCTCCATATGCTTGATCATTACTGATTTTGTCAGGCTGAGGGACAGAGTCTTTGTAGAGTCGTGTCTTTACAACAGCAGATTTCTGGTCTGAATTTGTGAGATTAGAAGATTGTATTACGGTGAAATTGGATTTGGAAACTTCTTTTGCTGTCCCTGATGGAGGCTGTAAGTGAGGATTCGGCCCCAACTTAAAAGTGCTTCGGTATGTAGTCTTTGGTTCAGGACACAATTCCTTGAGTGTACTACAGCTCAGATTCAAGTGTACATTTGAAACCTTGGGTGCAGGGTTTGCATTCCCAGAAGGCTCACTAGCAGAGGCACACTGAGTAGTGTCAGACATAGTGTTAGACTGCAAGGTGGTTTCAGTGTTGTGTTGCTGTTCAAGATTTTGACTTATTGCGATCAATAATGAGTCATTAAGTAGATCGTCATTTCCCCAGTCATCATCAAGGTCATCACATTTGTTTGTGCCAAGGCCAGATGACCCTTTTTCAGCAGGATGTGTTGTTGTTGACCTCACAGATTGTTCTTTTATGTCCTCTGAACGTGTTGATACAGAGGAACTTTGACTAAGCCTGCCGCTGACCCTTTGAGTAGAGCAGTCAAACAGTGCATGTAGCTCTGCCTCCCCTGAATCTATCGAACATAGTTCTTTCACATTTTTCTGGAGCGATTTGTCAGTCAGTACCGTTTCAGAGGAGTTTACACATTCATTGGGGTTATTGCCAGCTGTGTTGAGCTGTTCTAATGCCTCCTTGTCTTGCTGCATGTTCTCATCAAACTGTCGGGCCAGTTTCATAAGGTCTTCCACACTGTTTTGCCTGTAGTCGGAAAAGGAAAGAAACAAAACAGAATTGTAAAATTTTTCCATCCATGAGTGGTCAATACTGTTTTTATGCCCTATACTGTAGATAATACATTTGTTTAGCAATTATATAGCTCATTTTTTGGCATATAGTGTATGTTTCTGATGGGATATGACAGATCATTCTTTAATTTGGGCTTTTAGGATTTTTTTTCTCTGAACAAACCTATCCAAATCATTGAAATCAAGTATTTGCATGTAACTCTGAATGGCATAGCACACAAACTGATCCCTCATTATATGTATTCTTACTAACCCCAATGAACTGATTCATTGGGGTTTAGTAACACAATACCCACCGTGTGGACCTCTTCCTTACTCTTAGCTTTGGAAACTCTGGTGTGCATGGGACAGCACTGTCACCAATCCACTGCAGCAGAGGAGATTCAGTCCTCACCGGCTTCTCATCCTTTAGATTAAACAAGTTAAATTTTTTTTTTTAGTAATTTCTATAAAAATACAGACTGCACAAGCTAAACTTTACACAGACAGAATTTGTTTTGTGCTGACTATATGCCATTTAAAGTGCAGATTTAAACTGTATCTTGCAAAAAAACAGTAACTGACCTTAGGAGCAAGACGGTTGACAATTTCTGATATTTCCACAGCTCTTGTACACCTATTCCCTGTAAGAAAAAAAGTTGCCAGCTTTAACTTTATTTATAATGTAAATCTTGATGATACGTCATGATTATACATGGCCCACGTTGATTACCACTAGTAGCTGGAGTTGGAGATGTTGAATCCCAGATGATATCTTGAGAAGGCTCCACATCACCTGGAGAATCTGCATTATTCAGTCTAAGAAACCTACTGCAACCGCTGCGCTTAGGGCTCTGCAAATCTGTGCAAGTGACATGATAGTCAATACAAGATACTACTATCCATCAACAGTTATAATATTCAAATAACTACAGCACATCATATTTACACACGTTTATTTAATTTTAAAAAGGCCCTAAATAGTATGTGTCTAAAGAACAAAAATAATTTATTATATTTTAGTCTGCCAAACATTTAGAGCATTGAGCAAAATAATGACATGTTCATGATTATTTGTCAAGGGCTGTTTGTGGAAAGACAGTTTTACCGTTTCTAAAGGTTATGTAAATGAAAGGATAAACTGCTTTACCCCCCCCCTCAAATCTGTCATTTAGGATCTTTGTTTAGATGTTTCTTCGGTACCCTCACCTGTAGAGAGCGGTGATGTAGTTTCTGTATGTTTGTTTTTTTTCTTCTCTTTTGTTTTGCTGTTGGAAAGTCTGGACACATTCCTCCAGAGCTCTGTGAACTCCGGAGCAGTACCACTTTGTGTTCTCGGCTCTGACATGACTCATCACAACAACAGTACCGTCGCTACATGTTCCGCACATTATTTTATCAACACCTTCGTGGGCGCTAGTTGTCTCATTTCTTTGCTGTACAGGATGCTATTTTCACAGCTAGTTAGTTTACGCAAAGTATAACTTTTTGTTTTCGTGTCTACCACATTCATTCACACCGAGCCGCCATTTTGTGTATGACGTCACAGATCTACGGATGCCGGGAAGGAGTTTTTGCACTGATATTTAATTCAAGCGAAAGTTGTAAAGAGTTACGTTGATTTTGGTAGCTGTTTCGTATATTCTTTTGCTTTGATTGTATGTTAATTAAATCAAGTGGCAAAAAAAAAAAAAAAAAAATGTGGAGGTACAATGTGGAGTTAGTCAATTTTAGAATGTTAAAACAAATTTAGTTATGAATCTTGTGTGTGAATGTGTGTGGTTTTACTCATAGACTATCTTAGTAATGTGGTCATTTTCACCTATTCTCTCATTAACTTAAGAGTATTATAATATTGTATTTCACCATGTATAAACTTGTGCAATGCAGAGAGCCCACCTGAACCTGTGGATTTTATGAATGTGTGTCCCTTTATGAATGACATTAACTCTTCCACACAAACATGATCAATGTCAGCTCAGTGCTTTTTAAAACTGTAAAAGGCACCAACTGTATTTATATGCTTATAAAGTTAGCCTGGAAACACCAGGAAAGCAGAAATGAGATCAGAGCTTGTATTGCTCATGACTTGACTGGTTACAGTACAGTAAATATTATGGCAGGGAACACCGGTATTACCAAATCTATCCATGTGTTTATCCCATAATTGTTTTCAGGCTTCATTGGGCCTAAAGCTGCATTGTTTGGAGCTAGGTGTGAAGGTTGTTGTTTGTGTGGATTGCAGGCCTACTGTCAAATAAATCCATCACAATTTTCACAAATTTGTATTGTCTTTATATTACATGTTATGGTGTTTGGAGGAAAAAAATGCAACGAGTGACTATTGAGTTAAACGGCACACCAGGATTGTGTGCAAAATTAAGTTGCAAAGATTTTATGTCAGTCAGTTTCATTTTAGCAGCAGTCGCGCATTGTCAGGTTAGAGTAGCTCAAATTTAATGTTTTTTTTTTGTTGTTTTTTTTTTAAAATTTGCACCAGTTTAACTACATTTAATGCAGGTTTTTGGTGTGTCATCACAGGTTTTAGACAAGACACAATCTTGTCTTTGTGATAACTGCTCCAGAGCCATAAGGCCAAAGTTTAAACAAACTATTAATAAACTGCACTCAAGCTAAGCATGCATTAGATTTTGTTGAGCAAAGGTGGCTGGTGGGTCAGCCTGTTATCTTTTGTTTTAGTGTTAGGGAGTAAACTTGGGTGTCTCTGACTTCATGTGAAGCTCTCTTCAATTTTTGCTTCTAATTAAAACACATTTATCAACTTTAACATCTAGCACCAGAGCACAGTCTCTGAATCGACCCATCATACTATTTTTTGACATATTAGACCTATTTCAAACTTAGCTCTTATTTAACTGGTATTTGTCTTGATTTTGACACATTTCGGTGATATTTGCTCCATCTTGATATTAAATTAAATAAATCTTGAACGTGTTTTCTCTAAGGATCTCCATTAGTGTGAGGAATTATACTTGTATTTTATGTACATCATATATATTTAGTTGTCAGATAAAATGGCAAGATGTTATATAATAGTACTAAATAACATCAGTGTTTTGAAGTTTGTTCTTAAATGCCTCTCTTTTCTCTGTTTTCTTCTGTTAGAATTTGTTTTTGGGCTTAGCTAAATACCAACAGTGCTTTTGGCTTCTAACAGAGTGAACTTTCAGAAATTTTGCTTTTGCATACTTACATCTTAGTGCAATGAATAATTGCTTTAGCAGCAACAGGTTAGGGACATCGATGTCAATGATTCCAGATAAGTCCTTGTGTTGCTGAAACTAGTCCATGTTTCTGCCATCATCAGCCTCTTATCTGTGAAAGCTGAGGAAGCAAGGTACATGATGAATGTTGCTGCGCGCACACACACACACACACACACACACACACACACACGTACACGTACACAGTATTCAAAGTTTCCATCATGACTAAGGATGAACTATATTTATTTGGAAAGAATGACATGTCATCTTTGTTGTGAAGAAAATCAAGCTTTAAGAAAGAGGCGAAGAAGCTACAATTCTTTTTTTCAGTTACTTGAAGATAATGCATTGTTTCTAAATGTGTATATTTCTGTGACCTTGTGAAATAGTGAAATGTATTGCACCTGAGATGTCAGAGATGGGTTAGAAGACGATCAGACATAAATTAGGAAAAGCATTAAGTCAGTAGTTATTGTGTGTTTTTCTTTCATAAGGACAGGATGCATTTGTTTGGTTACTTCTAAAAAGTGGGAATCCTTCAACAGATTTCTGACATTCAGCAGAGCAATTTCCAGACTAAAGCACTAGATGGTGCTTGTACACCTCCTTGGTAACATGTATGTGTGTGTTTACGTGTATGAAAATGTGTCTGAGAGAAAAAGCAAGAAGTATAGTGTTCAACTTATATGAGCAGGTTAACATATAGACTGAATGCAGTCAGATTTTGTGTAGAAAATGTTTTATGGAGGCACTGGAATAGAATATAGTACACCACACACTCACACTTGCACACACTGATGCAAGCTGCATTGAATTAGTATAGTTGATTACACTTGATTCTGCTTTGATTGTTTTCATTTGGAAGCAGTTTATCAATATAGCAAAATGGGGAAGCCAATCAACTGTGTTTCTTTGATTGAAAGCCAGAAACCGTTATGAGCAAGCGACCTGCAGTCAAAGCTTCCACTTCCCTGGTTAAAGCTGGATTCATGTTTCATCAGAACATCAGCACATATTTAGCCTCCACTAACGATTACTGCATGGGAGTCAGAGTCAAACTACGACCTATGTGACATATTGGGCAAACTTATTCTCATTTTGTGTGTCAAAAACACTTCTGTTTCAGTGGTTTAAATATGTAGAAACACTGTACGTTGCCCTGTGTCCTCCAGCTTGACATAGACCGTTTTATAAACTACATTTTTTGCCTCACTTGTACACTTGTACAAAAAACAAAAAACTGCCTTAAAAAGCTATTTGAAAATTATACTCACTATGGAATGTAATAATTCTTTTCACTTCAGCATGAATAGGATTGTGGGACATATATAGTTCTGTGTATAATCAAGTGTAAATACATTTAATATTGGTGAATGAATTAAAAACACAATTTTGTATGTGCAGTTGATGTAATTAACAATTATTATAATCATTAAAAATTATAATTGTGAGTAATATCTAGGGCTTGGCAATATAGCAAACTAATTTGATTAATAGAAGTTTTGCTCCCTGAAAACCATGAAAAATGTTGGTATCAAAAAAATAGTTATTATTCTTGTGGAGATCTTTCCTGTTCAACAAACATACAAATGTGATATGTTTGTTTCTTGTAAAATGTGAATTATGAATGTGTTTCTTCAGTTGTATATGGCATGTAGTGTTAGTAAAGGAAGAATATTTTTGACTCATGTTTGCCTTCAATTCACATAGACAGAAAACAATTGATTGAAATTTTAAATTATTTGTAACAATGGAAAAAAGGAATTTTGAAATAGAGTTCATTTTTGTCCATATAACCCAGCTCTGGTTACACTATTGCATCCATGTATTTTTATTGTAATTTTACAGCAATAAAAATACAGCAAACTATCCATTTCAAAGAACTGTTCAATATTAAGGTAAATTAATATAAACTAACCCTTTTGATCAGTGAGGTCCCTTTAATTTTTAATTTATTTATCCATTGAATTGCTTATATTGACGTGTTTGTAATGACGCAGTATGCACAGCACAGCAGCATCTAGGCCTACGGGCCATGTCACATTTAGTGGCATAGCTGTTGTCATTGTTAAAGAGGTTAACTGGAACCGCCAGTATGGATATAACAGTGATTTAATCAACAGTTAGCTACGTTTCATGCCTTCCTTTAATGCATTCAGCTAATCTTGGGGGTATCCCCAATGCTCTGTCAAGCGAGCTGTGTCATATCACGCTGCCACGCAAATCCATGCCTGGGGGGCGCCGTCTCCTGCCCGTCTAAAAGTCACCATAACACCCTCTGTCACACTGAATGTTAGCCTTTCTCAGAAATGATAGTTAGACCACAGAATAAAGGGCACGGATGTGTCAGCTTCAATTTGAATATGAGGCATCAGTTCCTTGCTGCCTTGTGTTTTACCCCTTCCTCTTTTTCTTCTTTTCTGAAAGCCTTTTCAAGCCAAGTGAAAAAAAAAAAAAAACGTGGAAAAAAAATTGCCAATGGCTGCAATGGGAGGAGAGAAGAAGAACAGCCTGGATTCTTCAAGCTGGGTTGATTCTTTCCCAACAGAAGCCTCTCCCTTCACCAAACTATCTCCTGCCTTCTTCTATTTATTGGTTACGCCTGGGTTGTTTAGAAGCAATTAAGGAGCTAATTGTGGAGATTTCTGAGGATTGGGTATTATAGTAAAAAGTAAAGAGCTAATGGCTAATTGCCCAAGCAGCTGCTAGTGTTTATGAAGGAGGAGCAAGGATGCCAGGGGATCTACCAGGCATAGAAGGTGCGTGTGTGTGCTCTAGTGTGTGTTGTATGTGTGTGTTCATGTAAGAGGCAGACGAAGGGAGGGGATTTCATCATTGCTGTAGATCCCAGCGATGGTTCACATTGGGCTGATGCCAGGTGAGGGAGACACAGGAGAATAAGCCTAACTCAGAATAGTGTCTGCATAAATAATAATCACCTCTGATGGCCTCTGGTGCTGGATCTCAAAGGAGGCCAAGTGTCTTCCATGTTTGTATGTGAGGGATGTATCCAATCTTTATACCACCCTCACTGCGCCACTCAGCCCTCACACCCCACCCGTTCTGCCAGACTCCCCTTTGGGCTTGCAGTGCCTCACGGATGACAGTTAGCATGTGGCAGAGCTCTCTGAAGTGGAAGGGATCCAGGATACTGGGCTTCTGTGCCAGCTTCACCAGGCTGGGATTTCACCCATTTCACAGTGTCTGCCAATGGCTGGGACTGTGAATGAAAGCATTTGAAACAATGCCTGGTTCTACAGTGTCAGATCAGTGGGCTTCAGCAATGGTAAGATGCAGCCTAAGGTGCTTTGGCGCCTATTTAAGAGAATCCCAGCAGGTCTGTTGGTCACGTGGGTGAAAGGAAGTGCTAAAGGGTGTCCAGCATCTCCACCAGCAGCGGATGGCTGAGATGAAGAGGAGGACATCAAAGCATTCTCTCAAAACTTATCTTGATTTAGATTTGCTTTTCCATTTTTCTTTGTAAGCAAACATAGATGATAAGATTCCAACTTTTACCAACTGTGATTACAACTGAACAGTTGGACCAGGGGACCACATGAGTTGCTGTCAAGAGTCAGAAAAGTATCACCTTCTCAGAGAATGCACAACAAACTTTTTCCGCTTATAGAGCCACAGTTGCAGTTACTAGACTTGTGAGAGCAGGTCCTATAAAAACTAAAATCATAGAAGACCCATAGAGAAAGACATCAAGCAATGATTGACAGATGTTCATGAGTCACACAGAGTGCACTGATTAGCTTAGCAACAAGGATTGGGAAAAAAAAGACCCTTACACATAACCGATACCTTTTATTTTAAATTCTTCATCCATTTTATTAGGCTAACCTCCAAAACTTAATATCTGTAATGAAATAACATAATTTTAGTCTATCCAATTAACCTCTGTCTCGACCCCCTTAGGGCTTCACTTAACATAGATTCAATGGCTTTCTTTAACTGCAGCTGTGCTTGAGGTGTTACAGTTTAAGTGCAAGACCTTTCTGTCGCGTTCTCTGTGGCTTCAACGATAATTCGGCAATACACTTATCGATAGGCAGGTAACGTGTGAACGGGATGCCAAAGAGGAAGCCATTTTCCTGAATTAAGAAATAGCAGCAGCCGTGGATGGAGAAAGTGAGTGGGTGCAGACGGGCGGTGCGCCGTGCAGAACACTGTGGCAGCAGCCTACTTTGACTGCTCATTTATTCTGTTTATAATAGCAAAGCTGATGATAAATGTCCCGCAGAGTGCACATGTGCTAAAATATTCATCAATTGGAGTCCCCTAATTTGCAGAGGAGGAAAACCAATAAATTCAGACGTGAGCGGTAGTCATGTTATATTTATATGAATATGCAAGACCATGGGTGTGACATTAAGATGAATCTGGCTTGTATGCGCTTTTAACCCATTCTAATGTTCTCGTGTTAGACTGAGATGTGTGAGAATAAGGTGAGAAAGTGGAGAACAAAGTGCTCTATGTTGCCCTTGTTGGAAATTCACTTGCAGTTCTTCTAATGATGTTTCCAAATTTTTATATCATATGTCAGGCTGCAAAAAAAAAAAAAAAAAAATCCTGACTTTATATACAAATCGTCTCTGATTAAAGGAAAAGTGGAGAGCTGGTCTTTCTCATAATTTTTGATATTCAAACATATAAAATAACATAAAATGTGCCCTTCAGCATTGTGGTTGTGCTGAAATTTGATTTGTCATTATCATGGCATCTGACCAATTCTTTTTCCTCCCAAACCACACGGTGATTAATCAGTTCACAGTGACTTTTTCTGTATTGGCAGCATTAAGGATTTTCTAATTTTCCTCCATTTCTCTTGCTTATTTTCTGTCCTTATTACTTTATTTCCTTCTATGCTCATTGTTTTTGCGCTCCCTTACTCTTTTCTTCTGCTTCTTTTTTTCCTCCCTGTATGTTTTTCTCACCCTTTCTGCTCAGGTGTGCAGGGGCCCGGAGAAAGAGGAGAAAGTGGAGGGGGGGATTTCTCCAGTCGAATAGCCTGCAGAGTCACAGTCTCCAGGGGTAAGGATGACAGGAAGTCAGCCAGATGGCACAGAGCAGGTCTGCAGCATGTGACCTCCTCTCTGGAGAATCAGGAAGCAAGGAGAAGAGGAGGGAGGAGCAAGGAGGAGGAGGAGGAAGGGGAGGGGGCACGTTAGATTAAGGAAAGGAGTTAAAGAGATGGAAAAAATGTTTGAATTACAGCTGCACAATATTGGAAAAAACTGGCATTGTAATATTTTTGTCTACAATATGAAAAATGCTTGAATTTCAGCAGATGACTTAAAAAGCTTTATTTGGAAAGAATTCATTATTCTAGAATAATGAGGATTATTTTGCAGCAGCATCAATCTGCATAGAAAACAAAAACATTAAAATAACCATTAAAATAAGCTTGAAACTGACTCTTCTTGCTCAAGCAACACACTTCTAGAACCTTTGAATCAGGTTAAAACATGCTATATCAGATAGTCTTCTCTTGTCAGTAGTAGTGATAGAAAATGAAAACAAGTCAAGTTGTCTTTTTAATCAAGCAAAGGTTATAGCATTACACATCTGAATTAAATTGTCAAGAAATTGTCCTGAAATTACGAAGTTCACATTGCGGTGATGCTACTGATATGGTATTTTGTGCCATCCTAATTCAAGTTGTCAGATGAGCATCTCACATTTCACATTAACATCAGTTCAACCAACAAGATCCTAAGCACCCCATTTTTGTTTTTTCACTGCTACTTTTTTTTTTTTTAAAGCAAGGAATCAGTAATATTTTAATAGGTGCCTGTGCTTTGACCATGCTTGATTATGCTGTTGTGAACAACCACTGCCAGGTAATGCACCTGGGTAAAAATGGCAGGAAGTGTTTCACGTCATTGTGTAGGTGGTCTTCACGGTTAATTTTTTTCATTGCAGTTCAGGCAAGTTGATTGATTGACAAGTACAGTACAGACATGGCAAGCACTTAGTGGCATCTGTGAAAACTTTCAGAAAACTGAATGAGAGCCTCGAATTTGTGATCATTTTTCCCGCTTTTAAAGCAATAGAGAAATTTTGGCAAAAAATTCTCTAACTCAGAACATCAAAGCTAATTTGCACCCAGTGCTACAGATCCACTTCTCTAAATGTTGTACAGCGAGGCGCCTTCCAACTAGGAAGTCAGTTTCCTCTGGTGCCCTGGAAAAGACACAACTTCATTTCACTCAGCTGGAAGTCCCATCACAAGCTAACAGCTCCAATTTGGTATTGACATCTCCAGTGTAAAGGGGAAAAATAAATTGACAAATTTCCTCACTTATTATTAACATTCCCAGGCAGATACAGATTTGCTCATCACATTGCACAAACTTCCATTTCATGCACAACTCCCAGTCTGCTCCAAACCAACTCCACCCCCCCCTCCTCCTTCTCCCCTCCTGCCTGGGGTTCGCTTTGATCTAAATTTGGCCTCAGTAGAAGTCTTGTACACAGTCATTTTCATATGGAAGCTTTGAACACACTGATGGAGGGCCCGTCGCTGCCACGCTCACTTTTATCCCCCGAGCCCTTTTCCCTCAGAGCATATGGCAAACACCCTTCATCGGAGTTTCCTACTACAGGGGGGAACACCCACCCTTAACATCTCCTATTCCCAGAGCCCTTCCATCACTCTGGGTTAGACGTGTAGAAATTAGCTAAACTGCTTTAGCTATGAGAGCGATGACTTCAACCCAAAGTTGATTTTAATAGACTCAAGAGGCTTTTCAGCATCTGAATGGTGGTGAACCTGAGCAAGAAAAAAATCAAGCACGGAGATGAATACAGTACAGTGATAACTTGATCCCATGCATCCGCTCTCATTTCTCATTGTTCTATGTAGGTGTTCATTCATGCGAGCCAACACATGACACATCCGAGTTCAAATATTAAATATTGCAATATTAAGTATCTTTGATATTAGGATGGAAAACTGCCTTCGCCAGTCAGATTTTTCATTTCTGTGAATGTGTTCTGGGACATGAAGATCACCTTTCTCGTTCTGGTGTTTCACTTTGCTGAAACAGAAACCAGCCCATTGTTTGGTAACAGAGAGCTACAGTGTTTTGGTCTCATCGTCTCAAACTGAAGAGCCGTCATCTGCTGCCAAAACGTCAGTCAAAAGACAACGACCAAAGCAGATCCACTGTATCACAGGCTGGTTGTGAAAGAACTGTGACTGAATGAATACCTTTTGAAAACCGATGTTCCCTCGATATGCACATAGTTCATACAGAGAGTTGTGTTTCTTCTGTGAGCGTTGGTGTAGCAGAGACAAAGATATGACAAACCCACCACTGGCTACAAAGCAGATGATGCTAATTTGCTAAGAAATCATTTTATTTACCTTTAACTAAGTGGAAAATCATAATCACTTGGTGAATCCATTAATTGGTGATATTCATCTGAGACATTGTTGCTTTTTTGAAGGGTGCGGCTCTTAAATTTCAGACACTTTACAGTATTTTGGGTCTAAAATAATGAGGTATTTATGATTTTAAATTCCCCTCAATGGCAAAATATCAGTAAACGTTGAATCACAATGAACCTTGAAACTAGCGGCATTTAATCATGTTCAGGGGATGAAGATTTTAATCTTTTCATTGCTAAATCCTTCCTTATGAGAGCTGTTACACTTCATGTGAACCAAAATACATGTGTACTCCAGAAGGGATACAGCATTTATCTCATTACCATTTCTTAAATGTTTACAGCCATTGTCTTCCTTTACAGTGCAAACACCATGCCGTACATGTAAAAACCGCTGCCGGGGTTGTTTTCAAGCTTTTATCTTAAATACATTCTTTCCAGATTGTTCAGCCCTAGAAACTATAATTACCATATATTATCACCTCCACAAGCTCTACCACTAGGGTTGCCATGTTAGAGGTAATTATATCACTCCCAAGTTGTCTGTATAATCACTTAACAGAGAAGCAGCTTTCATTCATGAGAGCTTTGCCTCTAATGTAGTGAAGTTCAGAATGTTCTGCTTGGCCTCAGGGATAGACAGATGAAACATTTTAAGACTGTTTGGTCATCCTGGTGTTTTCTGTGTGTGAGTTTGTAGGAGAAATGCATATTGAAGCAAAATAAAGGTAACAGATTCTACCACCACAAGAACATTTATGTTGTATGGATTTACTTTTAAGCCAAGATTAAATTATTAACCTTGCTTTAAAAGGGAAAAACATTGATGTTTTGTAACAAATGTATATTTTTGAGTAGATGTAGACTGATATATATTGGCCGGCCAATATATCGGGCCAATAAATGAATTTTTTTCAATATCAGCCATCGGCCTTAATTTTTTTTTTGAAAGCCTATATTTGATCAGTAGTTAATGTTATAAGATATTTGATCAGACACCTGTGTAGGCAGCACTTGAAGTTCAATAAATGTTAAAAGGGTACTATGTGTACATGTATTCATAATTTCATTCAAATTGCTGCATAAAAATCTTAATTATCTGAGTTTCTCAATTGTATTTTACAGTCAATGTGCTTTAAAAAAAAAAAAAAAAAAATCAGCCTTAAATATCGGCCTCAAAAATTGGCCATCAGCTGACCAAATTTTTTTTTTTAAATTGGCCTTGGCCTTGGAAAAGCCCATCTTGTTCAACCTCTATTTTTGAGTAAGTTGTCAAACATATAATCTATTCTCAAACGGTAACACTGGCAGTAAAGATAAATTATATGCCAAAAAAAACAAAACAGTTCAAGCTAGAGCAAAACTAAGTAAGCAAAGTGTATACGTAAAACTTGCCAACAGTATTAGTAACCTGAAGGAAAAACTCAATGTAGTTTAACCCGTGTTTTTGCTGTGATTTCACATATTACATTTAACCTTTCTTTAGTGATTACTGTTATTATTATTATTATATTATCCTCTGTATTCAGCATTTTTTAGTAAGACTCAGGTATTTCCCTCATATTTAACTTACTGGCCATGTAGATATTAGTTAAAACTCTGAACTTAAAGGTTTTTATGCCAGTCAGAGAAAACAGTAAAATACATTAACTGAACATAAAAAATAATCACCTACAGCCACTACAAACTCCAAACTCCATGGGTTTTACTGGTGAATCAATGTTGCAAGAGATGATGGTATTTCTGTATTCACTCTGGAGCTTCTGAACGTCCAAATGAATCATACCTAAAGACCACGAAAAGCTGTGAAACTGCATTTTACCTGAATTATTTCAATGTGTTGACAGGATTAATGGTTCAAAAGTTATTAAAAATTTTAGATCAGGAGATGTTTTTGATGCCCTTTGGCTGTTTAGGTCTTGAAGGGTTAAAAACTTACAATTATATATATAATTTTTTTGTTTGTTTGTTTCTTTGTTTGTTGTTTTTTTTTTCTAGATGACCTTTATGCAATACAGTCACATTATAAAGATCGAATTCATACTGACAATAATGGACACGGAGTTTCGAAAAGAAGCACTAATTTTATATCTTAACTTACCACAGGGCCATTGAGGGTTTTGGGATTGTAAACAGCACATCCAAGCTAAGACACATCAGATACTTTCTGCACACCACAAACACCATTAGCATTCCGGCGTTTATTTCAGCTGACTGCGATATTGTGCTACGTTTCCGTGTTTGGTGTTGTCTGTTTCCATCGCGCCAGCTGTTGGGTTATTTATAACTGTGGTTGCTGATCTAAATGAGCTAGTAATTAGGCAGCAATGCTTTTGAGGAGACATCCGCTCCCGCCCATCCATCCATCCATCCATCCATCCATCCATCCATCCATCCATCCATCCATCCATCCATCTTGCTTCTTCTTCACTCCATACCTCTTTTTATTCCACTCTCCTTTTTCCCTGTTGTCCCCAAACACACCATGAGGCAAGTGGGAGATGAAGGGAAGACTTGGCTTCACTGAATAATTGAACGGATTTTTACAAGTGGAACATCTTGCTATTTGACCCCTATAAAAGCAAAACATGGGGTCCTATCAAAGCTAAACAGGAACACAGGTATACGCTTGTACACAGTAGTTGTCACTGGATTGAAGGTTGTGCCTGTAAAGAAAACAAAAAACAGCTTTGTATCAATATCTGCGGATACTGATACAGCATCTTTTGTCACCAGAAGAATTGGATGTTTCTGTTTTCGAGTTTCATTACAGTTTACCTTGCACTTTGCACCCCTCCACCTCCCTATCCTAAAATAAAAATAACAAAAAGTATGTTTAAATATGCCTCTAAGCTGGGTTCTCATCCCTTGTGGGTACCCCTTTACCTCATGCTAATTTCCAACTTTCAAAGCTTGTAAACTTTATCTAATTATACACAAGTCAATAGACTCCCTTGCCCAGATTTTTGGCAGGTTGGAGTGTTAATTTATGAAAAACAAATCTGAAATATGCAGATGTCTTTTGTTTGAAGCAGCTGTTAGGTCCTGTTGCCAGGTTTCAATCAGGCGGTCTCATGGGATGCTGACATGTGCGATCTGTGGCCAAGGCACCCCGTTTGATGTCTGACAGGGACTGAGGGACTCAAACTAGGCTCAAACATGGGCACTCGCCACAACCCAACTACAATTACTGTACAGGGTGTGCATGTTTGGATTTTTTTTTTTTTTTATAAACCTGCAACATAAAGCAAAATTTGTCCAGGCGTTTAGTGAAGTAAAGCTCAAAATTTAGAAAAAAAACTGCCTGTAATCAGTCGGTATTTTAATAAAACAAAAGAAGTGCAATGGAGCAGCGCTAAGGTGTGTTTGCATCGCGTGTGTTCAGACAAACACTGTCAGCCATAGTCATTGCTAATTTATGGCCCTCATTAAGTGACACACAAAAAATTGCAGCAATTATCATTTATCTTGATATATTATTTACTAGGGATCATTTTCCTGCTTGGTTGGGGACTTTGGTGAGGAAGATACAGAGGAGAAGGAATTAGAGGAGGGGGGTGAGGGAAAGAGGACCACAGGGGTTTCGAGACAGCTGGCATGAGAGAAGCTGTGAGATGTAGAAGGAGACACGGAAAAGACAATGTGATGAGTGCGCTTAAAACGAGTGGGTATCTTTATGACAAGGGTGTACTCAGACCTACATCAGGCCTGTTATCTACATGTTATATTCAGTGTTCGATGTTTAATTTTTAATCTGTTTTGGTGTAAATGTGTGCATCTAGATGTAATGTAATATGTTGTTCAAAACATAAGGATTCCATATGCAGATATAATCAGGAAAAGTCAAAGTAAAATGACCTGAAAGGCTTGAACATTAACTCATGCAGGGTTACACAAGCAAAATGAATCAACTGATATTAATGAGGTTGTGAGCATCAGTTTAATATCAATAATTTATCACTACACTCATTTTGACATGCGTTTAATTACCAAGAACAATCCACACTAGCACTAAATAAGACTGTCGGCTTTGTCTGGTCTCTGCACTCTGATTACCATTGTGAGCCACTGGATTTAGCTTAAAGGTAAATCTGCTCACGCTACAAATCAGGAAGGCAGTGCCAAAGTAAACACAGCTAAAGTTTTCAGACTTTGGCAACATGTTTACTTTTTTCGAAAATCAAGGAGAACACAAACAGAAACAGAATTTAGAAGAGTGGAGATGCCCTGAGTATGTATGAAACATGGTCTTCATTTAATCAAACATAAACAGTACCAGTGGCTGCTGCATTCTGCTGTATTGTAGCTTCCAGTTGTTTTGATCATCGTACATATACCAGAATGTCTAAATCGGTGTCACACTGTTTTAAAACTTGCAAAGTTGCATTTAGTATCATTGTCAGAATTTATACTTTTCCAGGCAGCAGTATATGCGCTGCATTAAGTCCCAGATTTTCCCGGAGAAATTGCAGAAAGTTAGGAGAATAATATAAGCATTGGGGGGATGATTACAGCGAACTCCTGTGAAATTGTTGATGGCAAAAGTTTTTATGATAACTCACGCAGAAACACATAATCGTCCTGATGTGTCTCTGATGTCCTGATTATTTTTTCTGCTCCTCATTACAGCAGAGCAGTGCTGGCTGTTAGTCATAACAATGTCACTGTGATGGCACTGTAATTAACATTATGAATATTTTGCTCCACGCCTTGTTTTCTTTCTCCGCTCCCTCTACATTCTTCACTCACTCTTTCTCGTTGTTAGTGTTTACTCTCTATCAATCTTTTTCTCTCTTTTGTTGTTTCTGTTTCTGCTTCTGCTTCCCTTTTTTATTCTTTCCCCACCCTTACAATCTCTCTGCATCTTCGAAGTTTTTTCCTCCTTTTGTGACTGGGTGACAGATGCTTAATTGAATGATGAATGTCCCTTTATTATATTCTAATTGAACTGCTCGCTCTTCGATTGGCTGGCTCTTGTGTGGCTGGGTTTGCCTGATTGGTTGGATAGATCGTGTTGAGGGTTCAAGGGTGGGGTGAGGTTGGATGAGTGCGAATGGCGGCTGGCAGCAGTGACACCCTACTCTCCATCTGTCTCCTCACACACTTGCATATACACAAACACATGAGCATCCTACCCCCATCACCTCAGCCTTTCTTCTCACCTCTCACACAAGGGAATGGTGCACACACTCTTAATAAATTATGCAAATGCACACCGTTAAAGGGCCCAGTATTAATCTTAAACATTTTTAGCATTTTAGTGCTTTTAAATTCCTGACATTTTTGCAGGGAGGGTCACGTCCTTGTACTTATGTCCAGCCTGATATTACTCGGCTCAACTCAATCCAAACACCTCCCCCACTTGCATTTTCCTCCTCCACCCAGGCAGTTTTACACATCCACTCAAACACACACATGCATTTAATATCACACACGAACAAGGACACATACATGCACTTACAGATATAAAAACACTGGCAACCGGCATCAGAACATGCACAGACACACATTAAATGCACAAACATAAGGACACACACTGGTGGGTGTCTTGGACCGGCCCTGACCTGACAAGCGGGCGATGAAGATTAATGCGTCCTCCCTGAGTGACAGGCTGGGGAATTGAAGGGCAGAGGGCCTCGTTAATCAAAAGCCTGACAGGTGCCATTCAGGCCCTCGGAACAACCACAACTCCCACCACCACCAACCACACAGACACACACACACACACACACACACACATACACATACACATATATATATATATATATATATATATATATACAAACACACACACAGACACCCAATAAGATAAAAACATCTATCTAAAGCAAACCTACACCAGATAATTGCACATAGCTCACACTATCACAACCCTCACTCTCTTTGCTCCTTTTCCTACTGCATCCACTTTTCCAGTCCAATAGCCTGGCGTTAAGCACAAGCAGACTTAATCATGCACAGCCAGAATTAAAACTCATTCCTCAGAGCCAGGCTGACAGCACGAAAATAAGAAAATCAATCGGGCACTTGGCAGGGCTGCCCATACTCACTGAGTACGGGTCTTTCTGCTCTCATTTGTAGGGGCCTTGGTGCTGAAGGCCCAAGAAGGGCCAGGCTTTATGATCATTTATTATAATTTACCAATAACGCCAAGCCTCAGGATCATTACTGGCCAACCATTAATGATTCATTCTCTAATTTTCTTCTTATTCCTTCTTGGATTCCTAAAAAATATATAACACAATTATATCTGTGTCATATATTGGCATAGTTATTTGAAAAGAGATGACTTAAAGAAGATATTGTTAAAAGAAAAAAAACAGCGAGAAAGAGAGATTGGAAAGCATTTCCAAGTATTTCAGTCTGGCTTTAGTCAAATGAATAAGCTGGCGAGTGGCTTCAGTTCATGGTTTTGCCATTCGCTTCTCATTCATTCACACGTAACTATTAATTTTAACACTTTAAACATGTATCATCATCAACCGTTTTTGACGTATTTTAATCTGAATTTGATGTTGGCTCTTGTGTTTTCAGTTTGTGCATCTCCATTATTTAACTTCCTATTGAATAATTTGATAATTGATTTGATCCAAGAAAAATTATTAATAATGAATTCTAAGACATTAAATGACTAATACGTATTGTGAAAAAATGTTTATGTGTTACAGTGTATCCCTTTTCTTGCTGTAAGTAGATGTAACACAGGGAGGCGAAGGTGGATTAAAGCTAAATAAATGGGAACTACCTCAGAGTAACTACCCTGCTCCTGCATGTACAGTAGCAATAAAACCCTTACATAAAAAAACATTGTTAACTCAAATGTGACAAATTTATGTTTTTGCAATAAGCTGGGAAATGAGCAGCTCTGGCTTGGTCTTGATAAGAGTTAAG
Source organism: Apogon hyalosoma (assembly GCA_037367295.1). Taxonomy (NCBI): domain Eukaryota; kingdom Metazoa; phylum Chordata; class Actinopteri; order Kurtiformes; family Apogonidae; genus Apogon; species Apogon hyalosoma. The sequence goes on along the minus strand of JAPQRP010000009.1, from coordinate 16,049,603 downwards.
TTGTAATAATGAAGAGGCACATTTCATCATTCCTGCTCTTAGCTATAAAATGTAGACCCTGCACTGTATCTCTTTACCTGCCTCAGAATGCTCCAGTGAGCCTGCGTTAGTTTTTGCAGTCTGCTTTTATTAGCTAATGGAACTTAATATTTCATGAGCTATTAATGGAAACCCAGCTCGTAATTAGTATTGTGGCAGAGAAATACGGGCATGTATCTTCATTAGGCATCAGAGCAAGTCTTTTCATCTTCATTACAACCGCTCCGCATCATTTTTCACTCTCTTATTACGCCTTTGTTTTTGTTACCCAGTTGTCGCCGCACGCTCATTATGCAGTGGGATGGTGGTCGACGGAGACAGGGGCAGGATGGAAAACATGGCCATCCTTTACAGATGTTGAGTAACGATCCTGGAAGATGGAATCAAATCGGCCTCCTAATCTTCCCAAGCTGTGTCACTTTATATGATTAAGGTGTAGCCGATTCCTTTTTTAGGTTTAATTTGAGTAAATATTAATAATGACGCCATCGAAAACCACTCATTATTGCATTCAGAGAGGGCAGTGGGCGGACACTCAGCGCTTTACTCCACATTGGTTTGTCAAGAACTATTGTGTATTTCAAAGCTGAAAGCTGAAAACAGCCTGAATTGAGATGAGGGAGGTATTAAGCAAATTGTTCTCGGATCATTCAGTGCACAAGCTCTCCATCTCAGCGATACAGCCACATAGTTAATGACAGATAAGACCATTGACCTTTGGACACTCTACTCACTGTAATAGTATTTGAAATGTCAAGCCCCCATGTAATAAACTATGGATATGCCTGTAGTCAGTGTTTGGATAGGACAAATTACTCCAGGGAAGGTAAAAGAGACATTTTCTTTCAACTCCTTATGTTTTCTGACATGGATGCATGACGCCTGTTGGTCATTTATTTTAATAACACTAAAAACTGTGGCAAATGAGGCTTTAGATACTAGTATCTGCAATCTTATGCAGCAAATCGCATAAACAATATTAACATTGTACCTATCTTCAAAATGTGTGTCTGTATACTCTCTAGCCATCATGTGTGATTCTTAGGACTTTATTGCTTCTCATATCTGGAGGAACACAGGCAGCAATTTCCAGCCAAAGGCCTCAAGGGCGTGCATCATTGTAAGGCAGCCATTGCTCTTTACCATGGCGATTCATGGGGCCTCTATTTCCAGTTGTATTATCTTAATTGTCCTGGCAAGTATGTTCAGCGGTTATATTATCAATTTATGGCCCCTCTTGCCACCCCATTAATCCAGCAGTTAAAACACTGTAACCGGTGGCTCAAACTCTGTGCGAAAGGAGCATAAACCTGTCCCAGGATCGCCTGTGGCACTTGATGCAAGGTAGCGCTTCTTGGGATGAGGTAAAACGAAGGATGGGTGCTATTTTTTTCAACCTTTTTCTGGAGTTACCTTGTCATTACTGGAGACATTTGTTGAAGTAAAATTATTTGTAGCTATTCGACATCACATGAAATAAAGGAGAAAGGAATGATTCTTTCTAATGTTTCTGTACAGAGAAAAACTGAGAGATAATATTTTTCTAGTAGGGATATAAAGTTACATGTTCAGTGTAGTAAATACATGCAAAGGCTGGTTGTGTTGTGAAGTGGAGCTGAACTGCAACCCGAGTGGTGTGATCAGATGTAGAACACACAATACTCATAAGCGTTAATCCCACAAACCCATCTAAAAATTTAGTCTCCATAGCGTCTGTCAATATATCAACAAATAGTGTTGAAATAGTGCATGTTGTCAATCATTTTAGGTATGAGTTTAAAACGATTACCCCTTGTAGTAAGACTTGTGCAGAACACACACATACACAGCCCCTGGTGATGTCATATGCCACAGGTCAAAGGTCCAACGCCTGATCCAATTACAGGCTTGTCATATACTCCACATGATCCAGATGACTGAAATGTCACCTGCTGTTTTACCAAGACATGGGTTTGTCTGACACCCATCCCTAAATCAGGACTAAATACTGAAGACTATAAAGGAAAATGTCCTCTTCTGCTTGAGCTTTGGAAAAAATGTAAATTATTTATTTGTTACAAATCCTGCTTGTGGCTTATTTTCTAATTGTCCAAGTTGAGATGCACTGTTTTCATCACACATTCATACATGCATATCAAACTTGCAGCCTCCATGTGTGTATTTGTGTACTATCTATTTCGCCTCCATCCCTCTCCAACCTCTTTGCGTCTCCAGGCTGAAAACTGCACCAACAGTAATTGCCTGACCTTTACGGCAGCAAGATAGTCTCATTAAGCCTGATGGATAATGATGGCGCCTCTCTGTGCTACGTGAACCTCTGTGATAATGAAACAACAGAACAGCCCTGCTGCTCCACCGGGGGGTCACAGGAGAAGGCTGATAACCCAAAGAGAAAGGCCCGTTCCTGGCTAACGACAAGACCCAGAGCCCCCTGTAGTGTCACCCTTCTCTCATACCTCCACATGGGAGATGTGGATGCTGGGTAAAGTGCTGTTGCTGTCTTTGTTTTCACATTCCTGGCTTTGATTTGAGACCTTGATATTCCTGTATTAAAGGATCTTCCCAGTCTACAGATAGTTTTGGAAGTAAAAGTGTTAGTATGTAGATTAATGTACATCACCAGTGTCCTTTTGAGATGATTTACGTGTTTCAGCATCTAGATACCATTCCTCTAAATAAACACAAGAGGCTCCAGCAGATGTCTGTAAATTTCTGAATAGTCAAGAAGTGCTTCATGTTGAAAATGATAAAAAGCAACTTAAGTCTTAAAGTCCTAGAGCTATTTTTGTGATGACTCCCAAATACATTTTTCCATGCATCTACCCTGATTCAGTGATGTTTTTTTTTTATACTTTCTATTCAGTGATATTTTCCTGTATTTCATGTACTGATTATGTAAATGTTCTTAAAAGCTCAAAGTAAAGTCACAGCTTATTATATCAGAACAGAGAAAACTGAAGAAAACCTGACTTTTTCAGTAAAATATATCATAAACTGCACGTAGAAACAAGCATCTACAACTGGTATCTTTCATCAGACTGTACTGGTTTTACTGGTGAGTCAGTGTTGCAGAAGATGACAGTGTTTTTACACGTTCACTACAGAGCCTCTGAATGTCCAAATGGGTCATATCTGACGGTAATGAAAAGCTAAGAAACAGCATTTTACCTGAATCATTTAAGTGTATTGACAGGATTAGTGGTTGTCAGTCTTTGAGGGTAAACCTTAGGTACTTTTTAATCTTTGCAAGTTGATTCAGTTAATTCATTTTTATTTGAATATATAGCTACATTCACTGATGATCAGTATGCTTTATTTAATTAACTATTGTTGATTTACCCATAACACAAAAAAATAATGATGCGACAAATATTTTCACAGCAAATAACTTGATAGGAATATGATAAGTGAAACAGTAGCTGTTAACAGATGCCACATTTGTGTTTCTTTTGTAAAATCCCTGTTATTATCATTGTTCAGTCCCCAACCTTGCCAACAGATGTCAGAACATGTTTATCCCCTTTTAGTCCACAGTTGTCACCAAGTGCAGTCTTCAGCTGGTGTCATTTTTTCTTCAAATATAAACACAGCTCTTTTTTTCTTTGGAAGCCAAGTGGGAGATGGTGGATTAATACTAGTCAGGCCACTTTTATGCCACTGTCTAACTCACGTCAGACTGCTGTTGGAGCGGAACAGCATCTAGACCGGTCTAACAAACCTTAGACCAACATACCAGACAATGACTGGTGTGACGTTAAAGCAAATCATGAGTAGAACTAGAAAACTACAATGGTGCTGTTATTTAGTATTCTAACTCATGCTACATTTTTCTGTCTGGCTGTAAATAAGTGCAGGTACTGAATGCACTGAAGTTATATTCAATCTATGAGAGAATTAATTAAAAGCTGTGATGTGCCAATTTTAGTGGCAAATTGTACATAAAATCACATATCACGTATTACATTTCTGAACTGTATCCCAATAGTGCATGAATGTGTGCAAAATGTGCATTAAAAAACACTATCTTTGACATGACCTTTTCTGAAGCTGCATTCACGTCACTTATATACTTGTAACTTATACCGGCATTGAAAAAGTTAATTTTATACAAGGGGAAAAACATTGGTTATGTGAGAATACAGAACCAAAATGGTCTAAACTTTGAGCAAAATGTTTAAATGTGTTCTTGAGGAGGCACCCAATCATTTGTTTACACTTGCATCTGCCAGTCTGTGATTCATGAGTAAATGAGATAGAAAAACCACACATTAAGCAGTGTGTTTGATGAAGATATTTCCCTAAAGTGACTAGATGCTTACTCATTTGAAACATTAGTGGTTAATCATTTAGCATTTCTTCAGTGTAATAAGAGTGGATTATTTGCAAAAAGTTAAAAGCCTTGAATGTTACAAAAAAAACCCAAAAACAATTCATTACAATGGGTTCACCTCAGAATGGCTTGAATGTATTTTCTAGTGTTACATAAGGCAAATATAAGAACAGTGCATAATTTGGGTTTGTATTTCAGATGTTAATTTTGGAAACCACAGAGAACATAAATTCTGCCTCATGTAAGAAGGATACAGTCATTTTGGACCTGAATGCAGCCTGTTAGATAAGAGCAGATATGAAGTTGTAAGTGTGGTGTATGGACTGCAGTGTGGGCATTCAAGATTTTGGAAGGTGAGCGTGTGTGTTTGGGGGGGTGGGGGGGTTG
>JAPQRP010000009.1:16019106-16043815 GCA_037367295.1 Apogon hyalosoma | reverse complement strand
TTACTTTGTGCAAATCAGAAAATGTTAATGTAAAATAAGATCAAGATGTTTCAATAAGCTGGCCGTTTTAAAGGGAAAAAAGTGATTTCCCTGGTTTTCTTAACACTTTGATATTATATCACATTATGCGTTTTAGGCTCATTAAAGTCCACAATGACCACTATGTGATATGACAGATGACCTACATTTAATGCAGTGATTGAAATCTACTCATTCACACTTTTAGCTGTAGGGATGTTGTATCAGTGAACTCATCTGAGACCCATTGTATCACATTAGCTTTAGCACAGACATGTTGTTTAACAAATATATTCAGCTTGTGGGGAAAAGATGAGGTTATGTATTCACAAATTAATTTTCCCACAATTATTACTGGAGGCTGAAGTTAATAAAGAAAGCATGTAGCCTAATATATTGGGTCTATCGTCCTTTTTATATTTAATGCATAAAGGTTAATTGTTTGCATTTATAATTTACAACAACTATTAAGTATCAAAGTGACACCTTTTTTATGCTCCATATTATCTAAAGGGATTTTTTTTCTTTTACTCAGTCATTCAGGATGATGAGAGTGAAGTTTGGTCAGTGGGGCTCTGATGTTGCACTGAGCTGATGGGGAGCTGCACCGAGGCGCTGGGCTGTATAGTGAGTGCTGTGTGCTATGTGCCAGCTGTGGGAGTGGGTGGGCAGGCCGAGTTAGAGCCAAGCCAGGCAGGCTGGAGTGGATCAGCTCTGTGATACTGCAACCCCCAGGGCCTCACGCCCCAGGGAGAGGTCACAAGTTCAACTCCCTCGTCTGCTGGTCACACAGGAACACCAGGCCCCCCTTTGTGTGTGGATGTGGGAGTAGAGTTTGTGTCTGTGTTTAGGTAAAAATGTAGTGAGGGAAGATCTATGAGACTGAAAAAAAAAAGATGCAGTAACTAATAACAGGTTTTACAAAAACTTCAACACACGAATGGTCTGCAATCTTTTATTTGACTTTTAAATGTTTAGATTTTACTTCAGTTTCACAGTCACTGGTTATGTTTTGCGTTTCGCATCATCTCCAATCTATTTCAACATAGCTGGGGTGTGTACATCATCGCACTGTTGAAATAGCTGGGTTACAAATACCCCCCAGGTCCCCTCAGAGGACAGCATGTAAAACATATCAAGACCTCTGTATATGTATTCAGGATCTCCTGAGGTGAACGCAGCAGTGGAAATGCCATGAGGCAGGTCCTTTTTAAACTGTTTCGTTGAACTGCCCGATGAACGTTTATAGGTTCAAGGTTGTCATCTGTCGCCATCTCCCTAACGCTGCCGCTGTTTGACTTTCACATGGAGGTGCTAAAAGGAGATTTAGAGTGGGTAATCCTTCTTTGGAAACCATCCATTCGGGTAATTGTGATATTGTAACTTGAGAGAAATACAAAGGGCCTTACATTACATGGCATACTTAACACTTTGAATGAGGTTATGAGTTTGTCTTGGTAACATTTTGATTAACTGATAATGACTGATCCCAAATTGTAGCCCTAACTTTCCAACAGTGGGTGAAATGTACCATTGAATTTTTTAATTATTGCAATTTTTCTCAGACAAAGATCTGCTTTTATACTTTACTGAGTTAACGCAAATTTTCTTCTTAAATGTTATGATATCATAGTTTATGTCTCATTTGTCTAAATGCTTTGTATACCTTATTCATTTTACAGCTTCTATGTCATCTGTATATTATAATAACCCCAAGCCAGACCTTTTGCAATCAATAATGTTTTATTCAGTTTAGCAAACTTTCATCAGATTGAAATGAAATATGACATCATTTGCATTAGAAATTGTTTTACTCTGATGTAATAAATTCCACTAATGTTTAGTTAATACTTGCAAATATGTTTGACCCACTTTTTACACACAGTTATCGTTCTGAGAGGTAGTGCACTACTGTATTCATTTCTTGAATCTTGTCTCTATATGACTACTGCTTGGACCAGACAACCCCAGCTATCAATCGCTCACAACTGCTCCTCCTCTTAAAGGAAGGAACATGCTTACCAGAGGCACCTCCACAGTGATAGATATCCACAATACTTCACTGGCCAGACCTTTGCAAATAGAATACCCTGCTGTGCTAAAGAAAACAATGTGTTTCTGAGGAGCAAAATACAATCCATCACCAAGTCCGTTAGGACCGAGAAATGGGAGCGAAGGAGGAAAGACAGGAGGCTGGAGAGTGGGGTCGGGTAGAGGTGGGGGGGTTATGGGGCTACCTGGTTTTCACATCACAGAGGACTGTGGGCTGGTAGATTAGTTTGTGGTGGCTCAAAGGCCCACGGGCCATGAGTCCAGCTCTAAAAGGAGCAAGCCATTCATAGTTACTCTTGTAGGTGAAACTCAAGCCAGTTCCAGCCAGTGCCACGCCAACAGCAGCTTTAATCAATCATCGCCTTTGACTGAGGTGAGAGGAGGCATTCTGGGAGATTAATAGTAGTCTTTAATTCAAGGCCTGATGTAAACAAGGAAGGATTCTGGCTCAGTGTGATTAGTATGTAGTGCAAGGTCCCTTTTTTTCTTGAGGATTTGAAAGCAGATAGGTGACTCTCAGGAACCGTAAGGCACAACAAGGCACATCCACAGGCAAAAGAAGATTTTGTCAGGAAAAATACTAAGAAAAGTACAGATCTACCCTGTCGGAGAGCCTGAAGCAGTTGTCCAGATGGATCAAACTCCAATACAGTAGTATACAGCAGAGATATAGTGTTTTCCGCTGCGCATGTGAAGATGTAACTTTCAGGCATCAGAAAACTGCCACAGCACCTTATTTTTGATAAATTCAGGACTCAGAATATGAAAAACATTGTACATAAAGTAACTTTCCAGGTATAACATCTTAGAGTAATTTACAGCAAAGACAGCTGGTTTTATTATCACTCCAGCTACTTTGTCAGGGTAGATGTCATGTTAGATTATATCCGGAGCACCACAAGGGTAAAAACCTGTTTTGATTAAATCTTTTTTAGCCTACTGTGCACAGGAATGGTCACTCTCATTCATGATTCATCTCTCTCACCTACAGACCTCTGAATGGAAGACAGTACCCAGTCTTGTCTCCCTATATCTGCCCCAAATGACCTCGCTTCTCATTTCCTCAGGGAGCCCCCCACCAAAAATATTATGCTGCGTTTTCTTTACACCGACCTGTGGGGACAGGCAAAGACACCTCAGTCATTATCCGTGATAACTAATCTATTAATGTTGAATGATGGCCTCATTAAAAGGTTCAAATATAAGTCTAAGCTTATGTGTTAATGACATGTTAATGCTTCTGTCAATTATAAGCTGGGGTAATGACACCTGCAATGAGATGATATTGCTGGTTGAAGTCAAACTTGTAATTCCATCCCCTGAGAGGTTAAGTGGAGTGTTGATCTTTGGGCGTGAATGGAAGATGAATGTTTCACTGTGGTCGAGAGTATCATCCTCACGCTATAGTTCAGGAAAGTTAAAAAATGAAACTGAAGTTTGGTTCAGAAAGTATTCATAGTCACGAGTCAGATTTTATCAGCTATTGTGATGTACAACCTTATTTTTTTCTATGTAAAAGTAATATAGCTGTCAAGAAATGCAGATGAGTAAAAAGTGCAAAAGTTGGCTCTGGTTTTTCGAGGCATGCATGTAAATCACCATTACATCAAAAATGGTGCTCAGTGCTGCAGTGGTTTCAAAGAGTTTGAGTGTTGCAGTGACATTTATCTATTGCAAAGAATAAAAACTTAAGTGCTTACATGAAATTTACTTTCAAGACTATATGCAGATGTTAATGAAAAGATTATTGGATTTGGATTCAGATTTATGTAGGGTGTTAAATCCTATCTGTAAAGGTATGGCACCATCCTGAGCCTCCCTGATGCAGGCCTGTCTCCGTGTCATATGGCGTTCATATCATCAGCCTGTGCCAGCTGTGCGATCAGTGGGATTGATCTGTTGGCAGAAGGACTGTATTCATCTGTCCACTCTCTCTCTTTCTTTCCTTCCTTCCCTCTGTCTGAAAATCTCTCACTCTCTCTTCTTTTCTTCTCACTCGAGCCCCCCAACCCCCTCTCCTCTTCCATCCCTCTCTCTTTCTCTCTCTTCCCTCTGTCTGGCTCTCGTCCCTTTTTTCTGGCCAGGCAGACCATCTCAATGTGAAATCATGGTTAATGCGCCATGACAATCTGACACAACGCACAGTCCAGGCCCTGCTCCATCTGGTTTCAATTTAATTTGGTCAGAGAATGGGGGTGAGTGTGGCGGTGGTGAAGGGAACGGGGGGCGAGATGAAGGGATGGAGGACTGGGTGCTTGTTGGGGAGGTGGCTGTGGGGGTGAGATGAAAGCTTGGCGTGTTATTCTTCGCCGAATCGTCTCACCATCTTTCATTCTTCTCAAATTGACCCCGTCCCCACATTCAACATTAACTCAGTTGAAAAATGTCTAAGATGATAGCTATTCGATCAAAGGTCTCCAAAAATATGTTAAAGATCTGTAGGGGGAACAGGCCATGGGTTGGCTCATTAAGACCATTAGAAAGAAGTATGTGTATGTGTGAGTATAGTGGGGGGGTGACAGATCAGAGCATGTTGAATGGTCACAGGAGGAGTTTAGCCTCAGTGCAAAGAGTTAATGGGGACATCTTCTTGCAGTTTGCTCTCGTCAGAGCGAGATGGAAGAAATGAGACCATTACTAAACGGTGGACCTGTTAAGAGCAATTTTCCTAATTATGGGAATGGAGTGATGTGTCAGTTGCCACGGCAGACGTGTCAGCCCATCGGGTTGGGGAGACGGAAAGTGTTAACTCTTTAATGTGACTAACTAACAGGCCTCGCTTAGGCCAAGGCTTAATGACTTAATGGAAGTAATGATCTAAGGAAAGCCATATGTGTTAATGCTGCAGGGGCCGCAGCGGTGCAGCAGAATACTGTATGATGGGTTTACTGTCCACGCCATGCAAAGCGAATGGCAACAGCAGCATGTATATTTCACCTGAAACACCCCTCAGCAGAAAAATTGCAGAACTGTCTTTTTCTATGTTGTTTTGATAGGAAAGACGACACAATGGATAGATTTATCTGTACTTATTAAAGCTGATGTTAAAGATTCACAGAAGGAAATTATGTTCTAGAAATGTGAAATGCCAGATTCTAGTAATTTGTTTTTATACTGAGTATGAAACAATATCATCCCAAATGGATCAGGAAAAACAATCAAGTATGGGCAGAAGGACCTGATATTAATGTCCACATTGCACTCACTTTATTATCATAATGGTACTCAGACAGTTCACTAGTAAAAATATCACCATACCTACATGCACCTTTCCCTTTCCCCAGCTCTTCACCTTTTCACTAATGAAGCAACGGCTTAATGATCTGTTGGCCAAGACAGATTCTCCCTAAAACTGCAGCAGAGCCATTCCTCCTCCCAAAAGGTTGAGGCCTGCTCAGCATGCAGCTGTAGCAACAGCGCCTTGTTTCCTTATGGAGGTCAGGAATGCACGTATGTCTCTCCCTATCCCGGTTGAAGGAGATGGAAGAGGCCTCAGAGATTGAGAGTAAAAGAGAGAGAAAGGGCAAGATTCCCACCTCATCCATCACTCTTCATGCAGGGTCTGCCTCCTCACCCCTGCCCAGATTTACACACCACCTATCCTATATGACCGTCTTTATGGACTGCTCTTCACCATCAGCCAACAAGAGTGAGGGGATCGGAAAACGCACCGGAAGAAATTAGTTCATGTCAGCTCTCATTTATGATGCGTTTAACTAGTAGGTGCTATTGAGAAGGGATGGATTTGAGTTGCTTCTTATTTCTGCACTGTCCATTTCTCCCACTCCTTGTCAAACACACAGCCATTTTCATTTAAGGTTATCGGGTCAATAAAACCTGTTGACCCCGGCCAATCATAAAACAGTCAATGCAGGATAGCACGGATTGATTAAGTTCATAACTCGATTTGAGCTGCATGGAGCCAGGACGATAAAAATCGGAATGAGTATAAATCTAATGCGAGGACATAATCCAAAGAAAATCAAAATGTAAAGTAGATGTTTTTAATGGCATCTCTTTTTCATCATTGAAATGTGTTCTTTTGACTGGATGGATATTGATAGCTTTGATCCACAACCAAGCCTTTTTCATCTGTTACACTGGATGGTTAAGGACTGACAGGATGTAAAACTGTACCACCATCAATTGGTAGTACAGGTCAGATTGCCTTACATCCTTTGGATATTTGTATTGACTGCAGAGATATCTACCTAAATGATCAGCCTGGATTGGTTGTTTATGCGTTCAGGGGGGTAAAGTTGACCGAATCAAGTCTATCCAAGCCACATGTTGGCAGTGCAGCCACATACTTAAAATTAGGCTCACCTAACCATGAGCTCCGACTACCTTGACTTATTCAATTAAAGAGGTCAAGGGGTGATGGTGCTAACTCTCAGCAGTAATGAACTCTACTTTGGGGATTTTGGGTAAATATGCTTAAATCCATGTTGCAAAGCCTTTAACATATCCAGAGTAATCAAATCAGGAGGCACTAAGAAGAAGGGGTTTCTGGTAAATTTAGCAGCAATCATAAGATTTACAATGGCCTTTTTTATATTATTCTGTTTGTTCACGAGTTTTTTAGTGCATGGTAGAGCATGTCAAATAAATCTGTCTAATTGTTGTTCTCTCCTACTACATAGGTTAAATACCCAAACATATACATCTCTCAAAGATGTTTTTTGAAGGAAAACAGATCTTATATTAGAAAACAGCGTGCATTGCTGTTCAAATCACATGTAAAAATGCAGCTGACTTTATCATAACACATTTGAGGGGGCGTTTAGAGGTGCAGGTCTTGGCAGTGTACCACAGTGGCCTTGTACCCATATACCCACACTGTTGGTGCCCATCATCCAACCTGGCAGATGGCTGTTTGCTTGAACAGCTTTCTGGTGTTTAATTATGATCATAATCAAGGGAAATAAAGATCAATTAAAGCACAAGTGAAACTAATGAAATGCGAGCACCATGAGCAGCCAGACAGTTGTCCAAAATGTTTCATATAACAAACGCAAACTCCAGTGCTTGCCTTGCAATACTATGAAATGCTAATTCCAATATAAAACACAATATGTGCTGATGGGTTTTGTATAGGATTATTTGTTTGGCGTTAAAGTCAGTGTATTGCACATTCATAATGTAGTAATAGCCTAAATTATATAAATGTGATCTCTGTAGTGCTGATTGATATGATGAACTAATGATTTCATGAGCACTGTGTCCAGGACGTTGAAAGTACATTTGCATAAACGAAAGCCAAGACTGCACACACGGAAACAGCAACATACTCAGTAATAGTTTCTTGACCTAAGAAAACTTGGTTTACTCTCCTAGAACTGCAGAAATTTCTTATTAGAACTTCCATTTATGACAACATATTGACATTTTGGCCTGGTTCCATCTGTTAAACACTTTACAGACGCTTTAAGATTCCCACATGCTCTGACTTTGAAACTGAAGTTGACGCATATTCTGCAATTTCTATTCATTTACTCTTCAGAGATTGAACTAGCGGAGCAGCATGTGTCTACTGGCAACAGTTCAACTGCCTTTCACTAAGCTGTGTGTTGTACTGCAAGACTGCACACTCCATCTGAGAGGGAGAAAACAAGAGGAGTGGAGGATGAGAAGAGGTGAGGAGGATGAGAAGGGATGTGATGGTGGAGAGAGGTGGAGGAGAGGAAGAAGGAGGGTATACTGCCCAAGTAGACAGATGCCACTACTGTGACCATGGCATTGTGGGATATTAATAGTCCAGAGCCACATTGTGCCAACCTTATTGGAAATGTGAGCGCTGTCATGCTGTGCCGCCATCACATGCTAGCATCAAAATGAAATGAGTAGGGGTGTGAAAAAATCAGCTGGTCAGGAGAGATTTGTGGAGCCTACTGAGGGAAAGTAAAAAATGATGGTGCAATACAGGTTCAGATGTGAACCAGGCTGCTCTTTTAGGAGGTGAAAGTGAGGAATTTTTGTCTCATTTTGAAAATATCTGTACCTGAAGAGTCATTTTAGCAATTGCATAGTGAGATAATAAAATGTTAACACGTTACAAGCAAATGTAGATAAAGAAAGTATGTGCAATAATAGTATGTGGTACTTTTTTTTTTATTATGATAGTGATTATTTTGTCTCAGTAACTGTTGAATTTCTTCTGACAATACACATGAATAAAACCGCAATCGCTCGGAGGCAAAAAAAAAAGCCTTTTCATAATTTTCTTCAGTTGCAGTGGTCCTCTTTGAAATGATGAATGACTTAACAATATTATCCTAAACAAAAAAAAGGGCAATTAGTGACATTTCCTTTAAAACACAGTGTAGTTTTACTGTTTTGCAAGAGCACACTGTTTCGGTTCAGAGTGGTAATGGCATAATTTATCTTTTCAGGGACGTCAGGCGCACTGCAGCTGATTGAATCATGCTGGAGTCAAACCAAGTCTTCTACGACACAAGATCAGAGGAGGTATAATTGTTATAGCCATTAAGCTCTGAGGCTGTATACACTGTGAGTACAAAATACACTCACATATGGCATACACTGTAGGTTTTGTTCACAACTACCATGCACTGAAGCCATATGCTGCTACACCAGCTCGCACACCTCAAAGCATCGTGTGTGTGCAGGACGTTTTTGTTCCATTACCAGGTTTAATGGATGAGCCAAAAATAATATTCTGCCCTCACAAAGCTGTACTTGAAAGACAACAAAATTATATTAATTAATGACAATTTCTTGCCAAAAATGTGTCAGACATAATTATTTAAAACCGTGCTGTCTGTTTGCAGAGATATATTTCATCCTTGAGCCAGAGTTAGATTCACTTCATGAACTTCGCTTGAACTGAGGAGAATTTACAGGTCGGAGCAGACGGTATACTTCTTGGAGCTTTAAACCCAGGAGACAGAGTTCGTGAGCTGTACAGACATAGAAACTATATTGAAAATATTTGCAGGTAATTGAAAATAAATGGCACTGGGTTGCTCTATGGGTGTGAATTGTGAATATGCTCTGAAATCTTTATCAAGAGACTTACAATTAGGCCTGAGCATGTTGTAGCTTGTGAGTTATTATAACCCATAAAGACCCAAACATCCACCATCAACCAAAAGTATCTACTGGTCTAAAATGTTTAATAACTGTTGAGCCACTAATCCTATCAATCCATGTAAATAATTGGTGTAAAATGCAGTTGGTCATCTTTTCATGGTCATCAGATATGACCCATTTGGATGTTCAGAGGCTCTGTAGTGATCATCTTTATCAACACTGACTCACCAGTAAAACCCATGAAATTTGACAGTGGATGGAAACACTTGGTTATGTTCAGATAATGTATTTATTTTATTTGTTTGTTTATTTGATGAGGACAGTGCATATCATTGAACAGTCAGTACAAATAAAAACATTACTTTGTGTAAATATGATGGATTTAGCTGGGAGCTATTTTCCATATGTAGTCCTCAACATTTAAAAACAGACTAAACATACAAACAAGACAATACAGTGTATATGACACATTGCATGTTTAAAAGTGTACATCATAAAATACATTATTAATGACAGATTTTACTGAAAGTCACCTTTTCTTTCAGTTGTCTCTCAACTTTAATCTCAACTTTTATAAACATCTACATAATCAGCAAATTAAATGTGGGAAAAAAACAGATCTTCACTGAAAAAATGCTAAATAAAGACTATAATATTCCAATAAATGGTGATAATCACTTCAGAAAGGTTAAAATAAAGAAAAATCTTTTGGGAACTGCCAAAAAAGTAGCACTGGGTCTTTATGGGTTAAAATAACAGGCTTATCCGCTTCAGCTGATATTTGTGCAGTAATAGTAATATTTCTATTTGTACAAATTGGTGTATTTTTAACTGGAAATTGTTGCCTCTTCATAACAATGGGCTTTTCTTTAAATTCCTCACTTATCCATAGAGGACCATGAATCTTTGACCCATATTTTTGGCCAGCAGTTATTGAAACTTCAAAAGTAGCAAAAATTATGTTGACCTTCAAAAATTCACAGGACCCTTAAATACTGTAAATCTTTATGAGCATAACATGGAGCTATTAAACTCAAAGTCGCTAGTATGTGGGACTCTACTGTGGAATGTAAGGCAAACAATATCTTCCAGCTATTAAATTACACAGAGGCAGTGACACAGCCTTGAGATTAAGCCTTTACTGAGAATTGAACCGAACAGATTAAGAGGCCTGTGTTGCTTTTTCTAGCTCCTGTTTTACTGAATAAAGCTTTCATCTGGAGTCTTTTATTGTTTTACTTCCATCTCTCATTGTGTTATAAAAGCAGGTTTACATTCTGACTTGGTGTTCCCTGGAGGACCCCTTACAGCAGCGCAGTATAACACATCAGCCCCTGCACCGTAATCCCCAGTACCCCTGAATAATTCAACCATGCACCACTGCCCCTCGTACACTGTTTGGAAAATGCAGTAATGAGAAACGCTATAAAACGCCTCAATGCTCTGTGCTGGTGAAAGCAGAAAAAACAGAGTTAAATAAGAGACGCCGAAGAAGACACCACTGTGGATGTGTAAATGTTATGTGGCGAGCGAGACAACCAGAAAGAAAAAAAAATCTTCAAACGGATGACCTGCATATTTTTACCCAATTAGATATTTCTAATGTTACTTTTGAGGTGTGATGCTCAGCCGAGCGTCTTCTGGCAGAACAAAGGCAGGGAATGCGTTGGAGTCTCTTCCCTCTTGATCATTCAGCGATTTTCAAGGTGTAAACATGAAACTGCTCAGGGAGGAATTATCTAGACGGGGGGAAATGTTGGCAGGAGTTCAGAGGAGGCTTTGTAAAGTAAACCAGATTTGTTCAGAGGTCTGTGATCAGTTTATTTTCCCAGTCTCCCGGTCTTTATGCTAGGCCTTCTTGTAATTGTGCTCATGTTTCAGCTAATTTCACATTTCCAGAGAGAGTACGTGGGGAATAAAGGGAGGGATAGAAGGAATTTGGCAGTTTAAGGTAGCAACACCCGCAGACTTTCGTATTTTTGTTTATATTATTTTGACTGGATTTGGAGGCTTTTAGGGGTGCTACCACCACAAAACTATTTAGTTTCATGCATTTCTTTAATTGTAATAACAATGAAAACTCCTGTCCAAAACAGAACAGTTTTAGTCCAAATAATCCTTTTCATCATTTATTCAGCTTTATTTTTAATTAATCAGAGAATCATATCAGTTCTCCACAATGTACAGTTTTTTAATCAACTTTTATTGTACATCAAACTCAGAAACAGTGCTAAAACAGTAAAAATCAGTATCATCTCTTGGAAAAATGCCATTGAAACTGGTCCAAGAAGAGCAGCACATAACAATGTCACAAAACTTTTCAAGGTCTTCCATCTAATGTTTCCTTTGATAGTCTCTGGCCGGATTAGGGTACATAATGTGAAACCCAATGAGGCATGCTTGTAGGTTCCATGCAGACAGGCCGGCCCAAATCAGCCTCTCAGTCCACAGACATGATGTAACCGCAGATTCAACTCTTCTTCAGATGCAGCCTCTCAAGTGTGAAGAACTTGGCTTGCAAATAAAGAGCAATGGCAATTAACAGGTTTTTGGTCATGACTTCGACTGATCATTCCAGTAAGCTCCTAATATAAAAACTGAAACATTCGCCAATTTATAAAGCACTAACAGTTTTTATAATGGTACCTTGAGGGTATGATGTCTGTTGTTGACATGAATTTAATTCATGTCACCTCCCATTTAGTTTTGTGTGAATGGGAGTCACATTACTCCTCTATCTGCTACATAAATAGCTTTGTTTAACCCGGAGGATAAATCAGTACAGCTACCATCATGTTTTCAATGGAAATGAATGGAAGTGTGATAAATACCACCCGTCTTCACAAACACTTAATTCCTGCAGGCAAACACATTCACCCTCAGTGATCTCTACTCAAACTCGAGGGGTGAAGGGAAAAGAAGCGGGAGGGATTCCGCCTTTTGAAATCGAGGGGAGCTTCTCTGAACTATTACCCATCAGCCCCACCACTCAGAGAGCTAATCCCAGGGGGAGAGTGGGCGTCCGTGGAGGATACGTTGTCTCGTATGCGTTAATGGGGGATTACACATGTTAACATCTATCTCACAGAGCACTTGGCCAAAGGGGCTCTGCTATAGGGGTTTAGCATATGAATAAGGAATAAGGGGATGATTGAATGGAGGCGATGGTGAGAGTGAGAGCTGCCACTCGAACTGCAGCATTGAGGGATGAGTGATTAGGGTGAGGCACAAGAGTAAAAGCCTAGTAGAGATTGAGGAGCTGGGGAAGAGATTGGTATCAGCTGAATGATTTCCCCTGAGTTGATTCCAAGATTTTAGTTTGGAAGACGGACTTTATGATAGGTCGCAAAAGGCCAGTTTGAAGGTCTCTGATGACCTAAGGAACCTGAACAGAGATGTAATTCCCCCTCACAGGTAAATATGTGACTTTGATATATACCGTATATATAAATAAAATTGACTTGAGCTGTAAAATAAACAAAACACAAAACAAATAGATCAATGTCCTACTGTAATATGTACATTTATACTGTCTGATTCCAAGTGTGGTGTGTTTAACCTTCTCTGTATTAATGTACCAAAAGAGACTTAATTTACTACATTAGAAATGTTACTGCTCAGTTACTTTAAATCTTACAAATGTTTTTTATTCACATGCATTTAATGAAAATTTATCAGTTCAGTCATTTTCAATATAAATAGATTCAATATGATATGTTTTACAAAATATTAGAGCAGTACTCAAGTCAGTGTTAAAAATGTACATATGGGTGCTTCTATGAAACTAGGTTTATTTTGGTATCTGGCACTTTTTCAGCTTTTTAGACTCAATAATGAAAGAGAAATTTAGACATATTTCCCTCCAACATGTACCTAATGATGACCTCAGATAAATGCAAAAAAAAAAAAAAAAAAATTACACTCTTGCTCTGAGCCATCCCAAAATCAATGAATTTTCAATAAAACATTGGGACTAAATATAGGACCAAAATTGGGACATGAAAAGCTACCTAAGTGTCAGTGCATGTGATCTGGAAAACATGGCTTGAAATGGTCTCATATACCACTATAAATAAAAAAAATAAAAAAAACGTGTTAAATTTAATGATCTTAGTGGTTTTTCTAATCCAGACATGCAAGTTTTTCATAAATCGGCAGTCTCATTCCAGGTTTCACGTGTAACCCATTGTGTCCACTCGTGTTATGTGTGGAACCTGCCCATTTCAACACAAATAGATCGTGAGTGATTTTGGTACAGTGGTCATTTTTGTAACACTCTGCCTTGCATAATTAGTTTGATTCCCAAAATGTACATGTGAGAGAATAAAAAGATATTTGAAAAAATAGTAATGCATAGTTTTCGTGTCCTTTTGACCATTACATGCAGATTTTTGTATAAAAATAATATTAAAAAAGTATAAAAATATGTTTTATCTGAAAAATTGTTTCTCTTTTATCTCAGTAAATATTTATTTTTTAAAATAGACCCAAAGTGCTTCCAACCTTGCTTCATAACATTAGTCTACATCTGGTTTGAATTTTAAGCCCCCATGTCCTTTTTTTAGGGACCAGTTTCATAGAAGAACCCAGACAGAAAAGAGGGAACTTAATTCAGTTACTGTCAAACCCCCAGAAGACAAAAAGGACCAAAATATTGGTCAAAACCAAGCCAAAACAGTCCATAACCAGCAACTGTCCACACATAAAACCATAGAACTGTTTTTATTTTCATAGATTATTTGGGATCAAGGAGTTTATTTTCCAAAAACTCTGTGTATTCGTTTGAGATCTGTCCTGAGACCAGGTGATGGAATTGACATGCAGCCCAGACATCGGCAGAGCTCTCTGGGAGAGCGAGGTGTTTATTTCCTGAAGGTCAGGCCTTTTGTGTGTAGAAACTTCTTGCCAGATGAGATAGGGGAGTAAATTGCAGATCTATCATCCCCTCCCTCCTTCTGTCCCTCCCACCATCTCTCGCTATCACGTCTTCCCTCATTTCAACACAGTCATCTCTCTCATTCTTGACATTCTCTTTACCGCTGCCTCTCTAAACCCATTCTACTTTCCCTATCTTCAAGCCCTCTCCCTTCTTTATGCTCACCTTTTCATAATCTTTCACTCTCTACTCCTTATATTCTAAACCACCTTCTCCACACTCTTTGTACTTGAATTCTTTTGCTCTCTTGCTGCCTCTCACACACTCCCTCTCTCCCTCTGTGTGTGAAATCAGTGGAGTAACCGTTGGCACTGTCTGTGATTTATGACTCTCAGTGAGCGGACCCTTATCAGGTGCAGGCAAGGCTCTCTGTGCTGCTGCCTGCGTCTGAATGACAATGGAGAACCAGTCGCATTATGCTTCACAGCCTCGCCCCTTGCATTCTGGACACTGCAGATTACATCTAGCTCCTTGATTTATGGACGCCATTTTGGCTCCTGAGAGGGACGTGAAGGGGAGTTTGGAGGTGGGGGATTGGAGGCTGTGGTTTCCAAGGCCAGTGTGTGCACTTGCGGCCAAACATCATTTTGATAGGAACCTGGTTGAGGTGTGTTTTATATGCACACCATATTGGTATAAAAGCACAAACATTGCATGTGTGTAAACAGTGAGATGTCATTCATCATTTTGTCACACGGTTTTCTGCATAAATATTCACAGTGTTTACTGTTGATTGTGGTGTGCAGGCGGACCAACATTAATTGTGCATAATTAAAGCTAATAAAACTGTATCTTCAGCCTCCAGTGACCACCGCTAAAACAAAAGCGTGCACTAAAAAAAAAAAAAAAAAAAAAAAAAACAACAGGAAAAGTGAAATTAGAAAAGCGGGGAGTGGAGATTTCAATTCAAAACAGTGCAAGATTTGCCAACTACATTATACTGCTTTTATTTTAGTTCCTCCTCTTGACTCTCTAATTGAATCATTGCCACATTCATCTCTGGAGATAAGATATGTTATTTGGGAGAATGATTTAAGTTTAAAAAAAAAAAGAAAAAAACGTCTTAGCTAATGTAATTAACAGGAAATTATCACAGCTGCAGTTCTTTGTATGAAAGAAGTAATTATGTAATCTAACACATTAAATGAGGGAAATGAGCATCACATCTCAGACTTAAACACAGCAGGCGTTTTTGTGCCTTCATTTTTCTCAACAGTCAATTTGAGAAAAAGACCGTGACATGTCACTTTAGTCTTTTGAACAGTCCTTGAGTCTTTTTGATATTGATATTTGCAGATTTTACAGTAAGGTGCAAACTCAAACAGTGTAAAATGACAAAAATAACAGCAGAATAATGAAACAGTTCTCTTTCAATGAGGCCTTCTTTAAACATTATATTCAATACAATAGCATATTAATGATGACATATATGTTGAGGGTTATGTCATGGCTTTTCAATTTTTTTCTTTTTTTTTTACTGCGCAGTTAAGTCATTATAAAGCTCCAATAGTATCCTTTTAAGATATGCAAATAAAGATATGTATAATAGTACTGCTAGTAGTATTTCAACACTCCTGCACAAACAGACAACCTGAGGAAGACTGCCCTCATGAATTAAAGTGTATGTGCAAGAATGCCATTATTTCCAAAGTACAATCTCTGAAAAATGCCAGGTTGTAGGTGATGCACACACTACAGCTAAGCTAATAAAGCTGTAATGCATGCATCTGCCTGTGACCTTTCTAGTCTTCCCACTGAGTCACTTGGGATTGGTTCTATTCGACAACAGCTGCAAATAAATGTAAATATACATGTAAATGTCATTCTCTTACAGTGAAGTTCCCTTTTCCTGTTTTCCCTGACCAGGCCTGTAAAATGGCCGCCAGTGCAGTCTCCAGTGACAGGCTGCTCACTGATAAATGTCTCCCTGAATACATTTCTGCAGTGATGAAAACTAAAGACTTTTGGAGGAGGAGGTCTAGGAAAGGGCGCAGCTCGGCACAACCAGAAAGGGAGGATGGTCTGGAAAGCCCAGAGTGTTGCTTCAAGTTCCAAAGGCAATAAGAGCTGGGAGCTTAAAGTGGGTTTTCATACAGACTGGTTGTTATGGTTCTTGCAGTTGCCAAGTGGCGAAGGGCTAAGTGGAGATAATGTGTCCTTGTAGCTCATCAGAATGTGGAGAAGCAATGTGGGCGGTGTGCTTAGTGGACAGATGGCCAAAAATCACATGTAACATAGTACAGAGCCACCCTCCCTATTTTTATGTGCGTGAGAATTCAAAACAGTAGCTCAACTTATTTGTAAGGTTACATTTCGCTGACACTTAGCTTATTCATGTGTCTTCTTTGTTTGTTCTCATTTAGGTTAATCTAAAGTTACTATGGAAACTGAACATGCACATATTGCATTAGGGTGAGTCAGGAGTGCCTCACATACTGCTGTTAAATCCTGCTGTATGCATCTGTTGTAGTTTGTTGTAAGTGGCATGCAGTGTTTATGAATGTGCCAAAACACCACAACATCATGCACGTACATTTCTTAGAAAGCATTAAAATTCCTAAAATATGTAATTTTGACAGCATGTACTATATGCCCTTGAACGTGTGGGTGTGTGTGGTGGCAACGTGGGTGGCTTCCAAATTGGGCTGTCTGAATATTTTTAGGTGGAGTGGACCTTTTACATCCAGACACATGCACTAATTTTACCTTGAAGGCACACTTTTTCAACCGAAACCTAATTCTAATCTTAACCCAAGTCCTAATTCTAAAACAGCCTTTGAAGATGTGACAAATGGTCTCCCCGTCAAGGTCGAACATGAGCTTCCCACAAAGATACAGTAATCTTTGTGGAAAGTGTGGTTTTGTACTGTATAAAAATTGGCTTATATAGCTTTAAATCTCTATAAGTACCCGAGCCAACTATACATATCATATTATATCATTACACAGTATCATGCAGGCACAGTGGCTCCCTGACTGGCACATATGAGTGTATTTTCACACATACACACACTAAGGGGCACCAGACAGGACTTGGAAGGGGTCCTGGACACTGTCATGGGTCCACACGTCAAATGAGCCGGGGAGCCAAACAACAACAATAACAACAGGAGTTAGAGCATATGGGGCTCTGTACCAGCTGAGAAGGGCCACTGAGGTCCTCAGACTGTGTGTGTCTGTTTGTGTGAGGGGGATAATAACTGAGCACTGGTGACTAGAGAGACAAGAAAATGGAAAAAGTATGGCTGAGAGAAAAAAAAAAAGGGGGGAATAAAAGCCAACACTGCAGGCCTTACAGATCATTTTCTAAGATGCTATCCACGTCGGGTAGTCTTGGATAACTGTTCGAACGTATTCTAGCATGGAAATCACCTCTACAACTAATATAAACTGACACCGGTGTTGAAAAGATGTTGATTGTAATGAAGAAGATGATAAAACACGTCACATCTGGTTTTGTTACACAGTTCCTTGCTTGTATTGAACACATTTCAGTAATGGGTTTTGCCTTCCAGTTTTGACTGAACTCAGGCATCACATCACATCTGTCTTTCACTTAATTCTGTTGAATGTTATTGTTCATATTGCTGACGAATAATTTATTCTGTTAAACTGCATTTGAGGTGTGAGTGCAACTTTAGCCACACAGTTCTTTCTAAATTCCATGGACTACTACAAACAAACTATCAGTTATAACCACAGCAATATTAATTATTTTAATAATATGGGCCTATAGTACACAAACTTGACTGAAATTAAAAGTAACAATTACAAAGACCCAACTTATCTACTCAGAATAATTCACATATTTGCTTCTCTTACGTCTGTGTAAAATTATGGCTGAAAGTACTTCACTGAATCTTTACAAACACATTTATTTACAATCACAACAAGTATACATCATGTAACAGCAATAGTGACTGCCACCTGATTGGGATGTCCAAAAACAAATTAGACACATTGCTTTTCAAAATGCTTTTTTTTTTGCACTATGTACTCTTAATTAAAACTGAGTGAGTGCTGTAGCTCTCTGTCATGAGCAATATTTGGGAAAAGTTAGATCTGTGTCATATGGGAATGCTCTCAGAGTTGTAGAGACAAGGTAAAAGGCAAAGATTTAAAAAAAAAAAAAAGAAAGAAAGAGCCTGTCAAGTGGTTTTGGACCAGGGGCAAACACCCCATGGCAGCAGATTAGGGAGGACCAGAGCAGGGATTACCCACCATGAATAAAACAGTACCCGCTGGGCTGGTGTTTGCCTGCCTGCTCTGTACACACATTCAGCAGCACAGAACTCATACCAAAACTCTCTGATACACACTTCAAGTATTTATATATAAATACAACATCTAAAAGTTTTGTCATTTTGTTTTAGTTGAAGAATTGTAAGAATAGCAAAGAACGATCAGAAATGATGCTTTACTGTGTGTTTACCCACCAAACAAAGTAGATGCAGACATGTGTTGTGTGTAATAGTAAACTGCAGTATGCAGTAGGTGTGCAGACGCAAGACAGAGCAAACACCTAAATAATATGTATATGCCAAACTAATGCAAAAATACTTGATAGATGTACTGCAAAGACATATATGCTAAGATAGAATGCTGAAAGTGAGCATACATACACACACACACACACACACACACACACACACACACACACACACACACACACACACACAGACACACAAAAAGAGAACACACTATAGCACCGGTCACACTCACACTCTGATATCATTTGAAAGGCCCACTTGTAATGCTATCACTCTCAAAGTCAATTTTTGCACTTTTGCTCCTATAATCCCAATTACAGAGCTCATTCAAAATGATGGATAATGCCTCTCGTACTGCCCAGCGAAAACAATTTGGCCGCTGTACTTTGGGAAACCTAAGAGGAGAGCCGCCCCACACACATCATTTTTCAGCTTACGTTTACAGGGCTCATAAGAGCGCGGGTTGTAAAGTGACTTCTGGGTGAGTTGATTTTGGCCAAAATTGGCTCTCGTTTTCTAGGAGATTATGGTCAAACTCACACACAAACACACACTCATACTGAAAAGAGAGAGAGGGGGAAAAGGAGGGGTGAGGCATGAGAAAGAGAGTAATGGAGAAGGAAAATAAAATGATAAGATATGAAGTAAAGACAGAATGAGAGGACTGTAGAGCAAAAAAAAAAAAAAAAAAAAAAAAAAAGGAAGGAAAACAAATGATCAAACCTAGAGAAAGAGAAAATTCAGAACCACAATTGCAGACTACAGGCATCATAACTTAGATGGGAGCTTTCAGCACGAGGCCGGTGTGGTGGCTGGTGTGGGATAGAGACAAGAGGCTGTTACACCAGGTTCCTGATGACATGCCTACTGGGAATATGTGGAGTAATTCCTGCAGGCAGGGTTAGCTACCAGGGGTTTGGGGTTTGGCACAAGGTTTGTCTTTCCACAGAACAGGGATGCTTTCATATGATATCTTCCTGTTCACTCATGATTTCTCTGAGAGCCTCAGTGTATACCTACTTCACATCAAAGTCACAGTTATTCTCTATGTAACATCCCAAGCATAAATATATACTTATTTTTTAAATGCAGAAATCTGGAAAATTTTATAGTCTAGGGTGGAAATAACTCAAATACAACAGTAGTTTCTGCTGCTTGGGGCCACAATAAACAAAAAAAAAATGTTTTGTGAGGTTTATAGTAGCATGGGATGGAGGCTGTTGTTTTTTCAGCAATGCCAATAAAAATATATCCAATGTAACTCAGAAATTGACAGGAAGTATACTAATAGTCGAGGTTATGAACTGATGTCATGCTTGCCCTATTAGATTTTTGGTACTAAGACGTTTTAGATTTGTATTTTTCTATTATTTATTATTGTATTTAGTCCACGGATGTCTGGTCTTGGCTAAAGGGTGCACTTATCACATAGGATGGCTTGCACCGCAGTGTATGGAACAAAATCATTTTTACTTTATGTGTCAAATTTATTCCTGTGATTATGTCACAGAACATACCTCAAACAAATCACACATCGCATTTCCTCGCGCTATTGGTTTCTTCCAGCGCTTAATGAATGAAGCATCCTCAAAAAAAACCCAAACAGAATTAGATCCAGAATAGCAGCACATAACTCTGCTGCGCTGGTACAACTTAACAACATGTTGCTGAAGGGGTTAGTAGCATATCAAAACTCTTTTCAAATAGGTAGGTAAGATGATAGTTAAACACACGTTAGAGAAGTATGCACAAGTTAGTAGGAATGTTTTTTTTTAAATCTTTTTTACAGCTCATTAAGTTGTAGCATTGTATTTAATGTTGTTTTTGAAATTTGTTTACTTATCACATATTATCATTAGCAAAATACTGATTTCAATCTCATGTCCGTGTTGAAGAGAATTATTTTTTTAATGTAAAATTATTTTTCTCATATTCATTGTCAGGATCATATTTGATTTAGGATTTATCGTGATCTGATGTTGATCCACTCATGGAAATGTGTGCAACTTTGGCTCAAGTGTTTGTTCCCTCTTTCCTTTGGCTGTTTTGGACCAATAAAAGGATGATGATGATGCTCAGATGGTTAAAGGTGCTCAGTGTGAAGCTGGTAAACATTCAGTATCTGAGAAGCACAGCTAATAATAACAACACTAATTTGAATTCTAATCTTATTTGAGATAAACAGCTGACATGGTATGAATGACTGAGTTTTATTTTATGTTCTGTTTTTTCTGTTCTAATGAAATATCCACAATTAATGTTAGCTAATTTAATACTGAATGCAAGTTTTGCTATGTTTTAAAGGGAATATGACATATGACAGAAAACCAAATAAAATGGACTATTACATTAACTTAAATGGATTTCTCTGAAGTACATAAGTCAGGGTTGTTTTTAATGTTGTAATGACTAAGCAGCTCATGTGAAAGACATAATTCTAAGCAGCAAATGTATTAAAATGTAGAAATATTCCTGAGGTGTAAATATCCCTCAACAAAGGTTGGAAATGTTTTTTGTTTTTGTTTTTGTTTTTTGGTTTTTTGGTTTTTTTAGAAGATATTTGACTCATTCCAAATGATAAAAACAGAGAAAAGAATATCAACAAAAGGCAGCTGTAAATCTTATACTGAGTAACAGAACAAATGTAAGGCTTGTGGAAATACCTGTATTGAAAAGCACATGTTTGCATTTTCTTATTAATTCCAGTCATTTCTACTTTTTCATTCTGTCTTTTGTTAATTTTCCATCCATACTCTCATCCTTCCCTTCCATGTCTACTGTTCCTGTCTTAGTTTTTTGTATTTCTCTTCCTCAGGTTTCCTTAACCCTGTTCTTCACATGGTGACTCCGTTTTGTCTTCCTTCGTTCACTTCATTCTTTCTATCCTTGCTTGGTTCCACACCTTCCTTTCTCCCCTGTATCCTTACCGCTCTTGTCATTTCTTTCTCTTTCCATACCCCCTGGACTTAAACCGGGCTGGTTCTCCTCACTCCCCCATTATTACTCCCCCCTCCTCCGTGTCCCTGTGGCCGTTCCCCAGGCGGTTGGGTGCGCAGGGCGCTGGCTGGCGGGGTGATGGATGACCATTAAGGCAGCTTATTGGAAACAGTCTGATTTATGGGCAAGCGCTGCCTCGGCCTAATGGCTTCATTTCTTTCTGCCGCCACATGATGTCACAGCCAAGGTCACCGCGGCAACGGCCCCCCTTTGTTGTGGTTTTGCTCGCTGATGACCTGAGATGGATAGAGGGATGGAGAGAGGAATGAAGAAGGGGACAGAAAGGGGGTTGTGAGGTTTGTTTGCTAAAGCAGAGAGGTGATGTATGAGTGTGTGTAGGTGAAACGGTTGAGTTTGCAGAAATGTGTTGGTACACATTTTGTAAAGATGTGTTTTTACTGCTTATCCTTCACACCCTTTCCTAAACTCTCCCTTCTTTTTTCTTCTTTTTTCTCCACCTCACTCATACCTCCTCTCCTTTTCTCCTCACTCTCCTGTGCTCAGTAAATTAAAAACTCCATCTCTTCCCCTCTCCTTCCTCGCTCTCTCTCTTTTCCCTTCCTTCAATCCCCAAATGACAGTGTACGATAAAAAATAAGAACACACACACACACACACACACACACAGCTTTACGGCCTTCCCTCAGACAGCTATTACTCACTTCTTCCTTAAATGAGCGGCGTCAAATATATTGGTCCCGCCATTAAGGATTCAATCAATAAAAATGCCATTAGGGGTGGAGTAAAAATCGCTGATATTAGTGAAGCTCAAAACAAAATATCTGATTTTCCCTCAGATAGTTAGCAAAGATAGGGCTCAATCTTAGATCTTAGGGTGATCTGAGTTGAAGATTTGATGTTATGTGTTTACAAATGTAAGTGTTTCTGTGTTGGTGGAGTTATTTACTGAAACATGTTTTCTGTGTAATTCATAACTGTGTTTCCCATCAGCAAAGCCTGTTTAATCTGTTTTCAAGTATGGATTTGAACTATTATGTCTTATGTGTGTTACGTTACTGTTAAAGTCAACATGCATCATTTCCTGGGAAAAGGATATGTGTTCCAAAGCAAAACCCCATCTCAGGTTTGATCCACTCAAATGTTGATGTTGCTGAAGGAAATGTTAAAATTTATCAGTATTTCACAGGTAATTCCAAGTATTTTGTTTGCTGCTGATGTGTGTAAACCTTTTGTGATCTTAAAAAGTATCCATTGTGTCAAACAGTGCTAGAGGTTCTAAAAAACTGAGATTGAAGGGATGTTGTCGCTAAATGCAGTGCCATCATGGCCATTCAAGATCAGGGAGAACATGCCCCACTAGTGCTGATATACAAACATTTATTATTTCTACTATGGCTTTTATGTATAATTCATTTAAAAAAAAAAAACATTTTATGGAATCTCTTAAAGTCACAAATTACATTTTCCTCACTTTTTTTTTTGCTGTTGGATGCTGGAGATTAAAGATAAAGCAAAAAGATGATATAAAGAATGTGTGAAAATGAAACCCAACAAGTTATGCACAATTCATTATATTAAATTAAAGCAAAATATACCCATAGCTAATGCTTTGGAAGGTAGTTCACTTCTACCCACAAAGTTAGTAGTGAATTCCATTTATAGGCTGACAGTTTAGTTTCTCATGATTGCAGATTTAAGTATTTGTTCCGTCTTATGAACTTTTCCATCCACTCAGGTGATGGTGATGATCAGGCAGTTAAAATGTGCTGATCTGTGCCAAACAGTGAATGTTAAGTGACTAGTCGAATGCTATTTGTTACAACAACATGATAATGGTGGTAATTATGGCTAATAAATGTTATAATGGTTACAGGTAAAGCTAATGGTGATGATGGATCCTGGAGTTTTTATTACTTAATGGAGCAGACACTAGTTAGTGATGTCACCTCAGCCTCATCTATACTCATTATGCCTCCTGCTTTCTGTTTTTATCTTGTAAACAGGTTCCCTTTTTATACATGTCCACTAAATTAATTTGCACTGTGTAGGCACATAGAGGATAGTGCGTGAGTATGTAAGTTTTTGCTGAATGGGTGAATTAAATTTTAAATTAAAAAGCAAAGTAAATATGATAACCTCCAAATAAATATACATTGTTTACAGTAAGAGAATATTAAATTTAGAAAATACTGAACTAAAATAATCACCACACTATCATTGCATATATGCATATGTGAAATATCTTTACAGAATCCCATATGCCTGCCCCCCCCAATCTTGCCTTGCATATCACCCTTCCCTCAGATATGCAATTACACTCCAGCTTAATGCAAATTATTATGTTCAACAGTATAGTTTAGTTCAACCTGAAGAAATTAATCATACCTTCAAGTTAACAATGCAGCCGGTGATTGAGGTTGATGAAGATCCTCTCACATACTTTAAGTTGTACATTGGCCACAATACATACATTTTCCCCAGCACACTTATACTTTATTATAACTTCAGCGGTTTAACGGTTCCATTTTTTCCCATTTCAGTGTAGGAGTCAAATTAACCTCGTAGAAAACTAAGCTAAAAAATAATACCACCCATAATATCACCCATAAAAAAAATATGTAAAAAATGGACTTAAATTTCAACAAGTGATGGGATGTGATGATGAATACCATGTGATAAACCAGACAAATACTGAATATTAAAGTGACTATCTATGTAGTATGTAATTCCATTCTGCATTGAATTACTAGAGTCTGTTTTATTAAATATTCTGTATTCTATACTGTTGGTTAGTTAAATGTTTTAATCCTGACTATGAACTCATTTTACATGTTCTGTGTATAATCTTAAATTGCAAAGCAACAAATGCTTTGAGAATTGAGTAACAAGTAAAATAAAATCACCAGACATTTTCCTTCTCTGCAAGGATTTAATTATTTATTTATTTATTTATTTTGCATTAAGTGTAACTCGTAGCATTACTTCATCTAAAGGAGTTCTTTCTTTTTTATCTATTTATTTTTTACGACAACTCGACCAAATGTTCTGCTTTCCTCTATGCTTATGTTCATGTTGATGTTGTTTCTGTGTTTGTGTTACAATCAGTTGAAGACTGTTGAAATGTTAAGTGATAGATAGATAGATAGATAGATAGATAGATAGATAGATAGATAGATAGATAGATAGATAGATAGATAGATAG
>JAPQRP010000009.1:16004871-16015964 GCA_037367295.1 Apogon hyalosoma | reverse complement strand
ATCTATCTATCTATCTATCTATCTATCTATCTATCTATCTATCTATCTATCTATCTATCTATCTATCTATCTATGTGGTCTATATCTATGTGATGTAGGCCTACAATGGCTGCCATGGTAATGAGTTCACCATCACCTCTGGTAGTTTCCCCTGTGGACGGCTGGTGGTCTTGAGGTGAATTAACATGTTGGGGGTGGGGGCTGTGATAGATAGGGTGAGTCCAGGAAACAATATCCACTGGTCTGCTTTGCAATCGCATGCCCAGTCTGCTTATTTCCCATGGTGCCCTTGGTAGGTCAGTCACCAGTGGTACTTTGAGAGCATCTTCACTCACAGACTAATTTTGCATCTTTTAATATTGCATGGAGCTCATTTAGGGAGCGTGTTGGGGGTATGGTACACACACGGACAGGCACACACATACAAGCACACAAACACACTTTCTCCATCATAATTTTTCCTCTCACTTGGTCTCAGGGGTGTATTTTAGGATGGTGCAGAGGGTTTTGGATTGATGTGGTTACACATTGCAAATGGTGTCTGCGCACATGTGTGTATGTGGGTGTGCGGGATGGTTTCTTCTGTGTGTGTGTGTGTATGTGTGTAAACATGTGTATGGGTTTATATGTGTGCATTAGTGTACGTGCATATTTCATAGTTCTACAAAAAGCGATGCAAACACCCTCTTTCCTGTTCTCTGAGTCATCAATCACCCTGCCACTTTAATTTATGTGCCACTTCTGGTTCCATTGTCGTTTATTTTGGGGGGAATATCACCGTTGCACAGCTCTGGGGAGAAGTGGCTTCTGTTTGGAGCATACATATTACTTTTTAACCCCTTATGGGCTTAGAGGAATTATTGTTTTATTTTGGTTATGATACAATACATTTTGTACTTATGAAACTTTCTACATTATTAAAAAATGAATTTCATGAACGTGGACATTTCATTCCAAGCTACATACTACATTTTACTGTAAAATACACATATTTTAATATCTAAATTTTTTAATAAGATCCCACTTCAATATAGTAAAAATTTTGATATGTAAATGTTTCGTGAGAATTTTGACCCACTTCTCTTTATGTATAACAGCATCAGGCATCAGATGGTTCAAGGGCTGTAAGTTGAGGGGTCATACAAGTCATGACTGGGAGAGGTCAGTGTGAGGTTACTTCCTTTTGGGGATTGCAGACTATTCCTGTCCATCACATTAGGCAACCTAGAAGACCTCTTCCACCTGGAGTGGCAGCCAAAGTCCCTGCTGTCAGAGTGATGTACAGCAGAAGGCAATAGATGCTGAGAGTGCAGGAGATTGAAGGGAGTCTGTTAAGATCCACATGCTTTAACTCATGTCCAATCCCTGACCCCTTTCAAAATCATACATGGAACATATACAAGGACTGCAAGTTTTTGTTCGACATGTATTCCATGTGCTTTAACAGTAATATATGTGTAGTATATTAGCGTTACATTCCTGTTTCTATGAACACTACAATTTTGTCTGCATATCATCAAGATTTGGTTATGTGACTTAAGCAGCTGTTAATTGGTGTTTTAATCAGTTTTTCTTCATTCTTTGATTAAAATATCTAATATGTGAAGGAATTTGAATGTATTGATCACTACTTTCTTTCCAACATGAATGAATTGTAACAAAAAAAGGCACTTTCTATATAGAGGGCACAGATTGGATTTTCCATAAAAATTCCTCAACTCTCTCACAAGCGCCTGCCTCCTTTACTCAAGCAACAGTACATAGTTACCATTAGCTTAGAAATAGTCTGCTGAAAAAAATGGCCGCCTCTCAGCACAACACAGACTCCAACACAAATTTCACAGTAAGCACAGACGTACGTAAATGATATATAGTTCAATTTGCATTTTGTAGATTTACAGTACAACTATCTTAACTTCTTATAAATTATAAAGAGTGAGTTTGGTTTAGTTGGAGCTCAGTGTTCATTTACTGCTGCTCTGGTGGCTTTTCCAAAATTTTCTGTTGGCAACACTGGGCTTCTGTTTACACTTCAAGTTAATAAGTGAATTTCTTAAAAATGGCAATAAAGAAATCCTTACTTTATCTTATCTGGACCTGTTAGTGCATTTATGTGGTGTGAAGAGAAAACCCCATTTTCTGACTCCCAACGAGACACTTTATCACTCCGGCTCACTGCCATCTCAGGCTGGGGGCCACTTTTTATGAAAGCTCTTGTGTTATGTTGTGACCGTAAAGCCAGTGTGAACAACGTGATGCAATAAGCCAACCTGCTTTATTGACTATGTGAATCTCAGTCAGCCTTGATTCAGTGTAGCTACCAGCTAAACGCTACATGCTACGTGCTAATCTCTAGAGTATAACTTGATACAGGCAGAGTACATCTCTCCGACCCGCTCCAGGGATCTTTATCTTTGCAGCACGATTGAATTATTTCTCCTTGCTCAGCTGAAAGAATTGAGTTACAGTGACCATAATGCACAACAACAGACTGCTTGTGTCACAGACCCGTGTCAAGAAAATACAAGCAGAACACTAATGCTAAATGCTAGTTTAGCAACAAGTGATGGAATATGTTCCATTTGACTATTACAGGAAAATTGGTCTGACACAAAAAAACAAGGCAAGAAGAAGAAAAATATTCTCCATATTCTTTCGACAAAGACATTTTCACAATGGCTTCCAAAGTTAAGAGGATTGTGTGCAGTCTTATTGATTTTTTGTAGCAGTGTCCGGGAGATGGCGCCGAGAAAATGAGGTCTGGCTAGAAGGTTTATGTCCTGCCACAGTTAGAAGGAAACGTGAGCCGAGGATTCAGCTGGCCTTTTATTGTAAATGTGCTCCCTCTAGATGGACTTAAAGTGTCTGTTTTCCTGGCTATAGGAGGGGAATTAAATATGAAGGGTATCAGTAAATGGGCAGGAAGACTCCAAACGAGTGCTTAGGGACAGTTTCCCATTATTGTCATCTATTATCTTGGACAGATAGTGATGTTGGCCGCTAAGTCGTCGATTGCAATCTGCTGCTCGTTGGTGGCAGTCAGACAGGTTATGGGTTATCTGAAAACAAAGTAGCACAGTTAACTGGGAAACAGATAATTTGGGCCTACTTTGCATCGTGATCAAATGCAAAGAATTTCATGCATAATGTTAAAAACACATTGGAAATGCATAATCCAACAGCTTCCAGATCATGATAAAACCTGTAGCTAACTATGGCGTAGGTTGCTGAAAATGTAACAAACGCATCAAGCACATATTGATTCAGTCAGATGTCTCCCACTTAAGCAACATGTGTTACATTACTGTAGTACTCTGACTAAATGTTTAGCCTCTGGAAGATACTAGCTGAGTTTTGGGCTCACCTCTGCGTAGCCGCTGTAAAAAGCTGATCTGTACACAGACAGTCACTCTGAATAATAGGCCTGCAAGCCATAAATGTCAGCCCTTTAAATCACACACAGGCCAGCACTGTGTCCCAGAGAGAGAATGCTTCATCACCGCTTAAACTACAGCCGCCCATTTATTATGTGTATGTTTATAAATCACTAAGGAGACCTCACATTCCTTAAGCCTGTAAAAAAAAAAAGAGAGACAAGAGGAACACTGGAAAGTGAGGAAGAACAGCAAAGAAGGGGCTGAGGTGAAGATGTGTGAAGAGTGGTCAAACTGAGGAGCTGCAGTCCGCATCATCTCTCATTGTTTCAAATCATTTACAGTGATATACACAGTGTTGTAAAGGCACAAACTTGACTTAGCTGTTGGCAGGAAAGCCAAAGGGGCATTTATTGTGATACTACAAGCTTCTCTGTGATTTATTCCCTCACTGCAAATGAGCTACAGTATGACCTGACCTGTAGCTTTTCTCAATTACAAACACTAACATGTGTAGTGATGTAAAAAAACCTTTAACCCATATTCAAAGATGTCTTTTTTCCTCTATGTTGAGTAAACTCATACACATATCATACTATAGTCATACATAATATAATGATCCTAATTTGTCTAATTTATTTATCTACTACGTTACTGTAACTGGCAGCTAAAGAAGAGATACGCTATTATGACCAGTCACTTAAAAATATTCCCTTCTAAAGCTTAGTTCCATCATAATTAAAATGTACAGAGATGTTTAAGTTGAATAATATAGTTTGATTGTATGAAATTGAGCGTAAGAACCAGACCATAGTGTAATGTGAGTTAACTAAAGATCCTTTATAGTCTAAATGAAAGACATAACACACATTTTATTGTGTAATATATAACCACAGACATATACACCATGTAAAAGTCCTTCAGCTGTGATATCATACAGGTGTCTGCACAGTGTCAAGCTTCACCACCTTTCTCCTCAGACTAACACTCTTTTGTTAAGGACAGATAATATTAACACTCAGATGACAGTGAATTCCCCTGTGTCTGCCAGAAATATCTGTCCACAGGCAAAAATAACTCTTCCACTGAAGATCAGTCAAAATAACCCAATCAGGTCTTTCATCCTGGCTCTTTTACAGCCTAAACTAAGAGATTTATGAGTTACAGCAGTGAGGTGTACTCCTATCCAATATACAGTATATGTATATATGCTTTTTATGAAGCGGAGTGCTTTTACTCTCTTCATTCTCTCCCATAAAAGATGGCACATTCCTACATTTTACTCAGCCAGTGGACTTTTTATGTTTGGCTGGAGGGTTTGGGTAAAGACTCCACTTTTCACTATAATACATTATCCTTCTCTGTAATATGCACTGACTACAATGTAAAAGAAAGACACAGAAGAACTGATACTTCTATACTTTCAAACAAAAATCTATATTTGTTGTTTGAAGGGTTATGTTATGGCATTTGTAAGCTGTACTGTTACCTTTAATACATTTTTTTTATTTAAGATTTTCAGTGGTATTAGTGGTCAAATGAATAAAGTACCCACATAAATTACAACAGTGCGATATAGGACACATTGAGACATATTCTTTAAGGCAATGATTGATAAAAACCTGCTGTAGGGTACAATGTACCCTTTGCATTGACTATATAGCATGCTCCTCCATGCCTATTTTGTTTTTTCCCAGGCTGTTCTGTTTTCCCTCAGGTGCTGTGAGGAGTTTGACAGCACAGACTGAGGAAACCACATCTCATCAGCTGTTTGGATCTAGTGGATTGTACTCAGACACACTAATAGCTGAGCAGCTTTCACAAATTCCACATTCAGGCTTAGTAAATCTGTTTTTTGTCTATATTTTGACCCCTGAAGTCTTCACCACTAGTTTTTGAGAGGTTTGTGATGTAGGATATTTTCCTCAGGCAAATAAATCTATAATAATCTATAAAGAAACTGCAGTAATATTTCAAAATATACTATTTAAATCTTTCATATACTTTCATTTTAAAGATTTGCATGTAATTTTAAGTTAACACATTCCAAAAAGCTGTCTTGCATCAAACATGAATTTTAGAAATACTTTTTGTCATGTTGTACTTTTTGACCCTTGCCCTCAGTGCTTCTGTGCTATGAAGCTGGTCTACGTACATGTCAATATGGAGCCTTGCCTGCTCTTAATTGAGATGTATCTGTATTGAGCAGCCAAATCTACAAGTCACTCATTGAATATGAAAAATGGAGTATGGGAGGGAGAGGGAGGGCAGGAATGAGATCAATGATATGGATCTGCATGTACTGACTAAGCCTCCATCCTGTGTGTGTATACGTGCTTGCATATGTGTGTTGGGGGCACAGCGTCGTTATTGGACATCTGAATGAGTAATGACGTCGTCCCAGACTGGGCAATTACCACCAGTGCTCGTTTATTAAAGAGGGGATGGAGAGATGGAGGAAGGCGGATTGTGGCTCTGGTGCCCAGGGACTGGAGAATGAATTGCAGGAAGAAATGGCACAAAGAACAAATGCAGGAAATTTCACATTTATTCCATATTATAATTGAATATTTCCTCTTCAGAATTTATGCATTAGCTCTTTATGACATGATACCAATTTCACTCCTTAGCTTCAAGACTTTCTGTGTTTAAAACATGAAAGCATGACCCCCCCGTACATTTGATTGATTTTATCATTGTAGTTAACAGTTACCCATCACTGTATGGTTCTATATACATTGGATAAGCAAAGAGGCCAACACAACAAGTTGAGCCAATTATTATGAGTAATGGTAAAAAAAAAAGAACACGATGTAACATTAACAGTGGATGTTTTGGTCTATAAGGCCCCTAGCTAATCCCAACAACAGTTTACATAAAATATAAATTTACACGCTACTGCTAAAATATTAAGTTTTTGTGATGTGAGTGAAACAGAAATAAATAACATCAGAACTTTCTGCACCTTTGCTATGAAATTACAACTTAATCTGTTTGCCTGAGCATGCACACCCATTTATGATAGATGGTGTGGATGTGGTTAGAATCACTCAGCCACGTTCAGTCTCATTTTAAATAGTAATTAATGTAAAACTGGCATCACTTAGAGAGAGTCTGATTGACTACAAATGAAGTTCAGGAATGTCTTGGTTGTCCTCTCTTGCAAAAGTCCTGGATCACAAAGGACGGTCTGGCAACTCTGAGGTAGGGTTCTCACAAAGGACAACACCACAGTCAAGATACATTTTGGAACAAAAATGCATCCAGCCTCCAAAAAACAGAAAATGATGAAGGTACTGCTGCCTTTATATTTGATGCAGAACCAACATATCATGCTTTAGGGGCCTGCGCTCACACGCAAGTCGTCACATCCTGTCCTTTGGTCAAGAGCCCACGGTACTTTCAATGTAAAGAGTGCACCTACAGGTTAGTTTTCTATGTGCAAGGTACCCACTAGAGTTGGCAATAGATTGTAGACTACAGAAACTGATGACCTAGGCCAGTTAGCAGTGTAAAACCTCAGTGGGAGGCAGTTGGGGTGGTTATAGTTATGACTTTATGGACATGCACAGGGGAAATCTGTGTGTGTGTCATATTCTATTCCATGTTCATTTTTGCATTTTCTGTCTCTGTAGTTTTCTTTATTACTCTGACTTTTTTTATGTCCCAAAAAACTAGCCAAGTTGTTGGAATGCCTAAATCAAACCAACCCTCAAAAACCAAACCCTTGGGAAACAACATGACCTATGACAGCAGTGAGCAATCTTTTTCTCTCCTCCCTTTCTTTCTTTTTTTTTTATTAACTTATTTATCTTTTTTTTTTTTTTAATTAATTAATTAATTTATTTATTTTTAGTTTTTTCTCTTTTCCCTCCCCTTCTTTCCCCAAGTGTATATATTTGATAACCAATGACCTGTAACCCTATGGGGAGGTGGGCAGATGTTAAGTGGGTTTTGGGTTAGGAGTAAGCCTCGGCCACTGGGTGGGTGGGTGGGTAAATAAGCTGGGATGGGAATGGAAAACCCAGTGTGTCTATGCACCTTAGGGAAATGTACCTCTGCACTTTGGGGATGACTGTATACTGTACGTGTAAAATGTCACAATGTACTGTATCCCTCAAAACTGAGGGACGATTCTTTCTTTTCTTTTTCTAAAATCAATAAAACATATTTACAAAAAAAATAATGTAAACACCTCCACTTCCACCTCCCTATAAATAATTAATAAAAGTAGAACAGTTTGGAAAATTAATGAATGAATGAACAGATGTATGCTCAGATATATGCACTGTTTTGATGGTGATGAAGTCAGTTCATAATGAATAATGACACATTTGAGTCCCAGGATCAAATCTGTCATGTGGTTAAAGCTGAAAAGTTTGTGAATCCCTTTATTAATAAAAGACATTTTCCTCTAAAAAAAAAAAAACAAAAAAACCAACCAAACCCTCATCAAAAAATGACATCAACTTCATACGTTAAAAATGTCTGAGGATACTGTCAAAATGCAATTCCCTGGTCAAGCATCAGTACATGATGAGTTGGAAGTGACAATCTATAGGCTTTGAGGTGCCTTTGGGGATATAGTTTAGCTCCAAATACTGGACATTTTGGACACTTGGAAACTTTTCAGGCACCTGTGGGGAACCTGAAGAAGATGAGGAATTCCACCTTTCAAAGCATAAAGTAGATCCAAATCAATAAAGGTCTAGCTTCAGTGAAGATGATCAATGAGAACAATAGCATAATACATCTTTGCTCAAATGTTTAAACCTATCTCTAATGACACTTTCCAGGCAAGCAATCTCTTTTCTGTGTTATCTCTGTCTTCTGTAATAAAAATGGTACAAATAGTATGGTGTTTCTCCACCCCTGGGTGAGGTGGATGGTTGGACTGAAAAAAAAAAAAAAAAAAAAAGTGACTGACAATGGATCAAATATCTGCTGTACGAACTAAGACCCCAGCTGCCCCTGTGAATCTGGATATTAGACTGCGTATGGAAATTGTCCTTTTCCAACACACTCTTTCCCTACCCTTTTCTCTTCCATTTTGCCTTTCCTTTCCACTTCTCACCTCCTCTCTTTTCTCACCCTGTCTGTCTGCATGTCTGAAATGCTAAGAAAACATTGCGGCTATGTTGGCTATGCTGAGAATCAGTCAGCAGCTGCTTGGTGATCAATGAGAAAGAAAACAAATCGGGGCCAAAGGAATTTTGGGTTTTGAGCTTTGCCCACACTATTCATAATTCACAAACTGTGCCAGGGAGGGAAACCAGCATTTGACAGATGATAGTTGATATATATAGATGGTGATTTGTGTGTGTGAATCCATTTGTATCTCAGTATCAAGGCTTTTGTCCAGTTGTACTGTTATTCTTGGGACCTTGCGATGAATAAATATACTGTATGTGCACCATTTTTAAGAAACAGAAATAATAATAGTGTTAGCCTTGTTCGCTCTTGTCTCTTTAAATCATATCTTGCCCCAAACTTCTATCATCCTCACATGAGTTTCAGTACAGCAGGCACCCCCCCCCTTTGTATACACACATTCATAGATTGGCAAGACGTGCTTGACACATGACTCAACCCCAGACTACTGACAGACACTCGCCAATGCCACTCTGTTGGTGTAGTGGTGCCACAGCTCTCGTAGCATCCTCTCTCCGTCCTCGCTGTGTCACGAACCCGCATAAAGGACACATTGTTCATCAAGCTTGGGAAAGACCAGAGTTCAAGGACATTAATAGCTACAATGTGTAATTTCCCCCCTCTCCTCCCGCCTGCTCCACATCCTACTCATTCAGCTTTTAGAAAATTTGGGTTTGAAAATGGGGATATTTCATCTGGGAAAGTACCCATGATAAAACATGAATGAGCTACTGAAAAGAAAATGTTAACAATTATTAAAATGCAGTATTTCTTCTGCTTCCACATTGAAATGAACACACAACGAAAAAATCAAACGCTTGTTGTGATACTATGGTTTCTTTTAATTCAGCTAGTTTAATTTAAAAGATCATAATTTGACATTTCATACCTTAGTTTACCATCCATTTTTGTTGTTTAGCCAAGACAAAATATTACGACTATAACTTCTGTTCACTTAAGGAGAAGAACAGAACGTGCCATACCAAGTATCCGCTGAAAAGGAGATTTATCTTCAAATAACTGGTTACTATTATAGTAGTTCTCCTTGTCTTTGTTTGCTTCCTGCTAAAGTATCTGTATCTGGTTGTGTATGCACGCGTATGTTGAACATGATATGTATGAGATCGAGGTAATTGCTTTATCATTACAATGTTGCCTGCAGAGAAACAAAATACGCATTTATATGAATTCTCTTCTAAAAATAAACACTCCCTTCTGTTCTCAAATCAGCGCACAAGTTTAGTACTACATAAAATAAATGTTTAACCCCCCCTCCCCCCTTCGCTGTTGTACGTTTGTAACTATTTGCCAGCCTCACATCTTACGTGCCACTGAGGAACCTGAGATGATTAACCAGCTTGTCTCCTGCAAGTTAATTACCAAGCCAGCATCACCTTCGCTATTGTCCAATTAGTCTTAACAAGATAACTCAACACCAATTAAAGTGACCAAATCAGGGCTTTAATAAGTACATGAGCAAGAATCATGCTTTGTTACATGGTTCAAATACTAAGCAGGTAAGTTTTTAGTGATGTTTTTTTTCTCTCTCTCTCTCTCTCTCTCTCTCTCTTTCAAGAAGTGACCTACACAGTGACATGTATTTCTTTGACTTTTGCTTTAAGTTGATGAATAATATAAATGTAGGTTGGTTCTGAGAAATGAGATCAATTAGTCTTTATATCATCTTTATTTGTAAGGCATCTGTTTTTATGGTTCAAAGGGCATTATGAGCAAATGACGCTGATAAATATAAACAATAACACTGCAGGAAAAAAAAACAGAGCAGCAAAATAAAATTAAATTGGAAATGAAAGTGCAAGAGAGAAAGGATAGTTACATGCAGCCATTAAATACTTAGAATGAAAATCTGAGCCACAAAGCAATTTTTTTCCCACATATATTTAAAGATAGCAAAGCAACAGTTGCACATACTGCACCTCAGTTTTAAAGATAACAAAGCAACAGTTGCACACACTGCACCACAATTTTAAAAACAACTTTGTCTAATTGTATACACTGGTCTATAGTAAAATGCCTCCAGAATAAAAGCAGTGACACTTTTTTTTTTTTTTTTTTGAATCACTAATAATGAAAAATTAAGTCAAAAATGCTGGTTGGCTGTAGTTTCCCAGATAGATCAAAATGTGAAAATGGGTTTTACATAAAAGAAATATTTGTCTCAGATCTACTTCCAAACACATTACAATACATTCACTTTATAGGTTGTTTCTTGTGCAACATTTATAAAGCTATTGTATAAATATACATATATAAATCAACATATATCTGTAATAGCATTTTATCATATACACTGAAAAATTGTGATCTAACCAGCACTTTCCTTAATTGTTTTCCAACTCATCTTATTAAAGTATGTAAGATTTAACACATTTAATCTCATGACCAGTCATTTGAATCTATATCATAGTAGAATGACACAAAAGTTTTTAACAAGAGACATTATAGTACACAAGACAGATGAGATGCTATACTCTACACTGCGTTCCAAATTATTATGCAAATGATGTTTTTGTTTGATTTTCCAAAATACTTGATGCAAATGACGAT
>JAPQRP010000009.1:15989862-16003959 GCA_037367295.1 Apogon hyalosoma | reverse complement strand
CATCCATGAGTTTAACTGAAAAACACAAAATTTAATCTTTATGACACTTAAATACAATTTGCATAATAATTTGGAACTCAGTGTATATACAAAAGGATATGCATCTTACTGACTGGAACATGCACAGATACCTCTTACCATGTGCTCAAATACATGTAAATACATGGTTTTAAGTTCTGAACTCTCACATATAAAGACATAGACCAGAGGCCACTATTTCATTAGAGGTGTCAAAAACATGAATTATAAATCAGCATTCTCCTTCACCTCAGTCTTCAGGCTTTTACTACCCCCTTTTTCTTTTATTTTTATGTAAAACACATTGTGAAAGGTCAGTGAAGAAAGGCAGTAGAGAAAAAGCAAGAGCATGAGAGAGTCAAGTGTGTGTTTCCATGTATGTGTGCATATGTGTATGCATGTATTTATGTATATGTGTGCCTGTGTGACTATGTCTGTGATAAGTGTGATTCCTTAGTGTGTATGTGTGTGGGTGCGTGTGTGTGTGTGTGTGTGTGTGTGTGTGTATGTGTGTTTCCAGCAGGAGTAAAGCTCTGTCTCCTACGCACGCTGTGCTCATTGAGAAGTGGTGTCTTGTGCCGGAGGGGGGTGCCGGCAAGAGGGCAGGCGGCCGGCCAGGCGCCAAAGAAAGAGGTCACATCCATATTCATCGCATTGGACATGCACATGTAAACCACTTTTAATATGTCGTGACAGGGTAAAATTGTGCTGAGGCGGAAGGATATGTAGAGCGAGCAAAAAGCAGCAGTGGTGACAAATATGGAAGTAACATTTGTGAGAAACCGGCACATGTGAGGCGTCTTTGGGCCCTGATTGACTTCCTGAATTAATGTGAATGACCTGCCATGATCAGAGCAGACAGTTGTGCATAGTGATCATATCTGGAAAAAAGAGAGGGATATTCACCCAACACATATGAGGTCAGTATATATACCACAGTTTATATTCGCATATAAAGCTTTAAAATGAAAAAAGAAAGACATGCAGCTTATTCAAATAAGTATTTGACCTGTATCCAGAACAGAAAGGAATGCTTGTTATAAAGTGGGGCTTTGAGGTCAGTGGGGGCATATCATCTTCACATCATAACGGGAGGCCCAGGTAGCTAGTTATGACAGTGTGGCATTATATGGCTGCGTTTGATGTCAGCCACTGACAGCCACTCACTGTAACTCCATGTCACAAGACCCCACTTTGAAGTCAGCAGCGATGAAAAACAAAACAAAATGGAACCAGTAACATTATCCAATCAAACTGAGCAGTTATGTCAAAGCAGCATCTAAGCCTTTGAGAACACAGTATGGAGGATGTACTGTATGTGTTAGTGTGTGTCGAACGTGACAAAGGAGCGAAACAGGCTGCAATTCTTTTAAGTGGTATGATGCTGGTATAGATACAGTAGGAAGAATAGAACCTTTTTTCAGGACACTTAACCTCATGATACCCTCTCGGATGCACCCATTTGACAAAGGCACCACTTACCGTCTCACTGTCATGAAGCGCTGTGTTCAGTCCTTACCTGTGGACCATCCCCTGGGTGGGAAGGGTCACGATAGGGGTCGGACTCAAGGGATGGGATTTTCTAGTAACCCTACTCCTGACTTTTCAGACAACACCAGGGTCCCTTGGGCATCTCCACCCTCTATGGGCTTTAATTCTAACAAAGGTTCAGTGGCGACAGGAACTTCCCTAAGCGGACAAATTATGCTATCAGTTTCACCACTCTTGTTGGGGAAGGAGAATGACTGGATTCCCTTAAACTAGGAAAAGTTTTCCATCTGGAAATGTGCTTAAAGTCAATCAAATCAAAGTTGACTTGAATTTTCTATCCCATTTTTCTCTCACAATGATCCACTTTGATCCATTGACTTTGCAGTTTTTAATCCGGGTGCGGAATACTGTGTCACTGGCATTATTTTCAAGGGAAACTAGGAGACACATTTATCCTGTCTGGCGGAGCACTGTGCTGTGAATCTTTCAGGGCTCTAACCTCCAGCTTGCCTTGAACAGTGGGGAATCCTCCTCAATCACTATAAGGAGGTCCTCTCAGCCCCACTCATATTTTAACCACCAGCTCCACACCATGGGGCACTGTGTAACGGCCCGTCAGTGGCTGTAACCTAAGCGCCAAAATTGCTTTTTGACGATGTACCTAGTGTTGTTTTAAGAGCCCCTGTCTCTCATGCCCAGCCCCCATATACCCAAAATATGATTTAATCATTTTTCTCACTTACTTTTCTCAGCATGGGAGCAAAGAGTAAGAAAGAGAGAGAAATTGAGAGGAGCTGGGGGGAGGCAAAGAGGAGCATTCCAAAGTGGTGAAGAAGGGGAGACATTACAGCAGTTATTTCCGCAGCAAAGAGGCAAAAACCTCTTACAAGGCAGTTCTTAATAGGATCTGGTCACTGAAGCTGAAGCCAGGCTACTCCTCTTGAGAAGTCCTTTGGGTGAAAATCTGAGCAGGCTCTTAATCAAGAGTCAGCGGACGTTATACAAACAAGAGCCTGTGCTGATGTCATACTGAAAAATCAAGCCCTGTAAGACTCAGAGCTCTACTTCATTATTTACATTAAGTGTTTTTTTCAGTGTACTGGATATGGATAGGTTACAGATCTTATCTCACACAAAGCATACCTTACAGAAAGGAGTTTAGCCATTTGTGTAATTTATCCCAAACTTAACACATCCTCTTTTATTAGAATTTAACAAAATATGACTAAAAATAACCTGAAAATGTATTTAAGGACAGTTACATCATAGACTGTTGTAATAATGTCTATGTATTTGTTGTCCTGGTCTGAAGTTAATGGGATATCATGAACACATGCCTTGTCAAACATGGTCTTTTTAGGTTTCCCTTGAATAACCACATTAGTGATGTGGTCTGTTGGTGGGAAAAATACTTTGTTTATGGAGAACATTCGGGTTTCAAGAGAGAGTGCTCGTTTCAGGTCAATGGGAGTTGAGCAGCGATGGGAAGTTTGGAGTGGAGTACAATGAAGTAGGAGGACGATAGAGTCATATAGTAATGAGTCATTTCAAAACTGGAGTTTCCGGCCAACACCCATATCTCCTCATCTCTGCTCATCTCCTCTCATCCCACTCTCCTCCTTGAGAACATATTGTTCCCTTACCCTGCCGGCATCAGTGGTTGACACCCACTTGAGAGGTCTGAAGCACTGTGTACATATGACCACAAGTGGTGTTGCTGTTAACCAGGGATCAACTTACCCACTGCCATTAGTTATGAGTCTGACAGAAACACAGTGGATGTTAAAGGGGGATACTGTCAAATATGCCTTTACAAGTGTGCATCTTGATGCAATGTTGAAACTGGCTAGTATATCGAAACATGTGTAGACAACATAATGTGATGAGGTTTCCATAATACCCTTGTAGTATAATAGTAGATTTCATCATTTCTCTATTTGGAGTTTTTAAATCTAGCCTATAACAGAAGATTTTATCCAGTCAGAGGTATTTTCATCATCGAAATTACAATAAAAGCATCTGGTCACAGAAGTAACATGGCAGCTTCCCTACTTATGATATGTCAGCATCCATCTTTATATACAAAGTTTAGGACAAAGAGGAAAAAGCTGCATGAGTTTCTCCATCTTTTCTGCTGGGTCCAGCTCTAATTGTATTCTTATGCTTACTAATCCTGTAACTTAAAAGGGTCATATTTTGCTAAACCCACTTTTATTAGTCTTTGGTTCATTTATTTGTGTATTTGAGGACCCTAATAGTTCAAAAAGTTTGAATTTGAACCCTCCATGTGCTGCAAAGCTATATTTACATTCATTCCGGCAAAAATCGAGTGGATTTCTACAACCTTTAAATCTTTTAATTCCTACTTAATTTGTTACATTTTATAACTGGTTACGTCACAACATTTGCACATATAAGGTCAAGACTTCTGACGAACATTTCTCCGAGTACACCATAATTGTTTATCAGCAGCAGCGGTCGTAGTAAAAACAGAAAATATATCCAAACTTTGAGCCGATTACCTAAAATGTTCAGTAGTTGGTTGTATTAACGAACACAAGTGACTGAATGGGACAGAAAGCACAGCCAACAACCTGGAGGGGGTGGGGTGTGAAATGGCTCACTTGCATTTAAAGGGATTTTGAGAGATATCATATTATATTGTTAAAGTTTGGATTCATTTTCTTGTTATTTCATCTTTGAATTCCACCATTCTATGAATGTTAATGAAAAATGCATTACTTCAAGGCAGTGATCCTAACATGTTGACACATCATCAGTCTATTTAATCTTCTTCTAAGTTATTTTGATGGCTCTTGTGGATAATATATATTTCCTTCACTCGTTAATTGTTTGTCATTATTAACCACCCATCAGCTTACTGGTCATTTGAGAATGACTGCACACCATTTTACTTTCTAC
This sequence comes from Apogon hyalosoma, assembly GCA_037367295.1. NCBI lineage: Eukaryota > Metazoa > Chordata > Actinopteri > Kurtiformes > Apogonidae > Apogon > Apogon hyalosoma. Next base: position 15,999,528 of record JAPQRP010000009.1, on the reverse strand, counting down.
CCCCCCACACACACACACACACACACACACTTACACACACACACACACACACACACACACGCACACCACCACCACCACACACACACAACGGGAACTAATGAAAGTTGCTTTTTCAAGTAAATCATAATTAAAATAATAGTTTTATTTTGCAATAGGGCCCTATTTTAAAGGTTTTATGGTAAAATGCTAAAATCAACAGTATCAGTTAACGCAGGTTGGATTTTTGAAACGTACCCTTTTAAAAAGTTAAGTTGTAATTTGTGATATTCTCTGAGCTCCACTGCCTGTAACAATGATAAATGAATAGCAGGTAAAGGTCAACACATAATAAACTGTACTGTCTTTGCATTAGGTTTGCCTGGCATTATAAGATGAGATAAATTTATTTTTCATTGATCTCAGACAATAGGTCACAGACTGATTGTTTGGCTCAGCAAGCTCTACTCTGTCTGAGGTGAACTGTGGCTGTTTAGTCATTCAAGTCAATGGTTGTTCAGGGACAGAGACTTGATATTGCAGATGCGTGCTTCTTGGAAACCTCATTTGACGTTAAGCTACCACTCTCACTCTCTTCACATAGGGAATACATGTATCCTCAGCACTTTTGTGGGTCATCACCAAAAAAAGATCATTGATGCCAGTGTCCTTTTAGCATGTCCTTGCTCCTTAACACTGCACAGCTCGTTCTTTCACCCCTCTAGTGCCTACCCAGCTTGTGATAATAATGAAGAACATCATTTATGCAAATGTAATTAGGCCAAGAAACGTGATAGTGGAGTGCAGAGCGCCAATGGAAATTTATCACTGAACACTCAAGCTCTAAACATTCAATTAAAATATTGAATTTCACCGGATTTAATCTAAACATAATAAATTAAGCAGTGGAAAAGGGTTTGCAGTACAGCAGGCTGACATTTGGCTGTCAGTATTGTACTTGGAGATGGTCATTGATTCCACTACCAGCCTCCAAGATGCAGATTGGTAGACAGACGACCAGGGGAGAAGGTGATGCCTCCATGCTATCTTTGTATCTGGGTCAACAATTCATCTAGAATTGGAGTGGAGGTGAGGTTGGGGCACCCCGTCTGGCTTCCTACCAAAAAAAAATCAAGTGTGCAATTAGATTAGAAGTCTTACTATCACATGGTCTAACTGCTCTTTAAAATGGTTTTTCATGTCACCAAGATTAACTTACCTTAGAGACGACTAGGTGTCAGGGAAGGGCAACGAGCACAACACAAGGTGGGGAAAACCAACACAGAGCAGTAGTGATCATGCTAATCATTGTACTCAACCAGAAAGTACAGATACAATCACAACAAAATGACTGATGTTTCTTTTATGTTTTTCATGTTTAAGACATAAAGACCCAGTGTTACTTTTGGGGAAATTCCCAAATACATTTTTCTCTAGATTTCACCTTTCTTAAATTATTTATCACTATTTATTATAATATTATTGTATATTGTATATATTATATCGTATATAGTATTTTGTTTTTTCAATGAAAACCATGTATTTTCTTGTATTTAATTCACTGATCATGTAGCTCTTCATAGCAGCTTAGATTCAAGTTGAGGGTTATTATATCAGGAACAGAGAAAACTGAATAAAAAGTGACTTTTTCAGCAAAGATATCAATGACTAAACATAAAAACAAGTATCTCCATCCTCTGTCATTTATTAAACTCCATGGGTTTTACTGGTTAATCAATATTGTAGAAGATGATGGTGTTTCCACGGTAACTACAGAGCCTCTGAACGTCCAAATGCATGAGCATGAAAAGATGACAAAGTGCATTTTTACACCAATTATGTACATGTATTGATAGGATTAGTGGATCAGAAGTTATTAAATATTTTAGATCAGTAGATGGTTTTGGTTGCCAGTTACTGTTTAGGTCTTTATGGGTTAAACTTTGAGGAGAATTAGTTTGTTGCAGCTTAAGCTGTAGTCCTGTGCTGCTTACTTATACCATCATTTAAGACAGGTGATCTATAAATTTTAGATCTGTGCTGGGTATTGTGTATGCAGTAGTTTGTTTTTTTTTTTATTTTATAACTCAAGCAGGGATATTGCCCCTCTGTGATAATGTATTATGATACGCATTTTTTAATTTATACACTTTAATGTTAGAATGCCTTTGCTTCATCTACATTTGTCATGTCACAGGCATGATAACAACAGATGTTTGATAAATTAGGTTAAACCTCTACATGAAGAACTTAACAGCAGCAGCACTTTCTGAACCGTGTGTTAAATTAAAGCCACAAACAGCAGGCATTTGTTTTTATCTAATTGAGATTATTTTCCTCTTGGCAGAGCTGGGAGATAGTGAGGGCATGAGATGTGTTGCTTGTGAATGTGTTTCCAAGGTGATAAACCTTTCACTCCGAAGGTGATGAGAGGTTTGGAAGAATGGATTACACTGTGTCCTGTTTTCATATCTAGAACTACTACAAAAACAGACTGTAATGTTTCTGAACCAAATTTATTTTTTATTAAAGAATCAGCATGCATGTGATCATCTAACACAAACGTTTTATTCGTGAAAAAACAGAACAGAACTGAACTCTCCATGAAACAGTCATTTCTTAAAACCCTTTCTGTCTTTGCTTAAGGGCATCTTAAGACAGGATCCTCAGTCAAGACCAAAGCTGCACTTTCAACCACTGCTACCAGCTGTGAGAGAACAGGAAAAGGACTTTGCTGCCCTCCTGACAGCAGCACTGCAGCAGTAAGTGTTAGCTCTGTGACTGCTTGTAATATATTCTCCAGTTCTGTTCATGTTTACATACAGAGGACATGGCCGCCTGCCTTTTCTTCATGGTAATAAGCCGCCATTGTCCCAGTTCTCTTAATATCACATTAGAATTTCATCTCAAGGGGGAGATTCACTGCGAGTCTGAGAACTTTGTATGTTTAATGAATATGAAGAGGGAAGGAGTCTCTTAATAGTTGCATTAATGTTCTTTTTTGTCCCCTGTCCCTCTGTACATACTTATGCATAATATCAAACATGACCTGATTCTTCCTTGATTTCCATAGTGCCCCTCTGGATCTTACTGGTATTTTGTCTCATTTTGTGAGGCATTTGAAAGCAGACTGCATTGTTAAATGAGATGTCTGTCCATGAATCAGTGCCCCAGAAAACAAGGGATTACAGCAAAGAAGCAAGATGTATCCTTTAGAGATACTTTTGACAAAACACTTCATTTACATTGTGTCCATGGCTAAACTTATGGATTGACATGCTGTTTTTTTTCTAAATGTTTGTGAATATATACCACATATACTTAAACAATGTAAGTTTAGCTGGTATCTTTGTGTGTTCTACATGAGTCTGTCCCACTTGAACCAGTACTTTTCTAAATTTAATCCATTATTAACTTTAACCTGGGCCTTGCCTTGGATCCCCCATCTGACACCAAACACCAGTCTTAAAGCTACCGATAGCCTGCATGTTTTATTCATCCCTAATTAGCTGCTTTTCATTCAAAATCATGAAACTAGACCGGAATAGACATAACTCATCCCAGCGTCTATGCCAATGTTTAGTCTGGGATACCCAGGTTGATCCACCTCTCTGTATTTGATAGTGCCACAATCCATTATTTACTAAAGATCAAGTTTTAAAGCAGGGCTGTTGTGCAGTTGTAGTGAGCCTTAAATGCTTTTCATGCCCTCTTCCCTTTCAGCCTAGTCTGATGAATGTTTTGAAGAACTTGTGCAGCTGTGAAACAACTGTTTGCTCTTTATAAATTAATGTATTCTTTCTAACCACTATACAGGACTTATGTTCCTCAGCCATGAAACCGGATCCTCTGAAATAATGCTTTGGTCACAATTACTGTACAGCACACTTTCTATTTGGCACCATGTATGAAAACACATGCCCTTTGATGGTAGGATTCATGTATTATTCACTTTTTTTGCTTAATGTGTCTTGGACTATGGTTTTCTCATTCACAGAAGATGGTTAGGTGATTAATCATGCCTGAAGTTTTAACACCCATTGAGGATTTACAGCAGTGATCGTTTTAACAATTTCCCATGATGTGAGATCTATCCACTCTCAGAAATTGACCGGAATTTGTCCCAAATGTAAACTCCTTCATTAAGCCCCTTGCCCTCTGTTAAATTTTTTTTACTCCTCTGCTTTCAATATATTCATCCTGTCACTCATTACTTTTCTGCTGGTGCCTCATAATCTGCCCTTTCCTTTCTTTTTTTTTTTTTTTTTTATTTTATCTTAACAGTTAATCACCAAAAAATAACAAATAAACCAATCGTGCTATCATTTGAGTGGATAACATGAGATTTCCATGACGCTATTTTTATACAACATGCTTAAATAGTAAAGCATGTATAATAGCATATCATGAAGATGGAAATGGAGTATTTTAATTGCCAAAATTTTGCAATGTCTAATACCCCTGCAGCTGTTTTCCAGGACCAGACTTTATGACTCACTATATAAATATTTTATCTGCACCATAAATATAGCTGTGGTCTGTGATGTTAGCTTTGGTCAAGTGCTTATTTTGGATCATCACAACAGCTACAGTGACTGAATTGGTTTTGGCTCATCTATCTTTTTCACTTTCACCCCTGATTCTCTTACTTTTCCTTAGCTTGTATGAGGTCGTTGATACACACAGCCAATTTTCACTGGCAGCGTGGAAGGGAAACTACTAATAGCAACGAAAAACAACAGAAACAGATCATAAGAAATATATTCTGATATTTCCTTTAAAGTAGCGCGGTTCTGTGTCATTAAAGTGGTAATTCTGTGCAACATCTTGGCTTTTCCACCCACTGTTGACCTAGAAGCTTCCTATATTACTGTTTACATACTCCCCAGTGACATTTTGTTGTTAAAGTTATATCAGTTCTGCAAACCATTGACCCAGATTAACTCCTTTGGTCTTGATAAATTACTTTAATAATGCTTTTTATGCATTTTGATGATTAAGACTGTCAGAATTTTGACTGACTATTGTACATTTATCCTTAAATTTGCGACTTTGACTTACCCTTCCTCATGTTGTCTCTCCTCCACCTTTGCATTAATCTCTTACGCTTTCTTTACTTCTGTCATCAGTACACCTTCCACTTGTACAGACACAAGTCATGCACTAATTACCCGGGTCTCTTATAATGAATGTCCTTATGTTTTATTTACCTGACAAGACTTTAATAAGCTCCCTGATTTCCTCTGTTGTTACACACCTTACCATGAAACATAGCCTGTGTATATCCTTTTATCTGACACCGCCCACTGTGCTCGCCAGCCGGCTGCCAACAGGAGAGATGGAGGTGGCAGACAGGATAGGGGAGGGTGTTTCATGTGTGTTTGTGAGTGTGTAGAGGTAAGTGTTTTGGATGTGTGCACACGTGTGTTTGTGTGCTAAAATATGTGACAGGTGCCAAATCCTATGTCAGGGGTGAGGTCACACCCTCCCTCCTCAACCTAGGTGTCTGCAGAGGTTAGTATCAACTCAGCAAGTGATAAGGTGAACACCTTTTACCTTCCATACACACACAAATATAGAGGGTTACACACACACAGCCCCTGAGATATCATTAGTCTTTACGCTAACAGCAGGCCCCAAGACAACTTGGTGAAATGGGGAGGGTGCAGTCAATTCTTGAACACATGTGTTTAGCAAATGTAAGTGTTGCGCACTTGCTGCTGGAAAATAAAAATCTGTAATGTCACAGAGGTTTAGATGTCAGAAATAACAAAGTAGGTTAGTTTGTTTAGGTGATGTGCATCTGCTCCTTAGAATTAAACATGTTCCACTTTTAATTATTCAGCATAACATGTTAGGGCGAGATCACACCCTAAGTGTGTTGTCAGGCTCTAAACTACAGTGTAGCAGAAAAGTTTATTTTATATTTAGTCTGTGTACTGTGACTTTTGTAAACAGAATTCATATTTTATTTTCTTTGTGTGAAGATTTTGTTGATTAAAAGTTACAGAAAACGGAATCAATAAAGCTTTTTACAGAGATCATTCAGTGAACAAATGTGCTATTTGTAATTAAAAGCTACAACACATTTCAAGTAAATACAAATATGTTGTGCTCTCAAAATCCTAATATTAGTGATCAGGGATCCAGTAGTCCATTCATCAGTCCATCCTTTTGGTTTTGGAGCATAACTAGAAAACCTTTCAGTCTTTGACCAAACTTACTAAAGTTCATCTGTCATTTTTTATAGTGGTGTCTGTTACTATTCTGTCTGTTGTCCATCTGCCTTACACACTTACATATATTATAAACTAATTCAAAGTGACACTTTCTGACACTGCATGACTCCTCAACATGACACTGACAACAAGTACTGCTTTCCAGGTTTTGGCGAGGTCATCATCCTAGAGGCTGTTTTTACTCTTAGTGACTCCCTATGCCCGTGTGGCCCCCAAAATATTTGATAAAATATGATGACACAAATGTAAGCATCAGCTGATCAGTTGTGCTGATCATTTACAGTATTTTAACACTCTCATGGCTTTTCCACCTGGAGAAGCTGCTGGTTTTCAGATGGTGAAGTTGATGTCCACACATCTGTTACATCTTACACATTACATTCTCCGTCCTTATCCTATGTTTAGGTGAACCTAAGTATTGTTCTCACAACACTGCATCTGCTAGGAATCCTGGTGAAGTTACTGTATTTTCCTAAAATCAACCTGTTTTTTTTAGCCTTTTTTTTTTTTTTTTTTTACTTCTTTGAGATATGAGTTAAACTCTCACCAACTCAGTGTTTTAACCTGTCATATTCCGATTTCTGTCATTTCCAAAAGGTATGTTAAAGAAAAATGTCAGTGTTTCATCATTTTCTGATCTCACATCCAAATATGAAACCCTTTCTCTATTAATATAAACTGAGCTGCAGTTTCACTGAGCACTGATAGACATGATGTTTAGATGTAAAACCCAAAAATACAAGAATTTCCAGTGAAATTTCAAGTGTGTCACAGACATCATTAAAGCTGTTTATTTAGGAGTGTCTGAGTTACAGAATGTATAACAGATAGTTGTATCAAAGGTGGGTTAAACAGGTGATTAAAGCGGTTTTATCTGATTCCCTGGCCACTGGAGTCTATTTTTTAACATACCTTTCCTAACACTGGGGTCTCCTCTGGCTGTGGTGTCACTGTTAGACCCTACAGTATTTATTTACACTGTCTTTCTCTCACACATTCCTTCCCAGTGAGCCAGACCTTGGGCTGCCAGCGAAGGATGTGAAGTCGAGCCACTGAGCCAAGGCCACTGTCAACTCTCAGTGGTTAGAATAACCCAGTAACATCTCCTGGGAACTGGGCTGGGATGTGATGTGATGGCGAGAGCATGAAAAAGGTAAGACGGATGGAGATTTTCTTTTTCACACAGGAGTAACCTACTTACAATATGCAGAGAAAAGGGATGTGAGATGTGATGATAATCAGATCCTTTTGTCTTAAATGTGTAGTTCATAAAAGAACCTATATAGAGCGTATATATAACATTCAGTATAACGTTAAAAACACACCAAATGTCTTTTCTTTTTCTTTTTACTTTACAGAATGACAGAACTGTTTTGAAAACTTCGACAGTAGTTTTCCTATATAATTATTCAAGTGATTTGTTTAATGGTGTGATTTTATCATTTACATAATTTTGTTGTATTAATTCATTAGCCTCAGTTCTTTTCTCTTCTGTTCTATGATAATTAACTGTCACATAAACTTTACATATTCCATGATAAAACAGAAATAAGAAATTATACATTATGATCATTTTATGATTTTCAGCAGTGTTCTTTCAGTCATTCTATCTTTTCTTTACTGTCTGCAGTGACTTCATTGATGCCAGTGTTGCTTTTCATTTAGTATGCTACACATTAATGCTGATCCTTTTAAGAGAGAGTCTAGACTTTCATTTGTGAAGCTGTTTTTGTCATGTGTCACAGTGATAACATAGGCATGAAACAAGTGATGGATGAAATATAATAAATCCAAATTAGATTCTACTGCATTGTTTTTTTTATGGGATATTATGTGAGATATATTTAGTTGTTTTTTTCTTTTAAATGCATGTAAAATCCACTTGTCTTGCTGTGGCACTGGAAGTAATATAGAAGGAACTAAGTCAAAAAGGAGAAAACTGGCAACTAAAGCATTGTATATAGCATGCATCATCTCCATGAAACAACTTGACACCTTATCTAAAATCTCTCTCCATTTGGTTGTTATTCTCTGACTCAGTTGCCCCTCCTCAATGCCCCCATGACGGTGTGTGCCTTTGACACGTGTGCAGGAAGGACACACTATCAGTTTTTCTAATTACTTATTGGTCATGATCAATTAGCAATATTTTAAGGCACTGCGGTAACCTTGTAAAAATACACTGGTGGAGTTCAACAGCCATCATGGCTGACAATTAAATTGGTCTGTCACTGCTGGGCCCTTCATTAATCTCAACTTGTCATTCTTGTTTATGCTGGTTATAATGGCTGTGTGGGTGTGCAAACGGAGCCGGCTTGTGTGTATGCGTGTTGTATGTGAGGGGAGGACAGATTGGATCTGTGATGTGGGAGAAGTTCTAAGTTGTGTGTATGCATGTGTCATATGCACATGTGTGTTTATTTGCATGGATCTATACGCACATGAAGTGTATATTTTCTGTATGCGTGTGAATGTATGTGCAGGATCTCTTTTTAATCACAACTGTCATTTTGAAGCCTGTTGGCACCCTGAAGCCATTACCTCATGTGTCCTTGAGTATTTTCTAAATTGCTCGGAGATGTTTAGAGCCTCTCCAAATGACTTTCATAATCGCGCAGTAACATAGCCATTTACACCATGTGAGAAAATTCTGACTCACTTAAACCCACTTTACATCGATTGAATAAGACAGAAAAGCTATTGTATGTTACATTTCGTTTCAAATCTCTAGTCCCCCCGTTGTATCCCCTCGGATTTTCCTGAGTGTATAATTCCCTCAGTATGCAACTTAGGCTAAGTTTGAGTCTATTTAATTTACTTTTGATTGGTGGTAATTTTATTGGCATTTTAGTTAACTGAACTCTAATGGGATCTCTTACTGAGTGGGAAGTAAGGATACACACACTGCAGGGAAACAATAGTACAGACCCACACACACACACACAAACACACTCTTGTGCTGGTGACCTTTCACCCTTTTTGCTGTCTTCTGACCCTCCTGGTGTGGCCCCTCCTTGGCAGGAGGCTCGGTTGGCATTGGTCGCACCCCCCCGCCCCCTCAACCTCCCTCCTTCTCTCACTCATTGTTTCTGGGTGAGTGTGTCTGACTGGAGATGAACAAAGCAGCGTGTGGTGCCTATGGACACTGGCTCACCTCGGTTTGTATTTACATCTGAATGTCAGCACCTATTTTGTAACTTCTCCTTTGTATAAAGCTTTTAACAATGATATGATGAGTGTGTTGATTTATGGATGTGAAAGTTTGTCACCACTGAACATTTAGTATCCATTAGTTACCAGAAAACGTTTTAAGTCAACTTTTTTAGGAAGATAGACAGACGGACGGACGGACGGACGGACGGACGGACGGACGGACAGACAGACAGACAGACAGACAGACAGAGAGATAGATACATACATACATACATACATACATAAATACATACATACA
>JAPQRP010000009.1:15962057-15982562 GCA_037367295.1 Apogon hyalosoma | reverse complement strand
TAGGCATTCCATGTTTTCTTTTCTGTCTGTTTTAGTCACATGATACACACAGGAGTTAGTACTTGAATGCATAACCACTGTTTTTGATGACTTTTGATGGTCTAATATTTTTTTCCGCGACTGTATGAAGAGTAAATCACATTGTCACAATCATTTCATCAAAAGAGGTAAAAAATATATATATGCTATATTCCATCTTTATTTGTGACAATGTATTTGATAGTGTGTTTTGCTGCTTGTGCTGAGATTAAACAACATTCATCCCAAAGCTTGAGTTTTAATCCATTAAATTTTTATGACCTGAATTTTGTAAAACATCAGCCTATAGTCATAGATACAGTAGATGAACATGTTTCCAATTACATGTGTGCACAGACAATGACAAGGTGTTTGACAAGCAATTGTGCTGCACATTGTGTGCCAAACGTCTTGTCTGATGGTACATCTTTATTGTTTGTGAGCATGACAAAGCATTCTTAACCTCTTCAGGTTCCACGTTTTGCCCTAGAGAAATACACAGTGGAAAAAAAAAAAAAAAAAAGACATGAAAAGATGAAAAATATTTTTGAGGAGGCGAATTGCCTTGAAGCAAAGTAAGAATACCTTCTGGATTGTAAAAGAGCTTTGAAAGGTGTGAGAGTGAGAGATGTGTGAATTTAAAGCTATGTTTAAACTTAACAGTTTTTCTTATATAGCTTCACACCTGGCATTAATGACAAGCTTTGGCAGGTACCTCTACTTTAAGACTTTCCATAAACACAATCATCAATATTCAACCTCTGTGTGAATGACCATCAATAGTCAGCTTGTGAAAGTATTTGTTATCTCTACTGGAAATTAGGTTTCGACCTCAGTAATAAGGATGTATTCAGAACTAACAGGAGGCACTAGGCTTGAGTTCAATGTATTAATACCTGCAACTATACGTGCTTTCTGCATGACATGATTTTTATTTATTTGTCTCATTTATTTGCCTGTTTATTTGGTTTATTTAGTTCTGCTTTTTTCTTTGTTTCCTTTAATTTTCTTGCTCTTGTTTTTTTACATAGATTAAGTGTTTTTGTGGAGTCAGCACAGGTGGAAACTCAAGCCTAATTTCCACAAATGGGATGATCTTCCATCTTGAATCTTGAATCTTCCTGCACTTTGTCCCGAGGCAGACTCATATAGACACTGTGTTCCAATAAAAACACCTTAAAGCACAGTCTCATTAAGTCTCTGATCAGAAACTCTATGCAACTCTTCAATGTCAGTAAGCAGTATATAAAGGTTATGGTTATGGAAGCAGCAGCAGAAAAGATAGAGTTGGAAAAGAAGCAACTGTAGTTTCAGTCAGAGTGTTATCAGGCGTTTACAGAGTTGATGTCTGCTCCTCACATTCTGCTCTTACACGAAGATAAGATCTTCTTAAGCGCTGTCTCTTTAGTTTAATAAGAGTGTTTTTTTTGGGGTTTTTTTTGTAGTTTTAGTATTGTTATTTATTGTTTTGGTATTGTAGTAAAGATTTATTAAATCAGAATGCAACAATTTTGTCCTTAACCTTTGATAACACCTTCCACTTACAAAGTAACACGACAAACATTTTTATCTACATGTTTATCAGACTGAATGACCATATACTTTATCCTTACACTCTAATGGATTCTTGCTCCAACCAGCAATAGGAGAAATGCCACAGATAATAAAATGCACAAAATCACTGCAGCATGTAGGTTGTGTGAAATACAGTTGCCCATAAAGTTGACATCAAATATTCTTACCTCTTCTCATGAAAGGATTGTGATCATGTGATTTATTCTTGATAGATAAAGTGTAACAGGGACTCAGAATGTAATAATTGCACTGGGTCAAAGGTGATTACTGATGTGTGTAAATAGAAATAAAAGAGGAATGTGTCTGGAAAGAATATTTTTTCAACTTTATGTACAACAGTGTACTATGGATATGTTTTTTTTATCATCGTTATAATGATAAAATATGTTAAAGATACAGAGTATAAGTAAAGATAGTGGTTAAAAGTAATACTTGCTTTTGGTTTTTAGCAGGAGTGTCTTGTGTTTGTTACCACAACCACCCACGCTGACCTCCGCTCAATGTAAAACCTTCTCACTATCGAATAGATCTTACAAAATTGAGATTTATCCCCTGGTGGCCTTTCCTGCTCAACAAAAAAAATCCAAATGCAACCTGTTTGTTTCCTGTAATACTATATGTTAATGTGAATGTGTTTCTCCAGTCATATTTGGCATATAGTTAAGAAAAAAGGAATATTTTTAATAAAACTTTATTTGCAGTTCATGGAAACAGTTGATTAAACTCATAAATCATCCATGATGTTGATTTTTTTTTTTTTTTTTGGCTATCTATATCACCTTGCTTTGCTACCTAACTACATCATCTGACTTGCTCTGTTGTGTTTTTTAAATGTATAATATCTTGACTTAATGTTTGGGACATTAACATTAAACAGCATGTAACTGAGTAATATTATATAAGTGATATTACTCAAAAACCTCAAAAAGCTGTGTTCATTTTAGCCAAAATAACAGAAACTGATTGAAATGTAATCAATATCAGTATTTGTATTAACAGCAAAAAAGAAAGGCATTTATAATTATTGAGATTGAGAGAATAGTGTTGTCATGTATAATTCAGTAGTGGTATTCGTAGGTAATAGTAGTGGTAGTGTTTCTGGTAGTTAAAGTGTATGTGAAATAGTAGAAGTCATTTGATCTTTATTACTATGTTAATGTAAATCCAGAATATGTGCTGTTGTTATTTATTCCAGCAGGCGGATGATGTCTGTCTTGCATTATCTGTCCATGTAGGAGCTGTGCCTGTTCACTCTGATTTATGGCTCTGGGGTCTAGCTGTGTATATTTACAGTCTCGTGACCGGAGAATGACACCCGCCGGGCGGAACAAGGAGAGGAGAGAGGGGCAGGGTGGGTCACGGACTCAAGCAAGCACACGCACAAAATCAAAGTCACGGAGGGTAAAATACATCTAGTTTTCAACTAAAGACAAGGCTGTTGATTCAGACCTGCATGAATATAAAAACATGTATTCAGACGTTCTCAGGCAGTTTCAGACTCTTATCAGCTGTCCTTGGCTTTGTGTCTCATGTCAAGACAGAAAAAACACACAAACAAAATTCACACAAACATCATTGTACCGTAAATCTATGTATTAAAGCTGCAATCTGTAACTTTGAAATAAGCTAAAAAATACTGACAAACCAGATTGTGATGTAGTTACTCTTTACATTTGCCGTTTGTTGCAAAGCTTTTTAATAAATGTTGGACAAATACACAAAGCATGTCTTGCAAAAGTGAATTCCCTAAACACATATTACAACGTTTTAACCTCAAATGGAATTCAGGAATTTGAAGAATTCAGCGAACGTCACAACCGGAGTGGGTAAGAAAAAAGAAAATGGCTGAGCATTAAATTACAGGACAGCTGCTTGTTTACACACCCCACCATCCAAGGGTGACGGCAACATCGATTGACACCTCTGCTTTAGACCGTCACAGGCCTGTTTCCAGAGACACAAATGGTGTTTGGCAAAAAACCCACAGTTGACATGAGTTTGATTAAACCGCTGCTGAAGTTTTGTACCTTCACAGCGTTGTGCTAAAAAGGCTGAAAGAGTGTGTGTGTGATTTATACGTCTGTGTGAAACCGAAGCAGGATGAATAGCCCAGGCTCATATGTGGTCTCCTCCATCTTTCCTTCATTTTTCACTATGCTATCTCTTTTTCTCCATCTATTTCTACAACTTAAATCCTCTTTCATCAACTTCAGCTGCCTCTGTGTCTTCTAAAATTCTTCCTCCTCTCTGTTCACTGTGTCCGTCCTTCTTCATGCCTGAGTTTTGCATCTTTTTCCCTCTTCCACCTTTTATATTAACTCTCTTCTTCCTCATAACAACCCAAAACCTGTCTCTTCCCCGCTTGTGTTTTTGGTGATAGAGTGAGCAGATTGGCCGGCCCTGCAGAAATAAATGCTGTGAAGCTGAGCTTGAGAAGAGGTCGCTGTGTTTTATGAGCCATTAAAGTTTTATTCATCCCTGCACCGAGGCAGCATTCGGCCACGGGGTCACCATGCTTTAAATAAACTCCCATCACACCCCCCCAATATCTGCGTTCCCATCCCCACCCCCCTACCTCCAAACCCCTCTACCCACAGACTTAATGGACTGTTTATTGTTTGATGTTTAAGTCTGACTTCATCATTTTTTCCCTCTCTAGTGCTTCTTTTTCAGTATTTTCTCTTCCGTTGTGTTCGGTGGTGTGGAGGTTTGACTCGTGGTTTGTGTGTGTGCGTTTGTGCAGTATGTGTTGATTCTTTTTGCATGTGAGTATGTGCATTTGTGTCTGAAATCACTACATACTTGCATACATTCCTCTCATTTATAGTGTTTTTTTTTTTTATCTTCTTCATCTTTTCCTCTGCTTTTCTACTCTGTGCCTGCATACCAAACAGTTCACCAAGCAGCATTTTTCTTTCTTTTTTTTTTTTTTTTTTTTTTTTTTACGACGGAGCTGAGAGACATAGTGAAGAGAGATGGAGAGACATTAACTGAATACAGACTGAGTGACCACAAACAGACCACTGAGATTGGCCGACACAGACAAACCTGGCAAATAACTGTAGAGAAAACCCAGTGAAGAGTCAAACGCCAACAGGTCGACTGAATTAAACAATTAAATGCATTTTTCATGGATGAGACTCAGGAGGATTTTGGTCTCATCATCATTCGATACTACCTGTTGCTACTGCCTGCAATGTCGCAAGCTTTATGGGGAAAAAATCAACTATTTATGTGAATTACATGATGTATTTTGTCAACATTCAGTGAAATTGTGCTTGGATATTAATCCTTAAATACCTAAACAGCCAACAATGACCAAAAGCATCTACTGACCTGAAGTGAACCACTAATCTTATCATGCATTTACATAATTCAGATTTAATTCAGTTTCTCAGCTTTTCAGCAGCACCAGTCATGACCCATTTGGACATTCAGAGGCTCCTTTGTGAACATGGAAACACCATCATCTTCTGCAATATTGATTCACCAATAAAATCCTTATAGTCTAACAGTGGTTTTTATGTCCAGTTAATGATATATTTCACTGAAAAAGTCATTTTTTCTTCAGTTTTCTTTGTTTTGATATAATAACCTTTGAATTTATTCTGAGTTCTTCTGAGCATCTACATTAAACATTCCTGAAAATACCTGATGTTAGCTGAAAAATGCAAAATGCAGAGGACAATATTATAATTAAATAGTGATAAATCACTAGTGAGAGGTTAAAATGAGAGAAAAATTCATTTGGAAGTTGCAATGAAAAATAGCTGTAGGTCTTTAACAGTTAATCCTGCATTGAAAAAGGCAAAACTACCTCAAGTAAAAGTATTAAAAAAAAAAAAAAAAAAAACTTTATTTTTTAAAAATTTGCCAATGTGTTGTATAAAATTTGCATTCAAACACAACCATAATTGTGTTTATCAGTCTCTCATTTGCTGACTTTCACTTTCTGACTTGCTTCTCCGTCCAAAGATGTTAAAAAAAAAACAACTTTTCATCAACTAAAATTTGGTTGAGACAAGCAGCAGCTGAAAGTCATAAGCTTTAAACAAAAATGTTGCCCGTCATTTTAATATGAGTTTGACAAAAAGCAGAGCATAGTATGAATATTAGGGAGAGAATGATTCTGTTTGGAGAGTTTCCTTGCATGTTGTGTTACAGCTGACCCTATCCTCAACTTTGGCCCCTGACCCCAGCAGATATCTGTCATGAGAGGGAGTGCTTAACACAAAATGGAGCCTGGTTCAAGAAACAGAAAAAGAGAGAGAGTGAAAGAGTGAGAGAGAGAGGGAAACACACAGAGGGGGAGAGAGAGCACCAGTGGACACAGAGGACTCATTTATCCTGTCTCTCTTTCCCTCTCCACTACAGATTTTTCCTCTTCTTTGCTTTCTCTTTTGTTTTTCCTGCACAGGAACTGTTGCCCTTTCATCCTGTAAGCCTCCTGTATCCCTTTCTTTTTTCTCCCCCCCCATCTCTTCACCCTCATGTCATTGCTTTTGGACGCCAGCACGCCTCCGCCACCACAGGTACGGACTCAAAGCAGTGAGGACCAGCCGGATTCTGAAGGAAGAGGGTTGGGGGGGGGGGATTTGTGAGACGAGGCTTTAATGAGAGTGAGGCCTCGTCAACTGGCAAGAAATGTATGCAAATGATATGCACACACCAAAAAGACCCAGGGTAGGCGAGGCAAGTGCTGGCTGAGCTCCTGCTGAGCCGTGCACTGCTATCTGGAGGAAGATGAGCGACACAGGTCAGAAGAATGGCAACAAAACGCCTCCTCCTCCTCTTTCTTCTTCTCTTTCTGTTTCTTCATTCTGCATCTTGAGGAGATAAATGCAAACTGCTGCCTTTAGTTAACACATAATCTGCAAGATGAGAGTTGTATTGTTGCTACACAGTGTGTTGGAGCTTGGTGTCTCTTGTTGCTATGTAGATTTATTTTTTTTTTTTTTTTAAGCTATACATCTTTTTTTCAAGCACACTGACATTTAAATTTGTGGAGTGAATTAACTAGTGATTAGACGCATGTGTGTTTAACAGAGGTTGCAGACTTTTAATTGTCATGAATTACAACCTTAAAAATAAAAAATGGAATTTGTGCTCAGCAGAGATCTCAAATTGTGCTCTCTAATTGTGCTCATGGAAGTAATTTTTGTTAATAGAGCAATTTGACGTTAATTTATTTTGACACACCATTTTGTAATTTAAACTCACAACATGGCTTTTTAATCATCACAGTGTAATGTATATAATAGGCCAAGATGGAAGTTAAATGATCTGTTATAAGTCTGCAATAAAATACATTATATAAACAATTGATGCCTAATGTATATTTTTTTATTGTGATATTTTTAGTTAATTATATTTTTTTTTTTAATGTCAAATGCTACTTAACCATCCTTTCTGTGCAGTTTTTTTAATCTGATGAAATTAAGTTTTTATTTGGAGCAATTCATTTGTGAAATAAATTGAAATTCAAAATTAAACCAAAATGAAAATGGGTTTTCTTTCTAAAATTACAACATTTTTCCTTAATTATATTAATCACATTTTGTTTGTTTAATTAAATAAATATACTGTTTTAAACATAAAATTGTTTTATATTTGCGCACATTATTCCTATTGTTGGCTCAGCATTTCACAAACTGTCTCTAAATTATTTTATGATTTCCTTTTTGCCAGGCGCTTAAAATTTAAATTGTTTAATGTTTTTTCTGTCTTTTTTTTTTTTTTTTTTAAACAACAACAATGCTTAAAAAAAAATCCCATGAAGATAAACCTTTTCGCCGCAGCTCCTATTCTCTTTTCTCCTCTTTTTTTTCTTTCTTTTTTGCTTAAAGCATCGTCCTTCCAGGAATGATGCACCGTTTACTGGCCTGCCTCATGTGATGCCGCTGCGGAGAAAAAGGAAGAAAGAAACGAATAAAGGATGAAGCGAGACGTTGTTGCGATTTGCGGCAATCTCCAGCGCCTTAACTGGTGATCGTTAAATGCGCCACAGTCCAACAGCATCCGAAATGGAAACGATTTTTTTTTTTTTTTTTTTTTTTTTTTTCCTCAACCGTCGCCGTAGGGTGGAATCAAAGAGGAGCAAACGGGAGGAGAGAAAAACAAGCCAGTCTTGGGAAGAAAATGAGAGTGGCACCTGATGATGTCGACTTTGACACGTGTTAATTGCTGCTCAGCTCTCCTCATTAGGGAGTCTCAAATTATTTTAGCGCTCCGGGCCACGACGCCTTGTTTGCTTTGCTGAGGAGAGGAAGCAATCTGGCCCAAACCTCAACTAAAAGACACAAAGGCTCTGGCCACAGTGAACCTATCTGCTGCACAATATTAGAATGCACCAAATATACAAAACCAATATAACAATGCACATCATTAATCAAAGTTGATAAAAAAAATTAAAAAAAAAAAAAGCTTGTATTTAATAATGGCATCAACATTAGTATCAATTTGGTTTATTATAAAATGTAAAAAAATAAAATCATATCAATTAATATTAGCCAATTTCTGTCAATTTTGCATTTATTTTACTCTCAATTACAATATGAAAGTACTGAATAGATATTTAAATCATGCATTTCAATGCCTGATAATCAAGAATTACAGTTAACTATCACCTCTACGGCTAAATCAATACCAGGCTAAAAATCAATAACGTTCTCAGATAAAATTGTCTCATCAATACGCTGACAAATCTGCTTCGTTGCACACGTACGTATTCAAATGTCAAGCAGATGTGACTACGGAATTAAATATATTCATGTGCTAAGATGCTTTTTCTTTCCTGTGTGCGTGGCTGCAGCCTTGATTTCAATCTGCTCCTGTGTCCCCACCCTTCACACACACACACACACACACACACACACACACACGCACACAAATAAAACACACAAACTGATGCTGCTCAGTGGATGGGAGCGTCAGCCCTCATCCTTGTGCTGGATTACTTGTTACCTGTTGGCATGTATTTCTATGGGCTTGCATGGTGAATTATAAAGCCTTTGTTATTGCCCTGGCTTGGGGTCGGCCACTTGTTTATGACACCAGTAATGGCGGTAATTGTTATTGTTGAGATTACCTGTCAAGAGGACATGGGCAGAGAGCTGGGAGAAGGCGTCCCTCTCTTGACAAGGGGTGACAGGGAGATGGGGCAAGGGGACGGGGGTTACAGAGATTGGGTACTGGGGGGGGTGAAGGGGAGGCTGGAACGCCCTGATGACTTCTCCGCTGATAATCAGCCGCCACGGCCTGTGGGATAATTCAGCTGTCAATGCCACCTAGCAGGGCCCAGCATCAGCCGGCCAACCCCAGCTGGCGTCTTTCATTTGGACCCAAGACGAAGATGAGGATGGAGGAGAGAGGAGGGGTAAAGTGATGCAGGAGCACAGAGGAGAAGCACGTCTACGTCTCATGTCTCAGTTGGCCTTCAAATGCACTAAATTAAAATGATCATGAATGCTTTGTTAGCCACTAAAATATC
The DNA here is from genome assembly GCA_037367295.1 of Apogon hyalosoma. Taxonomy (NCBI): domain Eukaryota; kingdom Metazoa; phylum Chordata; class Actinopteri; order Kurtiformes; family Apogonidae; genus Apogon; species Apogon hyalosoma. The sequence goes on along the minus strand of JAPQRP010000009.1, from coordinate 15,973,480 downwards.
TGTCTTCAATGATCAACTTTAGTGTCTCTGCAAACAAAGACTGTGAAATGTTCTGAATTTTCTGAGAAGGTTTTTTTATAAATCTAAAATTTCTGTCGTTTTCCAACTTGAATTCAGTTACGGCAATTTCAGACAAACAGCAAACAATGCTCATATCAGAAATCTACCAAGCATCACAGAATAAAATGAGCTATTACAGAATAATTTTACTTAATGTGAATATTACCAAGAGTTATTTCAGAATTTTCTAATTAGCTGAAGGTGAAATATTTAATATCTTCTACTTTTTAAGAATAATGCTTTAAAAATCAATGCAGGATGATACATAGAATGATATACAGACTGAGTTTTCACAGTGCTCAAAGAAACAGCCAAACGGTGTAAATCTTGTCCCTTCACAGTAAATTCTGCCAACACTGCAAGATTGATTTCCAAAAATGACATGAAATTGAATTGAAAAATACAATTACTTTCAATAGATCCACTCAGATTTTAATAATGTGCAGATTAAATGCATCTGATCTTTCATGAGCATAAATTGAGGAAAAATGTGAATATCTATTTGTGTCCCTGTGAGGTCCCACCTAATTCTCCCTGTCTAACCAATCTCGTTGTCTTCCTGGACACGTGTGCATCATAAAGAGGGCAGCAGTGGCTAAAATGGCAGGCAAATCACTTTTTGAATGGTTTTGGAGCAGCTATCAGTGTCATCCCTGAAAGGCTGTCTTTATCAATGATTCTGCCTGGTACGGGGCTGGAGGCGGGTGGGGGTTTCCTATCTGTTGCTGGAATCTCTCACAGTTTAAGGACCAGGAGCTGCTAAGAAACTGTCAAAGATTTGAACGGCCGGAGTCCCTGGGTAGTGAGCGTGGAGCTGTTTTCTGTCTGTATTCCACTGTGGCAACACGCAGGGTTGTAACACCGCGCCACTGCTATTCCAGTGGGATAATGTCACAGAGGAAATAGTAAATAGTGCCAGGAAACTGTCTGCACTGATTTTCCTCTGTGTTTTTTAGTAGAAGCTGTCATGACATAAATCATTTTATTTCTGGTCCCATTGTTAAATCTGTTCCACAAGCCACTGTGAAAAGTGATTATTCTTGTCACCTCTAAATATATTTGTTTTATTTAAGAAAAATCCTCAGTGATCTATGGTGTGACAATGTTAGATGATGTTAACAGAAAGACTTTTCTGATTTAAAAAAAAAAGGAAAAAAGTGTCATTGTCCTCATTTTAAGTTTGTCTTGATAAAACAAAAAATAACATATCCTCTATGTAGTGTTTAATTTAAGACCTTAAAAACCTGATAAATTTGTACATTTTTGTCTTTTTTTTTTGGACATATATTTCAGTCTTAGTGCATTAATTCTGAAGTGCAGTGGGAAATCTTGAGAGATGTTTTTTGGGAGAAGAAATTTTGATTTGTGGTCAAAATTAGAGACACAAGCCTGTTTTTATTCCATTTAGTGATCAGCACATTCAATATTTCATTTAAAATGAATGTGATATTATTTATATAACACCTGTTGTATAATCTTTCAAAGATATTTTAGGCTAAATTTGCTTCCTAGATATGTAGACAGTTGTGTTAAATGCAACACACAGTTGGTAAATATATGTGAAAGGAAAAGCGTTTTGGCATAGTGTGAAAGAATACATTTTCTTAGATGGATTTAGTGAAAACTAGAGTAAGTCACATTTTGTTTTTGTTTTTTACCAGATGAATGTATTTCTCCCTGCTTTTAGCTAATCTTGTTTACATCTTATTTTCACAGCCTATAAATCAAAAACAGACACTTCATAACTTCATTTTCCCTCCATTGGCTGGTTGACCATCTGAACAACATCATCACCATCATTATCATCATCATCATCCTAACTTTAGCAAGAAATTCATATTAACCAAGCTCTCCTAGATATTAAAATAAAGCACAATCTCATTTCTTATTCAAATGATAGCATTAGGCGCGTATGCATTTATCACCCAATACAGGGGTGAGGTTATAAACAATGCCATTCATTATCTGGCCCAGATGCAGCGACTGTTGATTAAAGGGCTTTGAATATAACAGCCACAAACTTACACACACTTACACACACACATGCACACGCACACACACACACACACACACACACACACACACAGATGGGTGGACATTAGGAAAAGAGAGAGGCCATCTGAATAGGCTGGAGGGACATTAACGGCAACAATGATTGATATTTGCCGCACAGGCTTTTTAATGGTATTGTTATTCCTCAGAGTTATACCCCGTCCTCCCCATGTCTCGTCTCGCAGATAAATGGAGGTGTAATAATGAATAGAAATTATCCTGATTATTTTGGTGGAGGTGGCTGGAGAGCAATGGAGCTGGGGGGTGAGATTGGGAGCTGGTGATTCATATCTAACGTAAAGCTTAAAGCTTAGTCAGCAACGTCTTGTGGATCGTCTTTCCAGGCGAAAAATATGAAATCTTTTTTATCCTCTTACATTTGTGAAAACATTACTTTTAAGCGTTTAATACTAGAAAACATACATTTAAATAATTAAAAAGAGAATGTACAATTAATCCTGGTGTTATGATACTTTTTTGGTTACACGAAAACCCTATGAAAGGAAAAGTTAATGTGAAATGGCACTGCTTCTCGTAGATAACACTGTTTATGTGTAGATCCAGAGGGGTTTTAAAAGGGTTTTTATTGGCTGGCTTGATATTTATATCCACCAAAAAAGCAGCAGCAAACACTTGAGAAATTATACAAGAGGAAGTAAATTCTTTGATAATGTAATGGAAGTGATGTAAGGTAATGTAACACCAGCTCATGTCTCAGATAATGGTAATTAAAATGCTTTTCTGTGTTTAATTTACAGAATGCTTCATAAATTCTGCATTGCATACAGAAGTGCAGGAATCTTATTTCTGCAGCAAAATCAAAGCTAGCTTCTTGTCTTTCCATCTAACCCTGGCTCTCTGTGAGAATCTGTGATATTAATTAGATGTGTTTTCCTGAGAGGCTTCAGTGCTGCGGAGTGTTGTTCATGTGAACAGCTGAGGTGGACATCGCCAAAACACATTATTTGATGTGAGAGGCCAGCTTGTCCAAAGCAGTTGTGTTTATTACTCACTTCTCTGGCACCTGCTGCTGCGAGTCAGGCTGCCAGGACACACACACACACACACATACACACACATATACACAAATTCTTCACACAGTCACCAAAAAAATCTACTTTCTATTTAGTCACTTCCCACCCAAATGATGCCTATTATCACTTTTCAATTATGTTTGCAGGACTCAGCTGCAGTGATCAACCCCAAGCAATTTAGCATAATGTACATTAGACATTTTTAAACCACTTATAAATGTTTAATCAAAACTTTATGCTGCATGAGCTTGAATTCTGCAATCTGTTTCAAACTTTATGTATGAAACATCACGCATTATGTCACAGGCTGTGTTTTCCCCATCAGACTATACATATGTACAGTAAGTATGTACAGTAACAGACCCGAGATGTTCGCTTAAAAAATATGTAACCCTCATCCTGTTTTTTCTTTTTTTTTTCTTTTCTTTTCTTTCACTAACTCACTCTGTAATCATCTCTCTTGCTCACACCACTGGAAACTGACATTTTTCTTGTCTTGCTTGAAGGAGGATATCCATCACCCTGGTGCTTTCTTTGCTTTACAGTCAACGTAAGAACATGGTCATACTTCTTTATATAGTTTTTATCATTCTGATTTTTTTTTATCCATTGTTTTCATGCTCCTGTGTTGTTACTCCTTAAGTAATCTCATCTGAAAAAACAAATTCCGTATCCATCAACTATTTTTTTTGTGCTAAATTTTGTATTATATTAATAAATGTCTGGTCCTGTGATATTCTTACCTAAAGTAAAGCAACTGAACTGGAACATATATGGGAAACAGTTTCCCAATAAAGCACCTGGTTGTCGTAGATGTTGCATCTCTTTTCTTTCATTTTGCTACTCTTCCTCCATTTTATTCTTCACTTTCCTGTTCTCCCTCAATACCAATGTGTTGTGCATCATCCACTCCCTCCATCTCCCCTTCCTCTCCCATGGCGTAATGGTGTGATGCCTGCCTCAACCATCTCTCCCCCACCCCATTCCGCCACCCTTCCACTCTCCCAGTAATCAGGGCCAGATGGAGGCAGAGATGGAGTGATGGAGGGAGGGAGGATTGGGTTTGGTCCTAGCAGTGTCTTAGAACGTGGGGAGCTGTCAGCCCTGCAGGGAGAGAGGAATTCTCCAGCAATAAAATAGGGATTTATCACCACTCTACCACAGAGAGCGAGAGAGGAGAGATGGAAAGGAGAGGGTGTGAGGCAGAAAAAGGGCCGGAGAGATCAAGAAAGTCAGATAGAGAAGGCTGATGTGGGAGAGAAAGGGATAGAGAGGGACAGGAAGAGAAACTTACAGATGGATAAAGACGGGAGCAAAAAGCAGATAGATGACTGTTCATCATCGTGAAGCTTCAGACAGATGAGAGAAGCTGAAGGAAGGAACAAGCAGGATGATAGTCTGCCTGAAAAGGGCCGCAAGGAGGGAAGAGCGAAAAGACAAAAGGAGAACAGAAATTAAGACAGACAGCTCTGTGATGACACCCACGGCTCATCTGCTCACTTTCCAACATCCTGACAATTTCTCTCTTGCCATCTGCACCATCCAGAGTGGAGGCCGAACACATCTGTCGGCAAAGTAATGCCCGGTTGTGTTCAAGGGATGGAGTGTTAAGCAAAAAGGCTCGACCTCCCCTACTGGGCCAAATGAACCTGCTAAAATAACCGCTCTCCACAATCGGCTGTGTAATTGAAACCAGAATGTGCAGGATTTGATAAATTGCTTGACCCTGCAGGAATGTTAAGGTCGTAAATTTTTAGTGCATTTTGGCCGTGCTGAGGTGTGCAGAGGTGTATGTTAAGAGCATGTCCGTTGGTGTGTATGTGTCTCGTAGACACAGAGTGAAAGGCTGTGTGTATTTATTATTTCAAAACATAATGGTCTTTCAGAGTCATGCTGGGTCGATGCACATACAGTGAAAGTCTGTATGAACCAACAGTCACTCACATAAGAACAGGCACAATAATCTGAAATTATATTACACACTTCCAATCTGAGACTTTATAAACTATAAATTGTGTTTTTAACTCAAACTAAATCTTTTCCAGTTTACATCACTGTAGTTAAACTGAAGAGCTTTCAAAAGCACAAGAAAGATGCTGAGTGAAGCTCAGAGGAGAGGTCATGCATTTCCTGACACTGACAAATCATTCTAGCAAAGGTAAAACCGACTTTACATAAAAAATACCTGAATATGACAGAGTTCTAAGAGGTGGTTTATTAATGTTTGTATGTAACATACACATCTCTGCAGTGGTGACATTCACTGGACTTAGATTCATCCTTTTTCTGCTCCTATTTTTCTACCAGGTGCTAAGCTTTGAATGCTAACATGGGACTAGTTTCAGCATTACACAGTGTAGGACAAGCACTGGTCAGTCAGGCTTTACTTGTTCCAGATGCTGAGCAGCAGGTGATTCTTGGACACCAATAAACCAACACAATCTGGTCCACTGCATCCAGTGGAAACAGGGTTCAAAACCAAACTCCTTATCACCTGCAGGTTCTGCTTGTGGTCAATAATCCAGGGGGCAATTTGAACCAGTTTATGTCAAATATAAATCAAACTGAGAGAGATGGCAAAGTAAACCTGGTGGCAAAAAAACTTAACAGGTAAATAAATGTTACATCAACAGAATGCAGTAGAAAGAAAACAAAATGAAAACATTTGAAAGTCATGTATACAGTATGTGTCTATGAACAGCCTCCATGTGTATGTATGTCAACAGTGTTGAGGGCATGGGGAGCCCAGAGGGCACCGAGAGGTCAACGCAATGTAAACAGAGACTGCCACACGATTTACGATGTTTGCTGGCTGCTAAGAAGAGGGGTCTGCACATTCTCACAATCATAATTGCTTTTTGCAGCTTTTCAATCAACTTTGTGGACACTGTTTTTGTATTTTTTTCACCTCTCATTTTTCCCCCTTGTCGTCAGGAAGGCTGCTCTGTGTGTCGGTAGCTACCCTTGCATAGCTGTGACTCAAGTCTAAATGTAAGCAAATGCCTAAACCTCCAGGATTTCATACTTTTTTCTTTTCTTTTTGTAATTAAGAACAGACGTTGGTTCTCTCTCTCTCTCTCTCTCTCTCTCTCTCTCTCTCTCTCTCTCTCTCTCTCTCTCTCTCTCTCTCAGTCTTTCAAAACTTTGACATGGGCCACTCTGGCCAACAGTAAAGGGGAAACCCAGTCACACATGTGGACATCTGGCTGAACACGGGGAGCATGCAGTCTCACAGCCAACTGCCCCCCTTCGCTCTCCTGTTGACAGTCGTTACCTGTGCCCTGGCGGGCCCTTGCTGCCCCAAGATAAAACAACCTCTATCCAGAGCCAGACGCATAAATTTTTCTCTTTCTATTTTCCAAAATAGCTTTTAATTTTACAAGTTTTATGGCCCTAATATTAAGTGCATATGTTTTACAAGACACCGTGTCCTCTGCCTCACCCCGCGGGTTCACTGTTTGAGTTGTTCTTAGTCTTCTAAAGAAAGAAAAAAAGGTTAGGAGCATAAATTGGTAAAAGTTGAGCCAGAGATGGATTTTTCTTATCTTTATCTTCAGAACCACATGGGCCATCTCAGTATTTTCTAAATTCAGCATATAGCAGTGAAGCTAGAAATGCTCTTTGACCTGTTAGCATTTTGCAGTTAAGGCAAGAAAAGTCAACTATATGAAAGACTCTGAACATTAATCCCTCATTACAGAGATTGTGTTTTTGGTCGCTGAAGTTTAGACCTCTTTGCATGGATTTATTTTTCCAGAAATATACTTACTTACTTCAGCACTTGTATGTCTTTGTCCATGACCTTCCATCGACCTCCCTCTGTCTCCCCCATCTCCTCACATGTGTTTTAGTGACCTGTTGATGGAAAACGCAAGAGAACCATTTGATTCATCTTTCATGCAACAGATTTCTAAATATCATCAGCACATTTGACCAAATGGCATGAATTCATGCTGAATTAACTTGAAAAGAAACCATGTGATAAATCAGTGAGATCAAATATGCTTTATATTTCAAACACATGCTATTAGTGTACTATAATGTATAGATCATAGTCTGGGGAAAAATTTAAGCAAATTCCAGTTTCTTGAGTTTTCTGTCACTTAAGTTCAAGTAAAGAATAATATCACATGAATGCATTTTTTTGATACAAAAGTAAAATGAAAATATTACAACATCTCCTGATGTTACATTTATGTCACTGTGAGTCTTAAAATGAAGACCCTGGTACTAAAAGTACTGAAGTCACAAAAAAGTCTTAAAAATATTCTTAGGATAGACTTAGCTAAACAAATACAGCATGTTTATATGCTCAACTTGAATTGTCCAAAAATGTGACTTCAGTACTTTTAGCACCAGGGTCTTCAAATGCTCAGGGCATGATTTCTGTGTGTGAGTGTGTTTTAATTATGCTCATCTTTCCAGCTTTATAAAGTGTTCCATTAATCATGTATCTGCTGTGTACCTGGCACTGTCTTTTTTATTTGTCTTTCACAGAAACATGTGGTTCCTCACATAATTTCACAGCTTTTACATAAATGTGTCAAAGGAACAAGTCCCATGTAAGACTCCCAAGTTCAATTTCTTCTGAAAACTGAGCAACAACATATAGACAAGTCAATGACAGAAATATAGAAGAAGATTGTTTACCTCTACACTTTAGTCATTCTGTTTTTAAATGCTCTTGTGGTGAATAAAAAACATTGTCCGTGTGTTTTTCTGAGACACTCCAGCTCATAAGTACAAAACAGACATCAGACCAGGTCCAGCTTTGATGAAATACACCACAATAAATCCCTCTGCGTATATCTCCAGCATGCTTGCATCATGCTGTCCGCTGTGCTCAGATTTAGCTCCACTGGTGACATGAGTTACTGCACGCTGTCTCAAACCACCTTGTGAGGATTTATAACTGTGGCATACAACTCTGAATGGAAGAAGATTTGGATGCAGGTAGAGAATGGAGGAGAAAGTGGAGAGGCAAGAAAATTGATCCATTTTGCTTTTAGTCGAGACGGAGGCATCTGGATGAAGGACAGAGGTGGAATGGAGACGAAGAAATGAGGGGGACAAATATTGTTTCAAAATGAAATATTCACTGTTTGATAAAAGGGACAGATATTATCACAAGAAGACTGATGGCGAAATGAAAACAACAAAATGGTATTTTTTTAGGAAGATAACAAATAACTGATGTCAGTGATTGACAAAATGATAAAACTCTAACAGCATCAATCCTCTGTCTTTGAGATGTATTGAATGATGAACTTGGGGATTTTTTCCAAAGCAGATGTTTTTGAAAGTTTCTTGATAAATGGAAGATGTTTAAGAGGGACCAATGGAAAAGTCATTGGTTTTGTTTTATTACTTCCATTGTACATATGGTGGAGACAAAGAATGATGGCAAAATGACAAGTCAAGGAGAAAAAGTCCCATTTTCCTGATATTTGTCCCTTTTGCTACTTACTCTATGACCAGCTGACGCAACACAAAAGTGATTCCAGCCAAGAAGTTCATGCGAGTCTACATCTGCTGCTCCAACCACCATGTGCCTGGTACATTTTTTTCTGGGGAAAATTCTGTGACAAACAGGAAATGATGCTTTTTACTTTTCTGCAACAAAAACAATTTTATGGGGATGATAAGCAGTTTAGTTTGTATGAATAATGATAGCAGTCACAACAAATTATTGTCACAGGGATCTTTAATCGTCTTACATATGTCTCAAACAAAACAAATCAACCAGGAGTGTCAAGAAAGTAAATAAATTAATAAAACCTTCATTTTGTACATTTTAAGGTTTTTGCTGGTTATGGTGAAAAACATGATATTAAAATGTCACACTGGCCAAAAAAAAATACTGTATAGATATTTCATGATTTTGTCAGATTTTGTCATTTTGCACTATACTTTATTCTGATTGATGTCCTCAATTAATGTCGAACAGATCTCTTTTTAATCTCTCCTGAGAAAACTGCGGTGAAAGAAAGTAGATATCATTCTCAGAGTCAGATCTGGGTGTAGCCTGTTTTTCAAAACTTGTTGGTAAGTGCCTTCTCATTATCTCACATGGTCACAACATGACAACACAGCTGGAGAAAGACTATTTTCAACAAGTTGTTTTGTGTTTTAAAGTACATGTTTTTTGTAATTCACTTTTTTTTTTTTTACATCCAACAGACTGAACTTGGCTTGTGTTTTTTTTCAATCGGGGACATTGTTAAATGACTTTAAATCAGAAAGTAGAACCTCTCCGTGACTTCTTATTGCTGTGGTTTTTTTGCCAAATTAAAAAGACAAACAACAATCACATTATCACAAGGCAGTTTACTGAGTCATTTAAGGTGAAACATATCCCCATTTACAGCAACAGTGTGTGGAAAATTTCCAGAGTGGGCAGATGCTGATTCATGGAAAGCTGCCCAATGTAACCACAGTCTTCTTCTTACCACTTAGCAGCAATTTGGGGTTAAGTGCCTTGCTCAAGGACACGTCACTGGTCCTTGAGGAAAAAGTGGCCAGTCGCTATCTTACACCCAGATGTTTTGAGCATTTAAATTAAGAAAAGCTTGAAAAACAGAGCAAGACAAAAACATTTAGAGAAGATAGAAAAAGGAGGAGTGAAGGTTTTAGGGACTTGGCCCGGGGCCCCTCCCCTACAGGGACAAATTGATGTCAAGTCCCTGTATTCAGAAGGATTAAGTGTGTGTTTGCTCTGTGTTAGGGACAAAACAGCTTGAGTCCCCACACGTCTTCACAACTCACAAAGACACTTGTGTTTAAAGCAAAGCAGGAAGGAGATGCCTAATCTTTGGCTTAATCTGTCAATACACACACAGACACAATGTTCATGGAGAGCTTTTGAGTAAAAGCCAGGGACTCTGTCTTCAGCTGCACACGAACACAACCATTTCAAGCACCACAACGGTTATTAATGAGATAAACCTGTGATTTCCTGGACATTTCATGCTACTTATCCTTGGTGTAGTATTTGATTTGTGACGGCATAGCTACACGATCTGAGGCCCATTCACAGAAGGTGAATCTGGAGGAGTCACACTCAATGGAATCACAAAATTTCTTTAATTCTTGACAGATCTTCAACTCTTAAAGGGGTCATATTTTGCTAAACCCACTTTTATTAGACTTTGATACATGTATTTGTGTATTTGGACCCTAATAGTTCAAAAAGTTTGAATTTTAACCCTCCAAGTGCTGCAAAGCTATCTTTATATTCATTCCAGCAAAAATTGAGTGGATTTGTACATCCTGTTTCAGTTCCTTTTTAATTTGTTATGTAACTAGTTACATCATGACATTTGCACATATAAGGTCAAGACTTCCGACGAACATTTCTCTGAGTACGACATAATTGTTTATCAGCAGCAGCGGTTGTAGTAAAAACTGAAAATATGTCCAAACTTCGAACCAATTACCAAAAATATTCAGTTGTTGGTTGTATTAACGAACACAAGTGGCTGAATGGGACAGAGAAGCACAGTGAACAACCTGGAGGGGGCGGGGTGTGAAGTGGCTCATTTGCATTTAAAGGGCCAGTGCTCAAAACAACCTTTCTGGTATCATTAGTCAGAAATAGGGTTGAAGATGGACCTGGGGAGTTGGAATTAATGAAGAATTCAGACCCAAGCATAGCATTTACAGTTTATGTAGACCACAAGGAAATGTTTTCAAATGCATAATTCCATTTAAAAAAGCAAAATATCACTCGTTTAACAAAACAGATTCCCAATAAGGAGTTTCACCAAGTCACCTCATACATGCTTAATTGATTTGATAGTATTCAACAGACATACCTCCTCCCCTTTACTTTGGCCTCTTGCATTTCATTTCCATCGTTGAGTTCTATCTACATTGTCAAACCCAAACAAATTTAAATCAGCTTTTCGGTTCCTCATCATCGACTGACGCTTCATTTTTCTCCGATGCTCAACGGACCATAAACCGCATTCCTCCAGCCAGCGTATTTTAGAGAGCCTCCTTGTCCATAATGCCATATAACATAAACACATTGTGTTTGATTGGTAGACATAAACATTGACTGTGGCTGGAGCACAGTTTAACGCCAGGCCACAACTCACGGCCGCTGTTAACAGGCTCACTGCCATAACGAAGAGAAGCCAAGGTCGACCACTGCCCCGTACAACCAGGGTCACGGAGGAAGATGAGAGAGGAGGAAGAAACCCCAGATAGATAGATAGATAGATAGATAGATAGATAGATAGATAGATAGATAGATAGATAGATAGATAGATAGAT
>JAPQRP010000009.1:15897536-15962019 GCA_037367295.1 Apogon hyalosoma | reverse complement strand
ATAGATAGATAGATAGATAGATAGATAGATAGATAGATAGATAGATAGATAGATAGATAGATAGATAGATAGAAGTTGTTTCTAGTTGCTATATGCTATAATTAGCTATTTTTGTCTCCGCTGCACCATCATAATTGTTCTTGATGACTTGCTAAGTGATCTGTGACACAACCACAAGTTAATTAGTGCATCATTAACTGAAACTAATGAGAGTACGGAGCTTTTTGAGAGCAAACTTTCATTTGTATTTCAGTGAAAACTTAGCCAACACCATCAAAGATACAGAAAGTAACAAAAGACAGGCTGGAAATCTGTATAGTCTTTTATTTTTTGTGATATAAAAAAAAAAAATCTAAAAGGCATACTGCCATGTAAATATACTGCGTCATTTGTGCACTGTGTGGAGCTGAGCCAGAATGCATGAGAAAGATTCACATAGATTCTGAACCTAATGGTTTTATACACCAAAAATGAGGAAAATCTGCTTGAGGAACTGCAAAAAAAAGAATCAAACTCACATAATGGTCGCTGAACATTACTTAACAAACCGACTAACTTGAAAGCGAATAAGGAGAACACATATAAGGGCTGGAACGACAAAAAACACACACTAAATACTCCACAAATGACTGTATTGGTTGTAGGCAGTGAGTAAATATTATATAACCCTATCTCTGATTGGACATTGACCCTGGTTGTTGCATACATTCAGAAAGCCCTGCAATGAAAATTCAGAGAAAGTGACAAAAATGATCAGCATAACATCAGAAAAAGGTAACTAAATATTTGCAGCACCAAAACACAGATTATATAAATAGTTATTATGAGTATGAATAGTATGAAAAAAGGTCTGTCATTGCGCATGTGTTTAAAGATATATGCATAATGAAAGTGTCCAAAAATAGTAAAAAAGGCCAAGAAAAACTAAACAACAGAATAATTAATTAAAAACCACAAAAGCTATGATACATAAAGTGTACTAATGCATGAGGATTACCGACGCTTCTTAAAAATTCAGTTAATGAATCTCTTTTTGCAAACAAATCCTACGAAAATGATTTCAACTACTTTAAACAGATTCTGGATTCATTTGGTACTGGTTTAAATAAATAACAAGCAACACCACAGGACAAACCAAAGGCCTCCAACCCCAGCCAGACGACTGCTATCAACCCCGTCTATCTGTTACATGTTGTATTCTCATGGGTGACACAGAGCCTTGAACCTTTTCTACCAAGACTATGCAAACAGGGCCCAGTCGCAAGGGACAAATAGCCGCATCTTCACAATCTCAGATCCTTAAATTTACTGAGCAACTGCATGGAGAAGGGACATGTATCCAGACTTCGTTTAAAAGGCGAACATTTAGCTGCCTTAAAGCATTTGGACAGCTGGATCAGAAACACACATGCCTTTTAGACGGCCACTCAGATTTTCAGACATTTCTTTCTCACACAAGTGCTTGTTATTTAGCTTAAAACTGTATTTGGCTCATTGGTGTTCCATTTGGAGGTGATGACCCAGCTTATCCTGAGCCTAATAAATTCTGCTGTGTTTTAGTCGGTTAACACTAACATACCTCTACTTCATCCATCATGGAGCTTAACAATAGCCATGTCCTCAGCTGCTTCTGCACCGCTAAAAGCTTTTCATGTGACACCTGCAGACCTCCTCTGTATGTGCGCGTGTGTGCGCGTGTGTGTGTGTGTGTGTGTGCGCGTGTGTGTGTGTGTGTGTATTTGCGATAATGCAAGCGTGAGCTTATTCGAGGGAGTGTGTGTTTATGTGCAATTTGGCCTTGAGCATGCATGATCGTTTGTGTGTACATTTGTGTGTATCTTGGAGCCTGCAGCTCTCTCGCAAGCCTCTTATCAGATGGATGTGTTTGATATCTCAGTGCCAAGGATTTCCCACATCAGCGTACGTAAACAACTGCTGAAACACTGGTAGCTTATAATGACAGAGGCACATTGTTAAAACTCTTCCATGTTTAGGAGTTCTGTTTCAGTGCTCTTATGTCTCCCACTTTCCAGTTCAATCTTCCCCATAAGCAACATTAAACAACATAAGCCGGTTTGTTCGTGCTGATGAAAAATGGCTTCATATTCGATTTTTCTCCCTTTGACACACTAGTTTATTTAAAAGCCACATCATGGGTGAACATAACGGTTAAGTGCACAGGGACGCTCCGCCCAACTAGACAAGTGATGTCTTCATTGATGTTGAGCTAGCTTGCATTTTGGCCCGTCTCTGTCTCACGGGGCTGCATCAGACATTTGCATAACAAGTCGTCTTGACGACACCAACGCCCTGACAGATGTCAAGCCTGTGAGGGAAGTCGTTCGTGTCCCTCTATCATTTCTAAGCTTCTGTCACTTTTGTTCTGGCTCTTTCTCGGCTTTTGCAGTCAACATTGTTATTTTGGGGCAAGTCACGTCTCATCGAGGCCTTGGTGGAGTCATTGATGTGTTTAAGATGTCACTTGACACACATAAACATTAAAGCATGACAAGAGTTGATCTTTTTCTATGGGATCTAAGTTTCATGTTAAATTTAACTGTCCGTTGTATTTCAGTATCAAACAGCATGTTATTTTTTAGTGTATCATTTGAACTTTTAATGGTATTTCCCTAAAGTTTTTTGCTCTGTGCTATTTTGTGATGGCAAAAACATTTACTTACTTAAATCAAGAAAACATAAATCACTGCAGCTAGACTACATTGGTCATAGAAGCAAGTATGGAGAATTTTAGGAAAATTTAATAAATTATACAGTTTGTTTTTGGAAAGTGGTATCTTGGATTAATTACAGTGTCTGGAACTACTGATAGTTTTGCATTTATATTGACAGCAATCATAACATTGATTACAACATATCACCACAGTGCTCAAAACATTCTATTTATGCTTTTTTCGATAATTATCAAAGACATCCTGACTGAAATGCCACCATAAATTATTTCTGGAGACTACACTGAGAAATAAAACAACCACAACCACTCCAGTCTTAACATCTCAACATTTCACACAAGAGGAAAAAACCGTGGCAGCTCAAAAACTCTCCTTCATATTTGGTTGGAATAGTAAGTGGCCGTTGGTGCTCCCTGCTGTTTTACGTCACAGGGGAAACATCTTTATCATGGCGTATATTATTCCAAAACACAGCTTCCTGCATGGAAACGCTCCCTCTCTGTCCTCAGTTTGACTGCCTCTCTGATAGACTACATTGCTTCTTATAAACTGTCCATGGTCCATAAATTGTGCAGCACTGAGCATAACACTGCACAGTGTCGGCCTGCAGGGACATGCACATTCAAGGCCCCCACCGCTTCTTTCTCCCCTGGCTGAAATTTGCTTAGGAAATTGTGCGATGCAATCCCAGGGTTCACAGAAAAGACAGAAAAATTGGTGTGGAAAAGAGTTTTAAACACGCTGCCTCTCTGTAAGTGAGTCTATTTATCATACAATTCTACAGATGTGAAGTTTATTCAGTTTTCATATTTGAAAAACATTTATCTATAATGCTGTTACTTGTAAAAATTGGCAATACATGCAGACAGTGAAATAAATAAAAACTCTCCTAATATGTCTGTGTACATTTGTGCCATATTTATAGTAAATAAAGTACAATATTGATAAAACATTAACAAAGTTGAATACATTAAACCAAACTCTTAATTCTTCTGTTGCCTTTCAGATTATATCCTTCATAAACAAACAATACTTAAAGCTAACCAGGGAATTTTCATATGCTACATATTCTGTTTATTATGCAAATATTCCATACCTTATTTAAGTTTTGCTCAAGACAGAAATATTATGATAATGTCAGTAAATTATTTCCCATGCTTATTTTCAATAAGAATTTTTTAGATATATACATTTGGACACAATTTGTAGCAAATGGCTTAATCTAGAAGTGCATTAGTTTGGTTTTGTATATTGCAGTGCCACTGATGACCACTGGGGAAAACAAATAATTCTCTTTAAACTTAAAAAAAAAAAGAAAGAAAGAAAGAAAGAAAGAAAGAAAGAAAGAAAGAAAGAAAGAAAGAAAGAAAGAAAGAAAGAAAGAAAGAAGTTTTATGCAACATCTGTGGTTACATTTTCCTTGATCTGCAGATTTTACATATAAACCAAAATAGTTTAATCTCATACTGGTAAAAAAAATAATAAATTAATGACATCATTCTTACCACTAAACAAGTACACTCGAATTAAAATATCTTAACTGAAAAAAGTACTGAAAGACAAAGAAGTATTGTGCAATACTTGGTCTATAAATGTGTGCGAGGGAATGTGAATATGGCAGTTAAACTTGTGGTAATCAAAGTTTTACTTAATTAGGGAAAATTGTGAGAAAGGTGTAATCAAAGGTAAGAATGAAAATAGGCTATGTTACAACACTGTCTTTCAGACCATGTGTCTTTAAGCCTGTTTCACTCTCATGTTACGCAAATTAAAATTGTATCAAGGTTATATTTAAGTGACATGGTTGAAGCTGCTTTCATTGTTACACCCAAGCACCAAGATATTTTCTTTTGCTGTATTTCAAGCAGGCAAAGAAAAAATAGACAAAACAGTGAGTACAGACATGTGATAAGGACACACATTGTCACAGTTGGAAGGTGGAAAGCAGTTGACAGGTTGAGAGTATGTGGAGTTGACATTTTTTCAACCCATCACTGATCTGATGCTGATGAATATGTGAGACAAATGGCACATCCACTGCCTTTTTTCTAACAGTTACTACAGTAAGAGTGTGGTTAACACTTATGTACTTTTTCAGCTTTTTTTTTTCCTTTGGAAATACCAATAGAAAATAGTATTATTAATACTATTATTTATTTGAAAACACCACAAAATATGAAGATAAGAAATACATTTTTTATTGAAAAATGACTTTTTTAACCTCCTTTGGAACTGTCAAATAATGGGGGAATACGGTCTGTGTGTTGTAATTTCAGGCAGCTGCTACAATAACTTTAATAACTCTACTAAACACTGCAGCACTAAAATGACAACCTCTTTTCACAATATTATAGTAAATAACCAATATGGCCAAGCAGCCAACAATATTAAAAAAAAAAAAAAAAAAAGTCTCACCAGTACCCTAAACACATTTCCAGATTAGTAGATAGATTGGATTGTATGATGAATGGTGAAGTAGCCCCAACATATAAATAAACTAATGAAAGACGTGGCTCGGGGCCAGTACTTTATCAGTATTGTGCAGTGGCTGGAATTCAGCCCCTCTGTCCTGTCTCGACTTGCTTCCTCACTGTTTACTTTTGGAGGCCACGCAGTCAGTCTGCAGCCGCGCAATGGCGCAACTGCGCAAGACAGCAGAATTAACAGCAAAACTTCACGGCCCGGGCTGACGCCTCCTGTAAGATGCTCACTGTGCTTATAAATAGAGTTCGAATGTAGCAAATCTAACGTTGTTTTGTAGAATTATTCATGCACATGCGTGGAACAACAATAATAATACGCTTTACAATAATGATGACGATGGAGAAGAAGAATCAAGGAATACAGAAGGCAGAGAGAAAACTGAAACGAGTAGAAATCAAACCATCACAAGGAAAAGAGGAGAAGCTGTAGGACAATGTTCTGCTCTGTGGCAACGCTGTATTAATATATCTACTAGCAGGTGGGGTGAGGAAGGGGGTTATGAAAGTGTGTGTGAGTGTGTGGGGGGAGGGTTTAAGGGCGCTATTATTGGATCCGACCACACCAGGTGAGCTGAGGAGCAAACATCCCCCCCGCTTCTCTGGCTCTCATGCCCTGCCTGGCACTGCCAAGGTGACCTTCCTGAGTGGTAGAGCAGAGAGGTAGAGATAGAGACACACACAGGAAGAGAGAGAGAGCGCGAGAGAGAGAGAGAGAGAGAGAGAGAGAGAGAGAGAGGTCGGAGGCGCTGACAGAAACATCACTAGTTATGAACCAGCCGCGGTTTGCTTCTCCGCCTTGGAAAGGTGCGCTGCCAGCGGTGTCTCCCTCCCCACAGCAGGCAGCACAAGCAGGGAAAACACTGAGGCCAAAAGCATGTTATTCTAAGCTCCGGGTATCTCTGGAGAGTAGAGGCAACCCACCATTAACCCACAAAACATTCCCAACCGAACATAAGCCGTGCGTAATTCTCCACAAACCAGTCACTGGGTTATCTACCTGTTACCCAAGTTTTCTTTCCGAGTGGAGCTCTCTATCACTGGCTGTGTCTGGCACGCACTAGTACGCATGTCTCCAACCGCTGGCCCACATATCGACACTTCTACCTGCTGACAGGTCCCCTTGTGCGCCATGACGCGCAGCGCCTTCCCTGCAATATTGCAAAACGTCACCCAGCAGCCGCAGCCGTCGCCTTCGTCTACAGAAGCTCTAAATAAGCTCCACACAGCGCCAGATAGAGCCTCTTTAACATGTCAGATTAAATGAATTCCTGAAATGTAAACCCACCTTTCATTCTCACAGTATCCCCTTTGTCTTGTAATTCTAAGAAATTCTACACTGACTCAAGAAATGTAAAGAAACAGGTTTTTAAGTGTAACGAAAGTAATTGTTGCTTCTCACTATAACTGAAAAAAAACCACTGCGTTACTGCTGCGTTTTTTCTACAAGCTACAAACTTCGGCTCAGATATTATGCACTTATAAAAACGAAGTGCAATATTTCTAAGAATACTTTTTAATTTTATTCAAACATCTCTAGTCACCTGTTTATGCCAAACACTAGTTTGTGGAGGTTGGGAGTACCTAGTAGTTACTCACTGTAATTATGTCGGTATTCCTTAAAGTCGTCTGGAAAGGGAGAGTATCGCGTTTAGTTTGACGTAGGGGCCTCGGTGAGCTCTGAAACTGGATCTCATGACTTCATCCCCCCACGACACAAACCTCCAAAAACAGCATCGACTTGGCTGATCTCAGATGCATTTCATCCGTATAAAACTTTATAATCACAAACACAATGCCTCTACTCAAGCAAACCCAAATTAAAACACTCTAGTATTTCTTTTCCCTGTGTGCGTTTTCTTGTCGATATTTAATCATTTGGCCACGAGACCAATACTGAATGAGAGCCGTGCGTTTTACTCTTTTTTTTTTTTTTTCCAGACTTAATGTAACTAATAACATGACGGTTAATCACGTTACTCACAGTCTCCTTTCTCTCTCTTTTCCCCTCCTCTTTCTCTTTTGCATTTCTAATTTTTTATCTGCACTGGCTTGGGGTTAAACAAATGAAACGACCCCCCTCCTCCTCCTCCTCCTCCTCTTCTTCTTCCTCTCCTCTCTGTGAAACCTCAGAGGAGAGCAGACCAAACGTTACTTAGCCTGAACGCACAGAGGCTACAGATAATGAGAGACTGGTTGCATTAAATGGACAAACAGCAATCCGGCATCTCCTGACCCCTCGATGCTCCTCTCGGTTCCATTGATCATCCCCCCTTATGAGATAATGCAATTACAAACATCAATAAGGAGCTGCGAGGGGAATCATTATGTGGTGACAGTGATAAATGATGCTGCAGAAAATAGCGGGCTCCTCTCAAACAATCCGTGCGCCCAAGGGGCTTTTGAGGGCCGGGGCCCCGTCGCCAAGGAGACAGATGACATCCAAAATGGCCCCCGCTCAACAGTCCTCTTCTCTTCTCTTTCTCTCTTTCTCCTACCAACAGATTTTTTTTTCTTTTTCCTCTCCCTCCTATTTTCCTCCATCTTTTGTTTCAAAACCAGCTGCCGTCCGACCTCTGAAGGTGAAGGTTTGGGGAGGCTGCAGAAGTTTGTCCTGCGAGGCCATTCCAGACTACACAGCTTAGGTTGTGTTCATGTGTATGTGCGTATATTGATTTAATAAAGTAGACCAGATATTGAAATGTCATCTGGGTCATGTGGGTATTTCCTGTGTAATGATTTTCGCTTTGGAAACTATGGGTTATTGATTGTTTGCGTATTGTCTGTTCTCATAGCCTATCAGATTTAGACAATTTTGTAGTTATGAAATGTGAGAAAGGTAGTTTTACACATCTACATTGTTTGCCCATTTTACGATTAATATTTAATTCATGCTTCTCTGTGGAAAAATAAATTGAAATAAAATATTCTAGCTCATTCTATTTATATAAAACTCAGTGTGTGATTTTCACTTAATTTTACTTTAACAAACAAAGACTTCAAAGTGAATGACTCGGGGTCGTGATTCTCACAAAAAAAACAAACAAACAAAAAAAAAAACACATGCAAATATTTTTTCCAAATGCAATTTTGGCACGAATCCGTTACGCACGGTTTCCAAAAGGGGCAAACATTTCACCTGAAATGTTTCAAGTAGTCAAACTTTTTTTTTTTAATGGAGTAAAAATTAAAAATAAATACATAAATAAAGGATTTAAGCTGATATTCTAGTTTTTTTCTGTGTATGTGTGTTGACAGGCCTCGGTGTTCAGCAAAGAGGAACGAGCGAATGATCTGAATTAATAAGCCTCCACACATTACTGCCGCCGAGATTTGTCATGGCTTGTGTAGTGAGTTGCACAGAACACGAGGCACACCGTTACTTTTCCACGTCCCTGTTTCAGCCATAAAGACACATACATATCTGCGTTGTTGTGGGAGGAAGACAGGCCTGTCTGGGCACCTCCACTGCTCTGGAACACATTTCTGCTCCATTCATTACTCTGACAGTTCACTCCGCGGTCACAGTGTGTCTGTTTGAAAGAGAAACTCTGCACGGCTACACAATCATTATTAACCTGATTTTTAAAATTTATTTTCATGTTCTAAACACTCATACTGTTTAAAGAAGAATCTATGTTTTAAATAGAAAAACTTTGCTTCCACGACTCAAAAGTTTTAAATATAGGTCAGATGTGATTAAACTGTTTAGGCCCTAAAATCTTTTCCATACGACACAACACACAGTGCTGATAAAAATAGGATAATATTTTAGATAATAAAAAAGACATGCTACACGTGAGGGGGAAAAATCAAGGTATTCCGCCTATTTTACACATAAAAGATACAATAATGATATTCAGTCAGTCTTGAAATTGTAAAAATATGACTTTAAAAATAGGTTAAAAGGCAACAGCATTGAAAAAAAATCAAATTAACCAATGCAAAAATGTGTTTTCTTTAATCAAACGTCTTTTTTTAATCACAGTTGAGGATCTTATTAATAAGTCGCTTATCTGTTTGAGCCTTTAACCTTAATAAAATTCCTCAAATAATATTTCCATGACTGTGGCAATTATATGTTCTCACCGACATATTTCCTGGGAGGCGTGTAAAGAAAAATCTGATTTAACCATCGGGCCAAACTAAATATTAAAAGCTTTCTATCTTTTTTATTTTTATTTTTTGACAGTTCATTTGTTACAGCTGAAGCTATAACCTGGTTACACAAACATTCTTTTGTGTCTCTCCCAGGTCCCTACACTTTGATCAAACTATTTAACGCGTTTTGATGCGGTTTACGTCCGTGCGTAAAAGGAGAGGTGGTACTGTGCGCCATCTCCAAACGTCCCTGCCCGGACAGTTACCAGGCCTCCCTAAAGAGGGCAGTCAAGCATGGGCTTTCTCCTCTGTCTCCACAGCTCCCAGCGGCCACAGGCTCAGGAATTCACATTTCACAGCCTCGGATTTTCCAGCCATGGTGGAGAGGCGAAGCAATTAAAACGTCGCCTGGGTTTTTTAAGAGCGTGTCTTTTTTCCTTTTTCTCCTTTAGTGTAAATAGCATTTACTTCGGCAAAGGCTGTAAAAATACAATAGTATCACGGAGTAGAGATAGACCGGGAGAAGGGAAGAGTATTGATTTATACGCACATATTGTTATGGATATAACAGACTCTCTCTTGTTCGGTACCCTGGAAAAAAAAAAAATCAGACACTGACTTTGGGATTCAGAGTTGCTCTTCGAAACATATCAATTAGACAAAACTCGCTTGGGTCTTCTCTTGTCCTTACTCGGCTCAGCTTCTGCCTCCTTAAGTGAAGTGTATCCCGGAGACAACAGCGGCTGGAGAGCGCAGGGCTTCGAGCTCAGCCTCTTGACTGCGGGCAACAAGGCGTGAGGGAGAACTAATCTCTCCATTTACATGTTTGTAGCCATTTCACCTAAATGAATTTTAATGTTAAATGACGGATAATTCGCTTTTTTGCCGAGCCCCTCTCTTCTCACCTCCCATCTCCATGTGCAAGAAAATTACAGCATAACGCATGCATTAGCTGCACATTATCCACAGCAATGGGAGTAAGGTTAACTTAAGTGCATGTTCTGTTAACTATAGATGGGCCTCTCTGCGTTCTTCAGTGGGCATATGTTGACATGTAAACATATTTTGTCTCTAAGGCTTATCTCTGCAGAGCCACTCAGGCATTAAGTACATGTTAGTTTTTTGATACAATATTCAGTAAGTCAAGTATAGGTATGATAAGTATTCTTTTAAATTTGAGCTCAGTATATAAGAAGATAATGTGAGACTAGTTATGAGTTCTGTTATTTGAACAAAAAGTATTTATTTACAACACAGATGTACATATATACCCTTCAAAGTAAAAGCATAAGAAACATGACTTGTCTTCAAAGGAATCTTAAAGATGTGCGTAATACATGTTTGAAGCAATGGATAATGGATGCATTGATAACCCACACAAGCACTTATGCACACACGCATACATATATACACACGTTCCTCCCTCATACACACTGCAGCACACACACACTGATTTTTACATTCTCTCCTGTCTGTTGATCAGCATTACATCATCTGGCTAAATTAAAATGAATGGACTGTGGTATAAATGGTGTTTTCCCATAGCCTCTGCCTCTCCCGCTGGCTTGGGCCTGTTATCAGGCCACATCAAACACTGAGGGGAAAAGAATCCATTGGCCGTGCAAGTGCTCAGCCTTGTGACAGAAAACACATCAATAGGACACTAGAATAGACTTTCAAAGGCCCTCAATCATAGACACACATGGAGAAGACAGGAGAAAACAGGAAATAACATGTATGTGGGACACAAACTTGTAGTTTCCTATCCACATGTATTTTTTTAGATTCTTGTGTGCATAAACTAAAGCTCTGTATCAGCTGGGTTAGCTGGTCGTGATGTTAGACATGTTGACATTATGTGTCTATCCTCATGTCAGTTGAGCATATGTTTGCTAAAATAACTGACAATGGCAACAGGTGTACAATAAAAGTTGGATTAAAAGGAAATCTCCAAAATGTCAGCCTCTAAGTAACAGAGTTTAGCTTGATGACTGTATTTGTGTTTGTTAAAATAACTTTTTAAAAAACATTTCATTATCCCAAGAAGCTGTTACTTTTTTGTACCAAATTGCAAGGTTCTGCCTTTAGAGGAGCATAATTAATTGATATGAAAACATCAAAAAAAGCACCAAGATTGGAGTGAGAAGGTTTTGACACAGCAACATTAATACAAGCACCTACACCTTGTAGGTACACAGATGAGCTGTGTGTATCTATAAACACAGGACACCTAACCATGATGTTACCACGCCTTACGAATAAAGGCCTGCGGGAAATGACCGACTGATCATGTTGTCTGTTTATTCACTTTTTCTTTCTTTTAAAAATGCATTGTGATTCAATGGAGGGAGGGGGCAGGAGGTCCCCATACACATACAGCACACATACAGTGTGGAAAGAAACCAGAAAAAAGAGAAAAAGTTCACATCCTTTTTTAAAAAATCTATTAGAAACAACATAATATGCAGAACAATACAATAGCATTTACAATACTTAAATTCCCAGTCCATGTGAGAGTCCAGCGTAATTTTACAACAGTATACAGTATATTTTTTGTCTCCACTCACATCCCAAACAAGGGGTTGATATAGTTATATTTTAAAACTTTCATTCTTTCTCTTTTCTTGTGTTTTTCTCCCTCCATGTTTCAATCCACTATCATTTTAAAGGGCACCTCTGCTGCTTTGTTAGTGTCCTGTCAGATACAGACATTGGCTTCTCCTTGGTCCATTTCCATCGTCCCAAAGAGTGGAGTGCTCTTCACAGGAAGGTTCTTTTGTTCACCAGAGGGTCTAGAATATATCACCAGGTGCCACATTCGCCAAAGATACAGGCAAATGACCCCATGTGTCTTTTTTGTGTCATCAAAGCTCTCGATCGCAATCACTTTTAAGGGGGCAGAGTCTGGTGCCCACCAGAGAAGAAGCAGGGGTCTATCAGGACAAGCATGGAGGGGCTGGGTTGGAAGGATTTGATCTTCTGTGCATCAGCATCGACTGGAGAAGTAGGCATGGGTTTGAAGGCAGTCATGGAAGGTTTCCATGGTGAAGATATCAGCCAAATAAAAATGTCTTGAGAGGTGGACAGGGGTTTGCTTTTGGCTGGTGTTGTCCTGGAGTCAGGAGTCCCATTCCCATGCTCAGTAGGCCTCGGTGAGACAGGTGACCTCCTGGTTTGCCCTGCAGTTCTGAGAGAAAAGAGGAAGGAAATAGTTAATCACTGAGTTTTGCACAAGAAAAGTTTGTATTTGGCAGATTGGATCAATCAGGTAAAACTTTATATTCAGACAGCACAACACTATAACTCCAAATTTGGAAGTAATCTTAGTTTTATTTTGATTCCAAGGACTGTACAGCCATCTGTGAGCTTAAACCCATCCAAAGTCAAAAGTTTCATGCTGATGTGTTGTCAACAACTTGGCAGTGGCGGTGCTCAAATTTAACATTGTATCCATGTATCAAGCTGAATATATTTCCAGATCAGATATATGCAGATTCGTGCAAATGATCTTAGGCTTGCAGCGAGTTGGCATACTGTCTCAACTGCTGAGGCACAAAGCATTTAACTGCAAAATAAAACTGCAATGCCATTAATCTTTCATTAAATACAACAATAGCGCACATTAGACTTCTGAAAGCAGATTCTCATATTACATTTTCAGGTTGATAGCACATGAATATGGTTGAATGTGCTGATAAGACCCCTGAGGAGCAGAATCCTGCTACATGTGGCTGCAGGTTAACTATCAAACTAGAAACCCAACATTGTACTAATCTGGGTCCAATGCAGACTGTAGCCTGCCCTTCACTAATGCTGCATCAAGAGAGCAGTGGAAGGTTTACTGAGTTAATCCTACACCCTCAGTAATGCTACTTTAACAGTAGGAGAGGACTTAAACACCAAACACACATGATCGACCTGAAGTGATACCAAGGTCAGGTGCTTGACATTTCCTGAGGAATTTGTTAATCTGGACTACAAGGAAACTCAAAATCAGGCTTTAAATGACTGATTTTATGGGGTATAATCACTATTTAACTGGCAAACAGGACCATGTAACTATTCTTTAATGTCACAATGAGTGTGAAATAAAGTTCAGTCAAAAAGTAAGTAAGAATAAATTAAAGTACGAATAATGAACAAGCCACACGACATATGGCTTTATGTCATTACATATCAGTAAGGACCTGCTAAATTGCTGTCAACTTTCATGCATGGGACTAAAGAAAACAAAGCACAGTAATCCATCTTCACCCTCTTCTCTCACTACATTCCTCTCTTTAGACCCAACAATAGCTGCCATCCATCTCTGTAGGTGGAAAGTCACCACTGAGGAACCACGGGCATTGTTTTCTAAACTAAAGAGGAGAGGTGAGGCTCACAGTCACCCGTCACCTGAGAGCGCCCGGGGCATGTCCACGTGTACGCCATGCACACAATAAATGAAGAGGGCCACTACGGACAACACAAAGGCAGGCAGGGAAAAGAACAAGGAACTGCAGTGGGAGAATTGACAATGGAGGAGTGAACACTAGGGCCCTCATTTATTATTCCCCTCATCTATCAGCGTTCACCTGGGCTGCTAAAGAGAAAAGAGTCAACCTCTGTAATAGAAGGGTGAGCTTTTGTCTGAGCTATGGTAGCTTCTTAGCGTCTATTCAGTGAACTAATAGAGGCAACATTTATCTCTGGCCCTTATGGCATCAAACTTTTGACCTTTTTCATGTGAGACATAACCTGTGGTCCAACAGAAAATGATGCTTGAATCCACCATAGACCTTTGGTGGCTTCAATATTAATACTTGCTCATAAATTATCTGGTTTCCAAGTCTCTCAAAAGTGAATGAACATCACAACAATCACATTACATAAATAAAACAATCATGAATGTGTCATATTAATACTTGAATATCCCTCGTTAATGAGAGTGAGCTGATGAGCTGTTGAAAATCATTGTTGAGGTCCTAATAAACACTTTGTGTGCTTCAAAGAGTACACATCGCTAATAAGGTTTTTCACTTAATAAGCCAATCAATACATTGAGCTGTAGACCTCCTTTCTTAGACTCCGAGGGGGATTCCAGAGGGGGCAAATCAACAGGGACACATTCACATGGACAATGTAAGGGGGCACAAAATCTCCATTGGGACCTTTTTTTTCCCGTGTTCATTAATAGTAAAAGTTCACCCACCAGAAAGAGAAGTTGAGGGTGGGGGTAACGGTGTGTCTGTGTGTAGTAGGGGGGCAAGAGGAGGGATCTTGACCCCCCAGCAGAAGGTTAACAAATTTGTGCTTAATGATTGGAGCAATGAATCCTGGAACAAAGGGTCTCCAGCAGAGACTGGCAGCAAAGGGGTTACAGGCAACGTTCACTCATGCGTTCTGCCCGACATTTTGGAAAAGCTTTGCATGGGGAGGACCAGAAAAAATTCCATACACTGTGCACCATAATTAATTCTTCCATTCTGTGATAACTATTGTCCTGAAACTGAAAATTACAGTTTTGAGGGGCCACCTCTGGCTAATTTAGTGGAAGAGGGAAAGCAGGAGAGAAGAGGAAGGGAAAGGGGCTAAGGGTCATACGAGAGTCATTCTCGTCGCTATCAAAGGCTCGGCTCACTTCTGCCTCACTTGCTGGGCTTCATCTCTGCTGACAGGTGTATTGTTTCACAAGGGGATATAAGCTCTGTAATCATCATTGGATGGAAAGCATTACGCTCTTCACTAAGCAGGACCAGGACTAATTGGCTTTAGTTTTAACTAATGTTGCAGTCTGACTGCTAGGCACACCTTCTGTATCAAGGATGAGCACTCACCGGCACAATAACCGCTCAATTTAGCCCCGCAGTAACAAAACCTCAACTCTCCTAATGAAAATTGCTTATAAAATATAATGAACCTGTGCTCTCTTAATCAAATAAGATAACACCACCACCCCCTCCTATAATAACCTATTAATTTAATTGGTCATGAAAGAATATAACACATCACTTACATTTAATTGACCTAGAAAGGAAAGTAGCAATATTTGACAGACAAGCTAGCAGCTAGCAAGCTATAAGCTTGCTGATGAAGCTGTAAAGGAACGATAGTCGTAAGAGTCGATATATTTCAATCACAGTCTCTTTACTACATTCTATCCTTTTCTCTCCCCGCTCCTCCTTCCTTCCTTTTTACAATCTCCCCCTCCTTCTTGTCATTTACCCTCGCTATCGTTTCATTCGCCCCTCCCTCATTCTGTCTACTCTTCTCTCAGTCTTTTTTCTTCCGCTGTCGACTCGTCTTCTCTGTGCTTCACCCGTCTCGCAGAGGATTCCTCTGGTGGCCCAATTACGAGATTCAGCAGGCAAATTGAAGCTGTTTAAAGCAAGGTCTGCTGGGAAGGCTAGCAGCTGGTGGAAAGAGGCTGCTTGGACACGATGAACCAGCCCTCATGTTTACACACTTGCACACATAAACACAGACGCACACACGCGTCTCACTCTGGAAGAACAGCCTTTTTACTACCATATCTCCCTGCGTTTCAAACCTAAAAGATGCCATTCGATGCAAGATTTTCTGTCTTTGTTTTGGTTCTGGACATTTAGGACTGAAACAAGGGCAGAATATTTTCAACATGGCACGCACAGACATGCATGCGCATTCTGTGGAGGGTTAATGGTCTCTATTTTTGTAAACTGAATAAGTCAAATCCATTGGTCACACCTCTGGTGATGGCATATTTAATTTGGATCTAGTCAATTAGGCCCAGCTAAGCTCCATACCCTGCTGGCTACCTCCTCCATTTTGCACTAGTTTATGTCCCCTCCCTGTGCCAGGAGTAATCCTATTACCATATACATACAGTACATGCACATGCATGGATGTACACGCGCATTTTGTACGCGTGCACATACATAAACACAGCACAATGCATATATTTTCCATTTGCCACATATAGCATGAATTACCTAAACAAAAGTGTATACACTCACAGGTGTGCAGATAAACAGTGTATGAACTCACAAAAATATACAAAAAACAATGGTTTTCCAGAATTATAGGTCCCATAGTCATTTTATACACACACTGCACTGTGACAACACCAAGCCTGTATACATCGAGAATTATGTGGGAGTCTATTTTGCCCTGGGGCGAAAGGGGAGGGGGGGGCAGAGAAAGAGTGAGAGGAGGTGAAAGAGACAGCGAGTAAGAGATTAAGAGAGAAAGTGGAAAAAAAAAGGTGTTTGTGTATAAACAGACAGAGCAGGAAAAATTTACAGAATAAGAAAACCATAAAGAAAAAAATAAGAATGAGAGAGACCGAGGCAGAGAAAGCATTAGGCGGTGAGAGAATGATCCTGTGGCTGGTGATGTCTAGCTGGTTAGTGTGTGTATTAATGTGCTCATGCATCAACAGCAACCTGGCAGATTTATGACACTTAAGGGGCGCTCACTTGTCTCTGTCTCACTCCTCTGTCTCTTTCTCCTTGCACACTGACAACTGCTTACATTTTTGCCAATCAGTCTGTTGCCATAGCAACGGCCTACCTGCCCCCCTACTGTCCCAACCATCCCCGCCCTCTCTCCTTCCCATCACCCCTTTCTCCTACTCTTTTCCCTACTCCTCTTCTGTCCCCTGTTATCTGTTAGCCCCCCACAGATACCACCAAAATATTATCAAACCACTATAAGTATCTTTCACCTTTGTTTGAAAACTCCTATTGGATTTGGTGACTATTCACCAAAATGCATATGCTCTCTCTATTTTCTGTTCTGTTTTTTTTTTTTCTCTCCCCTGTCTTTCTTATCCAGCAAAGCTTTCCTTGTTTCCTCCCCTCCCTGTTTGAAGGATGTTTAGTCCTGTAGCTTTTGGATATGTGAGAGAGAGGGAAGCAGCTACACGCACACATACATTACATACACAAAGAGTTACAGGGTTGTGATCAAAGGCTCTTATCACCAGACTGGGAGTGGGAGAGAGAGTAACATGGAAAAATGAGCCTGGGAAGAAAAGGAGCCTGTTTGTAACATGAAAACCAGAGAGAGAAAAACATAACTGCTAACGAGTTATGCCCAAATATATTAGTTTGGAGGGATTTTCATTGCAAAGCAGGTACTTATATTACCTAAAACTATGTTGATGTTCAGTATGTTACAAGGTGGGGTCTCACAGCACATTTTTAATGATTGCACCACATCACTGTTTGAGTCTATGACCCTCAAGTCATATTCATTTACATGTGCCTTTGTTAATATTAAAAGCTGAATTATCCTTTATTGTCAGTCATTGTGTCTCAGTGTGTACTTACATCCCCCTTTGTGTTGCGATGGGTCAGACTTGGGTGGGGCTACATGTAGTGCCACTGACCTTCCATGCCCATGTTCATTCCCATCCCACCCATTGGTCCTGCGCAACAGAAAGAAATAGTATAAATACATCTGTAAATAGGTGTTGACTGCAAACTGAAAGAGAAAACACCCAGTTACATGCCAAAGACAGAACTGACTTGACAGACAGCATAGCAAAGGAGCATACTGGCTTAAATCTTGCAGGGTGAGGTGTGGTGAAGTGGGTGAGGGGAAGGTGGGGGTTAAGTAGCCTGGCAGTTTATCCAAACCTGCTGACTGTGAGTGGAGGTTGAGATAGGGTTAGAGAATCCCAGAAAACAGGGGATAGAGGAGGAGGAGAGGAGCTTAAGGACAAACTCTAGGATTAGACCTGATTGCATGAGAGAGAGACTGAGAGTGAGGAAGTGGGTGAGGAGGAGATGGTTGTGTAATGTGATTGACCACACCTGTTCTGGTTTGTGTGTTGAGGGAGGGAGAGGGATCAGTATTTGTGTGTGTACAGTATGTGTCTGTGTGGTGTTAATCTATCACTACGAGGGTGAAGGTGCACATACTATACGGCGTACACCAGCACACAGTAACCCTATAGCGTCTACAATGTGCTTATGTGTGAGAAAAGGTCAGGCTGGTAGAGTAAATTAGAAACAGGCAGAAGTGTATGTATGAAACACAGTGACATCTAGTGTGAGGATGATGAGAAGGTGGAACAAAAACCAACATGAAAACAGACAGAAAAGAAAATAAAGGAAGGAAGACATAAACGATAGGAAAGGAGGGCGACGGAATAAAAATGAGCCAGTGACAGACAGGAAAGAAACAAGAATGACAGCATCAGCAAAGATGTAGAGACGGGGACAGACACGCAGAGAAAGCCTTACCAGGTGGTCTGATTCCCATGTGCTGCTGGCCGTCCATGACGAAGCCCCCCATCGGCTGGCCATCTGGATTGTAGGGAGCTCCTTGACTTACTGTGGACAGAGGAGATGAGGGGAGGGATAGAGGGATTGGAGGGAGGGAACGGAGTGGTCAATTAGTGCTTTTAATTAAGGCTCAGTGGCCGAAGCAGGATCATCTGTTGGTTAGTGCACGCACAGGGAGCCGCTGTTGTCTTTTAACGTCATCCTGCCCTGTGCCTTTCTACTAGGCTCCACACTGTAAGTCCCTGGTAGACTTTAATGCATCTAAATGCTCTAATAGGGATCAGCCTGAAAGAGTTCAATGCACTTTAAGGCATACAAATGAAACAAAAGGACATTTCAACCATCTAGAAGAAAAAACAACTGTATTTACAAAATGACTTAAAGTTAGTTTTTAATATTAAATACAGTGGAAAAATGAGGTGATGCTTTCTCTTACCCAGACAATAAAAAAAAAAAAAATTTATATCTTGCATTTAAAGCCAAAGCTTTTTAACTCTCTTTGTACTCATTAACATCTTGATAATAAAGACACCTGTGGTATCATAACACTGAAATACTTTTGTCTTTTGACACAACTTCTGGCACTATCATTGTATAATTGTACAGGATCTAAAGTGTGTGCAGGCTAAGAAATAAGTTTTGCCCCCGGGTCTTGGCTACAATAAGTCATTCTTAATAAATAGCCCCACAATGTGCAGCTACCTAAATGCTTTATCTAATAAATCCTGCCTATAACTGAGCAGCAACGATAAGTGAAACCTGATAGGGTTCCTACTTTTTGCCCACTTCCATTGTTCTGTTCTCATAGAAATCCACTTACCTCCGATTTAGACTGTTTGGGGGTCAGTCAAGCAAAAGCAAGAACTCGGCCCCACTGAATGCCTTTGAACTTTACTGCGCCCCTAATGCCACCCTGACCTCTGACCCCTATTACAGGTAATAAAGTTTACGGCAGTCCAAACCAAGCCATGCACCAGGGGGACCGCTCACTCACTCACTCCCCTTGCTCCTTGAAACAGCCACAAATGGAGATGGGGAGGGGGGCCGGTTTAAAAGAGAGGGGTAAAAACAGGTCTGGAGCCAAAAAGCCAAACAACGGTCACCTAAAAAAAGAAACGTGTGTAGTTCTCTTTATGTTTTGGTTTGAGCCGGGGAGGAAGGGTTGAGTGTTTTTTTTCCTTTGCCTGGTTGGCAAAGGGGGGAGGAAGGGGTTAAAAGCAAACTTTACTGAGAACACAGCTAGTTTTGTTTATGGGCTAAGAAAAATAAATCCACTCAGCGTTAACTTATTTTCAGTCAAATTATTATATTTCATAATTAATAAATCGTCTCTCACCCCAAATTCCAAATAGCATGTCAAGTGATTAATAGTTGCTGTTAATGTTGTAGCATTTTTGGTTTCTTAATTTTTAGTGGTCAGTAATGACAGTGAAGGGAAGCCCCTGGAGGTTTGGGGCATTCCAGGATGGGGATCAGTCCTGTATTTACCAGCTGAGGGGCCTCCGAGTGCATGGACTGTGGACAGCTTTCGTTTGCGCGACTTGAATACAGTAACTATAGGAGACTTGCCTGCACGGTTTGACTGGTCAATCATAGGCTGGACTATTCTCCTCCTCGCATTGATGAACCTAAAGAAGAAGAGAAGACATATAGATGGAGAGATAGAAAAGGGGGGACAGACAGAAAAACATTTTTTGTCAGTGTATTTCTCAAAACAAGATTTGGCAAAAATTGCTGACTAAGACACATAAAACGTCAGACTTGGCACAGAGTACAAAAACAAAACACATTGCCAAACTGTCTTTCTCTTAGCTAATCATAACTATATGTAGAAATTATTTTCCTCTAAGCAGCCCTGAGCCCCGGTAAAGCCTTAAAAAAGCTAAAGTGAAAGTCACTTCTTAACAACCTTAATAACCGTTGTCTTTGAAAATGCAGAACTCCATGACTTGTACAAACTTGCAGAGCCTCAGAGTACACACAGATACACTGGACTGAACACTGGGGTCTTTGTGGGGCGAAGCTTAAACGGGATTTTCATTCTGCCTGTTTCAAACATGTCGACCCATCTTGCTTTGTTGGAAATGCTCCACCTCACGACGAGTTGAGATTGCTGACTGTTTAACACACTTGGCTTCAAGCGCCTGTGTGGGAAGTGTTGCTGACAGAAACATGTCACGTTGCCATAGATGAGATGCATTGTTTTGGATGATATTCTGTTAAGACAGGTGACCATGTGTTGCTCTGTGACAGCAGGAGTTTATTTTAAAGTGTGTGTGGGTGTTTTCACAGGGGCAGTATTGGTACATATAGCCTTGGACCAACCCCTTTACCTACTGACCTCCAATAAAAGCACACAGACTATTTAATGTGCACACACACACACACACACACACACAGATACTCTTATTTAAATCCTCTGCTCACACATTCTCTGTTGCACACACACACACACTTAATCTCTCTGTTTCGTCTATATTCATTCACACACTCATGCCCTCACACACACTCACCCAGGCAGCGCTCTGGCCTTGCTCAGCCTAACCCCTTGTGAAATGACCCTTTGACCTGTAATGACCCCAAGGAGAGAGGCCTCTTGGGGCTTCTGACTTGATTTATGTGTTCCTGCTGTTGCCTCACCGGACACTTCCATTTCATCTCTAAAAGAGGGAGCAATAGCTGCATTTTATGGAAACAATGACTGCACTGCACATCTAAAACTGGAGTATTTAAGGGCCTTACAAGGAAAATGTGGAGGTGAAAAACAAAAGAAAACTCTCTGGTGAATCAATTTGACCCCTAATTAGTGAATAAAACCTTTTTGTTGTGTATCAGTTTAATACTCCCTCTAACTTCTTTATGGTTCTCCTCCTTTTTTGCCACATTCTATCCTGTATCACCATCAAAGAAAGAGCTGCAGGGATAGAATGGCAGAGAGAGATAGCAAGAGCTGGTTACAGCTTAATTATTTCTATGTACTGTTTTTATATTAAGTACATGTTCTGGTCTTTTATCTTCTGAGCCGTGTAAGACAAACTTTTAATTTTTGACAGCTTTACAAGTGAAGCATTCTGCGAGGTGGACTGATTTGAACATTAAAAAAGACATCTTGTCACTCTTTTGGCAATGTTGCTTTCAATTTTTTACAATAAAATATGTTGAATTGGAATTTTGGGGGGGTGGTAGAGGGAGAGCAAGAACTAGGGAGGAATGAAAGAATGCACTGACATGGCAGAGCACCATCAAATGAGGGAACGTCTGGAGTTTTATCACCACAACCCCCTCCCACCCCTCCTCCCCCGCTACCCTGTTTTTGCTGGGGGAGATATGGAGGGAGGAGTGATGGGAAGGAAGGTTGAGGAGGTCTTGGCATTCCTTTAACTCCTCTCCTTTATTCTCCTCTCCTATCATCTGCTCTTCTCTCCTTTCCTAGAGCTTTAAATACAAGGATGAGGTCAACTTTAGGCCAGCCATGTCTAACTGATGACCTCTGTTTCTCTTATTCACTTCTTCTTCGTGTTCTTCTTCTTCTAGGCTTTCATTACTGTCTCCCTTCTTCAGTTCCAGTGCTTTCTCTGATTTCCTTCCTCATTTTGTCTGGGTAAACTTACATCCTTCCTAAGTCACTCTTTCAAAAATACACTGATGCAAGAAAGGATGGTGTTTTGGCAATAACTGTGTACTTCTTAGAAAGGCAGCCATTTGTTTATAGAATGGCCGAGTTATGACTTGACAACACACTGGAGCTTATTTATCACTTTTTCCTTTGCTTATTTACTTTACTAACATCTACAGCAACGGCGCTACACTTATTAACCTCCTCATCCCAACCAATAATAAGTGCCTGTACATTATTCCATCTTTATTCTGTCTAATACCTCCCTTGCTGCCCCTCTCTCTATCTGTTTCCTTCCCCTTCTCACTCCCCCTTATCATTCCTTCCCTGTACGGTGGAAAGTGGCGGTCCACCTCCCAGCAACAAACTAACACTCCAACCCCCTGACCCCTTCTTCTTCGAAAAAACTCTCGCTGGTTTCCTTTCCCTGTCGTCCCCATATCTGAGGCCAGATGCACCATGGGGGCTGGAACAAAGGATAAAATGCCTCTCATAATAGCAGCCAGGGGAACAGAGAGATGGAGAGCGGGAGAATGGGAGGGAAGGAGGAGTGAGGGAGTGGGAAACAAGTGAGACGGAGAGAGAGAGAGAAAAGGGCAGAAAAAAGGCGAGGGGCTCTGGTCTGCGAACCAGACACTCTTGCTGTGACCGTTAATAAGCTGACAGAGGGAAAGATGAGAAAGGATGGAGAAGAGAGGGAAACATAAGAGAGAGGAAATAAGAAAGAGGCAAGAACAAGGAAAGATATAAAGAGTGATGCAGACAGAAAGCTAAGCAGAAAAAGGGAGAGAACAGAAAAGCAGAGCTCCTCTATTAGGGGGAGTAAGACTTCACCTTTGCACGACCCCTGGGTGCTATAGGGCCAGTGTTTATGGCCTGTTCATTCCCCTGCCTCTCATCACAACACAATGAGCTGCACTATTCAGCTCCGCTCAGTGCAACAATAGCTGGGCTATTTTGGCGTGACACACCACTGGTGGTACGCCTAAAGTTGGGCAAAAATACTGACAGAAAAGAGGAAGAAAGGAAAATGACATGAAATAAAATTTGGCCCCATGTTCATTGAATCAAGCTGGGTGTGGACGCTGTCAGTTGCACGGAGAGTTCGATCTCCACTAGTCACACATGCTAAACACATGCACAAATCCATGATTAATGGAATCAAAAAACATGTCCGCCATATGTTATGCAAGGATGGCAGGCTCTTAGAAGTCATACAAGGAAATATGAATTTTAGTTTGTGTTGTTTAGCTTCTCTGTCTATTTCACTTTCTGAGATTACTAATGTCTGGATTAATCCCCCCGCCCCTCTCCCTCCTTCTCTGGAAAGAGTGGAACTGATTGCGACGGCGTCTGCCAAGCCCTTGCTAATGTCCTATTCTCATTACACCCAAGACACACACACACAAATACACACAACGAGTGGAGAGAGCCGCACACAGGTGTACACGAAGCACACGTGAAATGCCCAATTAAAAGCAAGAAATTGTCTTTTTCATCAGCTGCCTTTGTTGCGTGACCAATTAGGGGATAATTTAATAACGAGCAGTGGAAAGATGCAGATTGGATATACAAAAGGTTACTCTCCGAGCTCGTTGATTTAAATTCATGTGGAGTTCTCGATTTCTGTGGAACACATACTGACACACACATACACACACATCTCCTGAGCCTACTGCCAATATTATATTAGTAATATGAGACACACTGAAACACACAAATACACACGTCTTCGGTATTCACTACTGATGTTACATTAATAATGTGACAGAGAGAGCTAGCACATGCACAGGCAGTGTTTGGTCTGAGCTAATCCGGGTTCCTCCTGTTCACATGTCAAAGTGGACTTGAACCCCCCATTATCTCTGATGTCAGCTTCAGCACCATTACACATATGTGCATTATGTGTAAATGAGTGAATAAGTGTTGTGAATTGCTTGGTTTTACTGTGTTATGTGCTTAGCTGTACTTTATCTGACATTTAAGTGTATTCAATTAACTAAATATCTATATTCAGCTGGGTATTCCTGCATCGTAGGCACACCAGAACCCAGAGCTGTATTTCATCACAGTCCAATGGAGGTTTACACAGAAATCTAAATCTGAGAACCACTTAAAATAACTGTATAACCACACACTCCCTTCGGTTGTCAATCAAAGTGATTTAACAGCACTAACAGGAAAGCAAGCTCTAATGGGTAGAATCTTCATCTTATCATCAGGTTGTCACTGCATGGCTGCCATCGATTGTCTGCTGCTCAACCACAATTAATGCCTAGCCTGTATATTTGCTTCTCACACCCTTGTAGATAAACACACTTCAGAATACACACCAATGTTACTTGACTTGAATTAATGCCATATATGCCTGTGTGTTACCACTTTCAAGCAAATCCTATATATTAAAAAGTAAATCTATCCCGCTGAGCATAATTTTTGGTTAATCATGAGATAACATACTAACACACACAGTTTACACATATCCCTATTCTTTCATCACCTTGAATTCTGATTGAAATTTAGTAGCCCATCCTGTGTCACTGTACATCTCCATGTTATTAATTAATTAGTCATTTTATTGTAGCACCCATATATTCTACTTTGCACTGCAGGAGGTAGCAGTACACATGCGTGTGCATGTATTTGCATACTGTCAGAATATGTGTGCATACAGTGTTTGAGCTTGTAATTTGTGTGGGTGTATGAAGGGAATTGCAGTTATGATTTTCTCCCTTTGTTCTCTGCACTTTACAAGTTAACTCATATCTCACCTCATTTTCCTTCCCTCTCATCAGTGCATCACTTTTTTCTTGCTTCGTGTCATTCTCAGGCCTGATGTTTGGATTAGATGGTCATGATTACTTTAAATAAACCTCTGCAGCCGCATTCATGACATCATGATATCAGGAAAACAACACATAGCATGAGCAATGGATTGTGGGGTCAGATAAGACACTCATTATGACCACTCACCACTAAAATAAATCTATGAAAAAAAAAATCAAAAAGAAAGGGAGCTTATAGCTCATGGCATTTGTTTCACTGGTTTACATTTATGTGTTTGAAGATTTTCTTTACCAGTGTTAACCAAAACCTTACTATCGCTAAAACAGTTAAAAAGTTAGAAACTAATCAAGGTAGTTTGCACTTTAGCCTCATTCTCCAGATTTCTCTTAAGCTTCTGTGATCAAACATAGTACATCTACTGCCTTATGCGCTAAAAACCTGCAAAATGTTTGCTGTAAGAATGTGACGGATTTAAATATGCCTCCATGTCCACAGATAAAACTAAAATACAGCATGTACAAAAGACATTTGACAGGTAATGTTAGGAGTAAGGTCAAATAGAAGTTACATGACTGGGTCTTAGTACTTTTACACATCAAATATGCTCTCATTGGTCTGCAGTTTTGTGGTTTTAATCAGCAATACATACATGGTCTTTATATGACACATAAACAGCACCTGAACCTTTGCCAAGTTCATGCATAGGTATTCACAGACACACCCACTGACACACACACACACACACACGCACACACACACACACACACACACATACTGTGTGTCATACTAACATGAAGTGGGTTAGTTGGATACAGTGCACATATGGAGAGAAACATAAGAAAACAGTGTGAAATTTAAAAGGATCTTTAGACCAAGAGCAGGCACGGGGTCACTTAATCCCCATTACTGCACGCACATAAAATACCAGTATGTAAGCACACACACAGACACAGACGTACACACAAAACACACATTGCTCCATTACCCAAGATCTCAGTGTCCATTAAGAGAACCATGAATCTACCTCTAAAACTGGGTTTACTGACTAAAGAGACAGGGTGGGTAACTACATACACACACACACACACACACACACACACACACACACACACGCACACGCACTAAATGAGGACGAACTCTGTGTATATGTGTGTTTAGTATATATGCATACCCAGGTGCCTCTCAGACTTATAGAGAGGAAATGTCGGTCACTTGAAAAACATACATGAACTCATTGGCTCTGAGCTGGCTTTGCAAAACTTCCCAAGTTGTACTTGCCAAAAGTCAAAATATAAACAGAGTTTAGAAAAGAGGAAGGGAGAGAGAGTTAAACATATAAGACACAGAGGACTGGAAAATGGACTGAAGGACAAGAACACAAAAGACAGAGGATAAGAACAAAGGGGAGCATGTAGCTGTCACATTATGACCGTCACAATCTTCGTCTCTGTTTTTTCATATATATTCACAAAGTCTTGGACTCAATCAGCCAGTCATCCATCAATGCCAGAGAGAGGGAATGGCTTTGAGCCTGGCTTTACCCAGAAACAACATGGCTGTCCTGTGCTGCCCACTCCATAAACACAGCATTGGACAGAGCTTGTGTCCTTTAGCCTTTGGGCTTGGATCGAAAATATATGTGCAACCATGTGCTTTCCTCTGTGTGTATGTGAATGTGTAGAAGCTCTGTATGTGTGCATTTCTGCACTTCATATACCTATATATTTTCTGGTTTTTGCTTTTATTTACATGTCTATTTGAATGTAAATATACATTAAAATAAAGTATGTGTTTGTGTCCAACATGAACATGAATAATAAACAAAATTCACCACTGAAAAATATAAATCTCAGTTTGTACACACACATAGCACACAGACGACCACAGTATCATGCAGCGCCAGGATTGCTGACAGGGCTTGCAATGGGCACTGCTGCAAACACTCAGTGGTTGACCTAAATCCCCCCACACTGCCCGTGTCATATCCTGTGTCTGTGCATGTCACTTCCCCTGCTGGCTCACAGCAGCTATCGCTATGGGGTTCCCTCTGACTGCCCAGAAACTACTGAAGGCAGTTTAACGCATTTGATGTTTACAGTGAGCAAACACCAGATAAGTGGCAAAAAGAAAAACACTTTGGATTCAAAACTATTGACAATATGTGTCTTGAGAATGACTCTTTGCCTACATCTTTTTCTAAATTGCCTGTTTTATACGCAAAATGAATAGCATCTCTTCAGTCAAATCATCTGAAAGCTTGCTGATCTTTTCCTAGAAGTCACCATGCCTCAGTGCTCTTAGACACATTATGTTTTGCATACAGATGGCTGAAGTTGTTTAGATAGAACAATTAATTGCTAATCTATGCCAGCCGTCTACCTGTTACTCATAAATATAGAGCTTATTGTCCAACTGTTGGCATAATTTGTGTTCCTGCTGATTCGCCTCTCAACAGTTTTTGATCAACACATGCAAAAAAACAGCATATGAAACAACAACTGACAAACGGTGGTGACTTTGACAGCAGCCATGTGTACTTCAACACAATCCCCGGCATTCACATTCTACTGCCTTTCATGTTTTGGATTCTACCCCTGCCCCCTACAAAAGGAGGTTGAAAAGCAAGGGAGTGGAGTGGGGAGAAATAAGAAGGGAATAAAAAAAAGACAGAGAGGGAGAGAGAGTGAATGAAGAGAAATGCAGGTTTGGCCTCGGGCGGCGTGCTGTGATGTAAGAGAAAGACAGAGCGCAAGAGAAAGAAAGAGAGGGAAGGGGGAGGAAAGGGGAGAAGGGATGTGCGGTTCACAGAGTGTCTTTGCACATGGTCACATATATGTGGATAAGCGCACACACACGTCTACACACATTTTGTGTCGACATAATACAGTTAAGACAGGATCATGTCTGCACAGGCTTGAAATTCCTCTAAAAGGCTTTTGGTAGCAACAGAAGAAAAAATGTTTTGAAATCATTTTAACATTTTATCATGGAGGATGTCACCTTTTGCTCAATGTTGAAATCCAAGAGCACGGCTGGGTTTTGTGTCAAGTGTGTGTTCAATTTGTGTGTGTGTGTGTGTGAGGTATTTGCTGTAATGTCAGGGAGTTTCAGGCTGAAACAACATGACAGAGGTGCAGTGTATGAGCCAGGCTTTAGGGCATGGTCTGAAACTGGGCCTGCTAATTCCAAAGCACACACACACCTTAGAAGACTTTCTGTGAA
The DNA here is from genome assembly GCA_037367295.1 of Apogon hyalosoma. Taxonomy (NCBI): domain Eukaryota; kingdom Metazoa; phylum Chordata; class Actinopteri; order Kurtiformes; family Apogonidae; genus Apogon; species Apogon hyalosoma. Next base: position 15,933,872 of record JAPQRP010000009.1, on the reverse strand, counting down.
CAAGTTCCAGCATCTCTCTCTCTAGTCTGTCAACATACTGAACAGTACGACTCATCTCTCCCTACCTGTTCATCTGAAATCCAAATTAGCTTTTCCTGCATGACCATAATTACATACACTACTGCCAAAGCTGTCGTACAAGGGTTACAATTCTGTACAGCGAGCTTTTGTGGACGAACATTACTCTCACAAACTTTGAATAAAGAGGTAATACATTCCTGCAAAAAAAAAAAAAATCTTCCTTGTTCCTTGATGTTAATTTGTTTCTCAACACAACACTCTTCCCCTTCCCTCACCTCTCCCCCTTCTTTACTCATCCTTTCAGAAACCTGATAAGCAGTGTGTCTACATGCCACGCTGCTCCTTCCTAAGTAGCCTCAATGTCCGTTCACTCTGCCCTCTTAAATACTACCTCTCTCTCTTGCTCTCTCCCTGTCTATGCTTTTAAGACGTTCGTAAAAGGAGGTCTTATTGACAAAACAATCGCTTGGCGGGGCTTAAACACTGCCTTTAAAGGGGCATTATTAAATTGCAAGCAGGAAGGGGAGGGGCAGCCAACAAGGGAAACCTGATGACCTTGGCATCGATTTTTACATCACCGGAGCGTTAGGAGAACTTAGCAGAGAGATACTGACTGTAGCCAGCGAAGGAGAAAGAAGAAAGGCCATTTACATGTATATGTTATGGTTTGGCTGCTGCTCTCATAGTGCAGTGCGAGCAGGTAGAGGTTGTATTACTGAAGTGTACCGCTTAAAGACCTCTGATGGCTCGAAACACCGGCAATAAACACTTCCACTAATGCCACACTGACCAGCACTATAATGTCTTTGAAATATCAGTGTATCATACAGAGCAGAGGTGAGTTATGGTTTCGCTTTGTGCAGAAATAGTGAATACACATTATAATCAGTTTTAAGTTAAGATCTATTTGGAGATAAGTTGGTCAAAACATTACTTTTAGGCCAAATGTTAAGACAGGTAAACTGAAGCTCTGTTTGTAAGCTGAATGCAGCAAAAACTTAGATTGTTTACAGATTAATAACATTTTGCATTCAGATGAAAACAAATGCAGTTAAGACTCAGCTCTGTCAAGATACTGATCCCTGAATATGAAGTAACTTATTGCAGATGTCATGTAAATAAACTTGATCTCACTGAAAGTTGTTTGACTTCCGAATGACATGCTATTCACCAGATCTGGCAAAGTCTTATAGAGCTATAGGTAGTTATAACTTACAGAGTCCATAAACTGTGATCATTTGTAATATGATGAAGTAAATGTGAGGTAAATACAATAGAACTATAGCATAACTTGAGAACATATACACATTTCAGTATTTTTTCTTGAATAATTAATATTTTCCAACACAAAGATAATACAAATAACTAAAATGTACTGGTAAATTATATTTATATGTATTTGCTATAAGAATGTAAATACATTTCTATTTTGACTGTCCTACACTTAATATGAATTTCACATGTATAACTTTGTCCACATGTATTAATTTAAAAACACTGATGAAAATATTGTGTGAAAAGCTGTTGGTGTTAATGCACGTGTTAACTGATGGTGTGTGAGAACAATGTGTACTCTTAAGTGTACGTATGCCCAACCTTTAAAGGGGTGTTTGTACACTGAATGTATAGCATTGTGTGTGTGTGTGTGTGTGTGTGTGTGTGTGTGTGTGTGTGTATGTATGGTATGTATAGGCTACTGTGTATGAAGGGTTGTGTCTGTTTGCACTTGGGTGTGTATGTGTGTGATTGTGCCATGCAAATGTGAGCATGCATTATCTGTCATTCTGTCTATCTGTCTGTCTCTCTCCTCTCACTCTCTCGCTCTTTCCCTCTCACGCGCAAACACACACCCACACCCACACACACCAACCCACACTTTCTTCATTCAAATTGAGATTCCCTGGTGCAGAGTATTTCTGCCAATAATTCATGAGTGATCTGCGCCCCTTGCCGGCCTTTAGCATTTTTATTTAATCTGCTGAGCCCTACCGCGTGCTCGCTCATCAATAATACACACAGACATGTGTGTTAACACATCTATGGTGTGTGTTAGTGCGTGAGAGAGAAATAGAGAGAGAGGGAGAGGCAGTGTATGTGCATTTGAGTATATTGTATGTATAAAAGAAAGCATCTGTTATGACAGAAGAGACAATTATAGGTAGACAGTCCTGCTCAGCACCATGTGACCATTTTGTACTGTACATTTTATTTTGACAGTTGTACATGTTTTCACTACCAGGTCTTCCCCAGATCGGAATAAACATGGATGACCCACAGTTCATCTATGGTCATTTGACATGAATTCAACACCAATCGCCTGCGTACGACCGTGAAACACACTTCCACTAAGTGTTTCATGCTTTCTGAAGTCCTCTTTGGCTTGATTTCACAGTTGTAGACCTGATTTGGTGCATGTGGATGCATGAGAAAGTGTGTGTATGAGACAGTGTGTGTGTGTGTGTGTGTGTGTGTGTGTGTGTGTGTGAGAGAGAGAGAGAAAGATGCTCTGTATATGCACCCATTTGTGTATATGTGTCTGAGTGTGTGTTCTCCCACAGCACTGACAAACAGAATCACAGCTAGGGAAATTGACTTCACCAAATCAGTGGGTCAGGAGGTAACATCACCGGGGGTTGCTATGGAGACACCCAATGACGGGGCTTCCCAACCAGCACAACAACACGCCTGTGAAATGGCAGTTCCCCTAACGTAACCTCTCTCTCTACTCTGATTGTTTCTCATTCTTGCTCTATCCTTTCCACTCCTTCTTCCCTTCCTTTTTTCCCCCTCCTCTTTTTTTTCCCTCACTCATTCTCACTATTTTCTGTTCTTATTTCACTCATGTCTTTCTCTTTATTTTTCTACCTCTCAATCACCCTTCCATGCTGTAATGTACTGCTCATTCGCGCACTCAAAGAACCATGCATGGAAATTTGCCTGTGGACAAGCATGCACATAAACAAATACACACTCACATACTGTACACACACACACACACTTGTATACAAAGAAATGTGAGGGGGCAGTGGGATCCCAGCATGCAGGGTTTAACAGCTAATACCCCTTAGATTAACCACCCCCGGTTCCCCTCTTACACACACATACACATCTTCCACAAACCAAGATTAACCTCCTACGATTTACACAGTGTGTGTTGGTCTTGCACAAATATGCACACACACCTTCAGGGTGTGTTGCTATCCCCCTACCAATAAAATAACAAACAATGAGAGAGCATGCAGTCAGCCTTAAGTGACCAAGCTACTGTTCATGTGACTGACTGTCTGACTTACACACAAACACACAGCCTGGCTTTATCTCTGCTGTAAGAATTGATCCCCCATGGATTTCAGAGGGGTCATGTGATTTGATAACCTCTACAGGATTCCCTCTGGTCAGGAGGCCTTTTTCCATCGTCTGTGTATGTGTGTGTGGTGTGTATTGTTTTGGCCTGGTATAAAATTAATTCTCCATAGACTGATACACCATACCCTAATCTAGCGTCTGTCTCTGAGGTCTCCAATTGAACAATGGCTAGGAATAATGTTAACATTATTAGACTGCTGGTAATGGGGCTTTATCATGTCTCATCTCTTTCTCTCTCCCTCTCTTTTTTCCTTATCTGCCTCTTTTCTCTTTTTCTCTTCATTTTTTTTTTTTACCCTGTCTGGCCTTTTAACTCCTACTATCTCTCCTTCTCCAGCTCTAGAGGCTCCACTTTTATGCACCCACCTAGTGACTGACTGATACTTTCTTGGATTATTTTAAGGGCCGCTCAGATCAAACATCCTCTGCTGGACTCTGCCTCACTAACCCAGACTCCAGCCCCTTTAATTAGACATGGCTAATAACGCTAAGTATGTGCTGATAGCCATCTCTCTGATAAGACAAGCCACACAAGGACATAGGGCCCCTCTTTACCTTTTACTGTGCCACCTAAGGTTAAAACCACTAGTTAGCAACCATATTTTATGGCCCCAGCCAGTCATGCTAGTACCCAATTACCAGTCTAGTTGGCAATTAAAGGGCATTAATTTGCAAAGGCATAATATCAATCACACTGCGAACTTCTACGCAAGGCTCCCTGCTAACAAGGACAGTTGAAAATTGCCAGTTCATTATAGAATATACCCATAAATATTGTATAAGTGAGCATAGGATCCCTGGATAGCCAATAAAATTAAAAGAATAATCTATCAGAACATCCCAAGCAAATGCCAATGGACAGGAAAAAGGGCTTGCATTCTATGTGTATTGTATTTGATGAAATTAATTGTGATATTTAATTCATTTTTACATTTTAATTCATTTTGCAGTGCTTACAAAGTGTATAAAACCTCTCACTCTAATCTGTCTTAACAGAGCTTTACACTTTTACAGAGTTTGTCTCTTGAATAAGACACTGTATGACTAATTAAAACCACTGTTAATCCAGTAAAAGCCACAAACCCCCCAAAAATATGCTAGTCAAATCCTATAATTAGTCTCAGAGCTACCACTTTACCAGTAATCATTTTTGAATAACTTGATTTTATTGGATGTTTTCAAATAGTAGTTTGACTATTAATCAAAATGGATGCTCATGTTTGGGCTGCATTTGGCTGTTGGTTTGGAAAATCACTGCAGGCCATATCTCTTTAGATGGATTGATCTAGGTGAGGAGGATTTGGTAAATGGTGTGTGTGTTTGTGGGTGTGCAAGAGATAAAATAGGGGGGAGTAGAGACATTAATTCCGATCATTAGGAACTAAGATAGCCTGGAGGGGCAAAACCCTGAAATCGACCACATGTAAACTCTGACTTACCAGTTGTTCACTTGTAGGATGGTGAGTCCTGTGTCTTGTGCCAGTTGTTTCTTCTGTTCTTCTGAAGGGTAGGGATGCTGCAGGAAAGGAAAAACAGCATGTATAAGAAAAAGGCTGACCACAAATTGTTAAATGAAGCTTGTTGTTGTTGAAAAAAGGTCTGATGTGCATTTTGGTTGAGAAAGAGATGTTGCAGGGCACAGGTTAGATGCACACATACAAAAAAAAAAGTGTAATGAGAAGTAGAAGATGAGATGTGTGCACATGCTCACTGGTGCGTAGGTGTCAGTATGTGCCTGTGTGTGTCTGTCTGGACGTATGCTGAAAGTATGTGTGAGTATGTGCGCATTAACGTGCTGCTCTCCTCTTAGATCATTAATGGAATATGAAATCTTGTAATTAATGGCAGCCAAAAAGGCAAGCCAATTAGAAAGTTAAGTGAAGTGGAGAACCAGCTCTGGTAATTAGGCAGCCTCTTACACAAATATATTCACGTCAATGGCCCCCCTTTCACCCAGCTGCATAATCAGACAGGGGAGAATATGTAACATTGACCCAATGGAATACAGACAAGAGAGTCTAAAATCTCTTGTCTTTAGTGCTGCTCATTACTTTTATCCTTATTTTAGCAGGTTAAATATAATCTCTATTTACTACTTCGTTCAAATTATTTTAGCATATTAAGTCATCAATTAAAGTGATCATTACTCTTAGCTTTTTAGGTTCTATGCTTTTGAGTATCCTGGTATAGAAGTAGCTGTTTCTTCAAAGTCAAATGTAAAATGCAGTATTTGAGTAACACAGTGGGAGAGATAAAGCAATTGTACATTTCACCAATGCAAATCAAATTGCATGCGGGAATAATTGTTTCATTTATCTTGTCTTAACTGGTTTAAGATTTAATCACGCCTAATCTTAGCATCAGAGGCTGTCACTTCTATAAAAAATATTGCTGAAAAACAACCAGGACTGACGTCACAACCAGTGTGGAAAAAAAAAGAAAGAAAAAAACCGACTGCTCATTTCTCAAGTAACCAGCTGAGAATAGTTAAAGTCAAGCCACCTGTTTAAATATATAGAATGAATAAATTAGATAAATGTGAACTCGGGGCGAGTGTTGATTTATATTAGAGTGGGGGTATCATAGTTGCAGGGAGCCTTGTTCATGGAGGACAATGTGCTGTTCATGACTAAGACAAGACATGGACTGTGCTGGTCAACATAGGCAGGATATAAAAGAGAAGAAGACGAGGGAGGAGAAGGGGAAAAAGGACAGAACAGAGATTTGAAGAAAAATGGAGAAATCAAAACGTTATACATAGTCTGTACAGTTTGTAAAGGAAATAATATACATTTCTACTAAAATAAAGGATTGTCTCTGGAGAAAAATGACTTTGATGCATAATTCGCAAGTTTTCCATAATATTTCCAGCAATAAATATTTCTAATGCCATTATCATTACATTCCGAAATAGCACTTTTATCTGATGACAGTGGTCATGACTTTCAACCCACAGTACAAGCAGTTTTTTTTATCACTATTAACATAAAACCAAGAAATCTAGGGCTGCATAGTTGAGACATGTAAGTGGTATGATATGTTAAGTACAATATAAATTAGTTTCACGCAGTGTCTGAGATTTATCTTAACAAATTTGCCTATGAAGGGTGGAAATTTTCTGACACAGCCACACATGGACTTTCATTCACTTAATGTCATGCTAACTTACACAGTTACACATAGATAGCGTGCAGTATTTACAGTGTCTAACAACAATATACACACACTTATTGGTCAATCAGACGTGAAATCAGTATGGCGCCACAGTTTTCTTTTTTTCATAACAGATTTTTAAGTGCATAATGAATATGATTGTGTTTAATGCTGGGGCTACTGATCACACACTAAGAAAGAGACTGCAAGAAAAGGGATTTTTTTCCCAGCCTTCCCTTGTCCATGTGATTGGTTGTGGGGAATGAGAAGACAGGGAGGCTAATTTCATCTTCTAACTTATAATTGCACTGTTGCCTCTGGCCATATTTGCATCCACTTCTGCTTTACAACCATGTACTGTATGTGTGTCTTTGTAAATGTGTATGTGTATGGGAACATTCCTTCATTCATGTGTTTATCGCTGTACATCTTTCTAATCGGAATCAAAATGTGTAAATCTGAGGCGCCGTTTGTCTGCATCATCTGATGTCTTGATGCGGAGAGATCTTTACATATAGCCTACAAACAACAACACGTACACACACACACACACACACATTTCTCTCTCTCTCTAATTGTTGATATATTGAAGCCAATCATATGAACAACATGCTTTTTAAGTCTTTCTTTTCAACAAACAAAGCTAATGGAACATAAAAAGATCAATGTGTCCATTCTACGTGTTGCAGATCTATGAAAGCAGGAGTGTCTGCCTCGTGATATGGGGGGGCTGCGGCCATGCCAGGGGCCACAGCACAGCACAAATACACCCTGTTTCATGGCTTCATCCTTGCTCTAGCTTCCCAGCACACACACACGGAAAGACAGATATAGACAACTAGTCACACACACACAATCCCACAATGCAATACTGGGAGAAGAATACGTTTGCTGGTATGACCACATTCTCCTCAACACATATTCTGAAAAGGAACCAAGTTTATGATCTGTACACAAAATATGGTACATTTTAATATGTTAAGCTACACTCAATTGTATACATTCATTCCCACTCCAGTATATTCAATATTAGAATTCTGTATATTCTCTATTTTACTTGTGATAGTCGGAGTTTGTTTCTGGTAATCCTTACTTAATTTAATTTTTCTGAAATATTCAATTTTGAGAATCAACATGGTTTTATTCAATTATGGTATTCCAACTATTCCAAAGCATAATCCACACAAGTAATTGCAGTGAGAAAATAAAAAGGCAAGTCAGTTTATCAAAAATGTTTTTGTCCTGCTTTTTTAGAAACACCAAATTAGCTTCCTCTCTGTCAAAACACTCTGATTTACTTTGTCGTTCTGCATCAAGTTGCCCGGTTTTAATATTGTGTGTGAGGGATTCTGGTGTCTTTTAATGGCCTTTGGCTGTAGTTCAGCTGGGCGAGAGAGAGAGAAAGGCCTTTAGTGAGAGAAGCAATAACATGTTCTTTAAAGGAGCAGATGGAAAGTTTCTGCACATCCTTCCCTCCCTTCCTTCTTCCCCCCGCCTATCTTAATGATATGTCTTCTCCAAATATACAACTCCTTTCATGAGAATTTCCACCCTACTCGCTGCACACTGGTAGTCATTGAGCATGTGGGTGCCAGGAGTGTGTGTTTTGCTCTTCTCTATCCAGTGTCTTATCAATCCAAATGTGCACAAGTGCGCATGTGTGGGGGTTTGTGTGCATTTCTGGTTGTTCGTGTGTGTCACTGTTTTCGGCAATGCTCATACCAGCAATTTTATCTCCACTGGACATGGAAGTGTGTGTGTGTGTGTGTGTGTGTGTGTGTGTGTGTGTGTGCGCTCTCAGCTGAAGCACTGAATTGTCAGTTTGCATAATCATGTGTGTGAATTTCAGCACAGAAAAGTGTGTGCATGTGTTTGTGTGGGTGACTAACAGAGCATCAGTAACATCTCCTCCCTGTCTGACTGTCTTCCTCTCTGACCTCTTCAGACCAGAACAAGAGAAGGAAAGAAAAAGTAAAGAGGGGAAGAGGTAAGGAGGAGGCAGGGGAGGAGACGTGGAAATGGATATCTGCAGCCCCAGGGGTTTAACACAGAGATAACAGCATAAATATTCTGCAAGACCCCTCTTTACACCCCATGTCCCATGCCTAACCCAGGAGAAAACTATTCTAGGAAGAGCTGTGGAAGAATTTGACACACTATAATAATAATGGATAACACTAATGTGCATTCAATAATAATAATAATAATAATAATAATAATCTGCCATTCCAAGTCACAATAAAATAGAAGGAAGACAAAATGAAGGTTGAAAAACTTGAAAAGCTTGAGTCATCCTTTTGTCAGCAATGCTCCAGTTCAGCCCCATGAAAAAGATTATTTTATATGTCATTCTTTATTTGTTATAGTGCATATTTAATACATTCATTCAATTTTACATGAAGACCCTACATTTGAGCACCACATCTGTGTTTTTGATTCCATCCTAGTTAACTGGCTCACAGCAGCTTCAGTCCTCTCGGTCCTGTTCCTTCTGTAGCCACTAGCACTGTGGTGTTATCATAGAATACATTTCTATTTAAAACTAAGCTTCCCAAGTCAGTGTGCATCCCATTAAAAAAGCTTGACACGCTACATTAGCTTCATAAAACGCCAACCATGAAACAGTTTGGAGGGAGGAATAAGAGAAAGACAAATCATATGTTGTCACTGTTACGTGATGTCCATGACAAAAGAGGCCATGACACTGCACAATCTGTGGACAGCAGACATGGGTCAATGGTGTTTTGAGTTAGCATAGCTTTATCACCAGATTGTTGGGGTTTGCCACAAGGCAGTGGAAGCCAGAAAAAGCAAAGAAGCTATTTGAAAATGACCAGCAACTTATTGTTATTAATGGGTTACTTTGGGTCATTCATCACAGTTTAACTCCGGTCGTTCTTTTTCAGAATTAAGTTAGATAATTTTGGTGGTTTGCTACAACAAATCAGCCACATTATGCATGATTGTTGACTTGGTCGTGGCAGTTAAGGTAAAAGTGAACTGACTTGATTTGGCCAGGTCTGCTCCCCTTACTGTTCCCAGGTCAAATCTCTGTGGAAACCGAGCTGCCCATCAGGAATGCCTGACGGCTAATCCGGGGGCCTTTTTGGCTAGAAGGGCATCGGAGTGTCATACCAAACTGTATTACACACACACACAGACACACACTCATGAACACACAGTTTACTGGAAGTGAAGCTTTGCTCTTGCCAGAAGTGTATGAGATTACCTTAAATATTTGGGGAGGCAAGCACATTGTTATGCTAACAACAAATGCCCAGAACCCTGAGCATGTGCAGACTTTAAAACAAGCCTTCCAAACCGTAAGCCTGTTGTATCTCATACAACAAGGTTCCAATTTCCTAAATTTCTTGCTCATTCAGTGGAAGTTACATCCTCTGTGTTTTTCACGCTGTGCAGTGAGAACTATGCCATTTCAAATTCCTTTCTGTGTAGGTGGCATCGACTGACATCCCTTTGACTTCATTAGGGAGCAGGGACCCAGCAACAAAGCTGGCTCTGGGAGAAAGGGGGGGATTAAAGAAAAAAGAAAGGGGAGTGAGAGTGAACAAAACAACAACAGAAAAAAAAACAAAGCACCGCTAACCTAATTTCCTCTGATTCGGGCTGCTCCAATGCAAAATAACAAAACAGAGCAAAAACAGATCTTTTGAGAGACTCAAAATGAACCAACTACAGGATGAGAGTTTCAGCGAGCCCTATGCAAAGTGTACACAAAATGAACGCCCCCTGTCTTCATGCTCTGAAGCGCAATACAAGCAGAAACAGTATCTTTCATGGCATTGGGGTACATAGAAAAACTCAAAGCTTGTACCATGAATAATTCAGTAGCATTTTTTTTACACGATCTACACCCAGAAATTGCAATGAAACACCCTTTTATACTGTTTTTGTCATCAAATCTCTCCATCTCGTCTGGAAACAAAGAAAAAGGAGAAAAAAACAGATGTTCTTGTACTTTTCATTCATTAATGAGCATTTTCCCTCTCGAAAAAAAAGCAGCTTTTGTTGATTTAGGGAAATCTTACAGTGCTCTTGCCTATGGGAATGAGATAAATCTAGTTAGCTAGTGAAGCAAAGGGTGAAAACTATGTCATTAAAGCTGGAATACAAAGTGGATTAGACAATGTACAAAATTACCAGCTTCTCTGCCATGATAATTGATTATTAATATCATTTATTGCTTTTCTAAAACTCCAAGGGCTTATAATGCAGGTCAGCAGCCACCACAGTAGCTGCCGTAGGTGCTTTAGGTGCTGCAGTTGTTGCACTACAGGGTGTGAACACTGATATGTGCTTTACAGTTGGGTGGGTCTTCAGCCTATGTGTATTCTGAAGCTTATGGCATGTATGCACATGAGTACCACGTCTCAAGTCTTAACAAAGTACTGTATTGTTGCATTTAACAGAATGTAAAAGGTGAGGTTTGTTGATGTTACTGATGGAAATCATCTCATATTGTGTGATGAATGCATGGGGTCTGTACTCTGCAGTTGCTTTCCCTAAGAGCGAGGGCGTGCTTCATTAGTCCTCCCTATTCCAGCTCAGGGGAGGCTAAATTTATTAAGGGGCCGGATGTTGCACAACACCTGCTGCTGTGCTTCCCTCTGTGCAATAAAGAGAAGGGGGTGCAGCATGCTAGCTAGTGCTAGTGGTAAGCGCTGCTCGTTGGACTGAGGCTGATGAGCTGGGGCTAATTCAGGGGGTGATTATGTAGTTTGCTGGACCACTAAACCTCTTTAAGCCCGTAATTACCGCCTATTTGAGCGAGGGGATGCACTCCAAAGCAATCGGTACTTGCACCAAGCAGCGCAATGAACGGCAGCCACAGCTGGAGGTGGGCTGCCTCAGGGCTGCCTGGAATGGAGGGGGTGTGTAAATGGGGAGTAGGAGGGATCCACAAAGCCTCATCCCAGTCAGGTACCACAGAAAGCTGAGAGAAATCAGCAGGATGCCCCTCAGAGCACCAATGTGGTAGCTCCAAGCTACAGCGCTTGCAGCTAGCATTCTAGCAGTGATCTCTCAGCTTAAAAAACAAATGTTCTCTTGTTACACATGGCTTCAATACACAGGACTTGATACACAGTTCTGCTGCAAAACAAAGTGCTATTATGGGAGATATTGAGGCAACAAAACAAAAACTATTAAACAACTGGGTAGACTTCCTAACCACATGTACACTTCAAACTAAATTGAGCTCGTAAGTGAGGAAGGGGGTTATATGTGACATTGTGGTGAGAAGCTAAGGGGATTTTTTTAACTCGGTGTCCATGACATACAATAGGGAATCATATTCTCAGATTGCACCTAAACCATGGGGGAATCCATTTCATTTCACCTGACTTTCAAGGAAATTTGACTTTACATAATGCCACTGAAATGTGATCTCTCTAAGGAAGCAATTTGGGGACCACAGAACATTCTAATAACCCTGGCAATATTATTATGTTATTATCATAATTACCCTTTTGCCCCCGACGTTTTAATTAGAAACTCACCGTTGGCCCCTAGGGGGGTGAAAAGAACCTGGGTTGGGGGAATGCTGAAACTAGGTAAAGGTATTTCACAATTGCTCCCTTATGCTCTGTGGAGCGGCATGTATAAGAAGGAAGGAGAACATGAGAGTTGGGCGATGCTATTGAAAGATGACGCTCTCGCTTTCCTTTGTCTTTCTTTTTCCTTGACATCTCCTTCACTCAGAGTACACCTTTCTTCCTCTCATTCTCTATCTTCATTCGTCTGTTCTATTTTTAGAACTTTACTTGACTATCTCCTTTTTCTCTCCCCTTTTCTTCCACCTCCTCTTAACTCTTCTCCTTTTTATACATCTTCTTCTCAGTCAAAGTGCTTCCCTTCATCTCACTCTCTGTTCTGTTTCCCAGTCTTCAACAGTGGAGGGCCTTCTCCTTCAGCGCACGGCTTTTACAAATCAATGACTCAATCTGTCGTAACAAACAAGTGAGCAGCACCCTCAGTCCTGTTCACTTCCCCCCGCCATCACTAATGCTGCAACACCCGGTGCGCTTCATAGAGAAGAGGAGGGAAAAGATAAGAAGACAGCTGACAAATACACAAAGTGAAACACATGTGTATATTTATAAAAGCAGGAGTGTGTTCAAAGACAGACATGAACTGAACCAAGATGAGGAAAAACACATTAAATGAAGACAACAACAACTAAAAACAGGGATAGATGATCTTAAATGTGGAAAACAAATCAAATGTATATGTCCTGAGCTTTTTCCCACCATACCTCCTCCCTTAGCTTTTTCAGACTCCTCCACCATGAGTTATTGCCTGTCTGCATTCACCACCTGGTTCACTAGCTATGATTTCTCTCACTTCACTGGACAGACACACACACACCGAGACACACAAACATCAAGGACACACATGCATTACACATGCGTATGTGTTGCAAATGCACATACGCTGCCATATACACAAACCTGACCACCCCACTCCACAGGGGCACCTTGGGTCAGCTGGCAGACTACCAGCCTATGATCGTACCTTCTATTCCACCTGCCTCTATCATGCACCATAAGCACTCCACTGCGTTATTCTGCAAACCTCAATTATAAGATTATAAGATGAGTTGGTGTAAAATGATGACTTATGAACATCTATCACAAGCTATCTCATCAATAAATCATAGCTCTCTCTCTGATTTCTTTGAAATGGCACTAGTGCACCAATAGTGTGATGATATCATAGTTCAAGGCCATTAAAATGTAAGCCAGCACAGCTGTACATTATAGAAAAATGGAGTAAGAGTGAATCATGGAAGAAAGGAGGAAAGGAACAGGAGGAGAGAGAAGTCAGAGAAGCAGAAGGCATGCATAAAAGATGGGAAACCCTTACAGTTTTTCAGAGAGAAGGGTTTTGTCTGACTTGGAGACACAGACAGAGTATAGGAGCGAGAGAGAGAGATAGAGTAAAGAGACTGAGGGTTCACGCATGGGAGGAAATACAAGTGGGAGGAACTGAATTGATAAATTAGTTCAGCTAACGCACAAACTGATTACCACGACAGCAAAGCCACAGCCACCGAGCCACCGAGCACACGCATGGGATGTGACATAAAGGCACGCACACATTCACACACAATACTTACAAAAGAGACATGAAGTTGGCACATACAAATAATAGCACTACTGCATATGCACTCACACACACACACATGCATGCACATACACACCAAATGTATCTAGGGCAGTCTTCTGCAGTTGCTGTAAGTAAAAGGTATTGAGCTGCTGACTCCAGCCAGAAAAGATCCCACAATCCTCTGGATCACCAAACACAGCCTAATGGATAATGGCTATCAGCTAGTGCTAATGTGATTTCACACTGAGCAGAGTTAATATATCACTCGGTGAGCAAAATCATGCTACATGCAGTACATCTGTGCTAAACTATTTCTTGAAAGGTAGTGAATACTTACACACACTTAAAAGACAATGATATATTTGAAGAGTTTAACATAAAACCAAATTACTTGCAGGAAAAATAAGATGCTAAACTGCTAACAATGATCATCTTAGTGCATATAAGCATTCCATTAGGCTAACCACAGACTTATGACAATATTTTTCCCAGACTCTTCCAAACGTCAACTTGCCACTCACTCTCCAATAAATACCACAGTGATGGTGGGGAACTCCACACCCCACCCATGCACTGACGTCACCACTATAAGCATATGCAATAGTGCAAAAGTGTATGTGCATTCATGCTTCTGCATCAAAGGGTGTGTTTCTCTGTCTGGCAGCTGACAGTGATCCTTTTCTTTGGGTTTGCAGATCATCGTTAACGGATTAGTGGGTACAAAACCAAAAATGATTTCACACATCTGAGCTATTGTGCCTTTGTCCACTCTGTAGTCGCACACACACACTTATCACATACAGCTGATAATGAAAAATAGCACTGGTACGAAAGAACAGCTTCAGCATGAATACATCAATCAAGCTAACATACAACAATGAAACCGCACACTGAACTGTTTCATAGTTTCCCAGCTATTAAATTATATGAGGGAATAGGAAAAGTAGGAGGAGGATGAAATATAGGAAAAATGACTAAGAAAATTCTAACAATATTAGGAAAAAGCAGCTGAGATGAACTTCTTCCTCTCCATGTTTATAAGGTTCAAACCAATTTTTAATATAAAAACAATCAACATTGCCTAAGGCTGAACAGAGACATATCTTATAACAACTTGTAAAAAACATACAAATCTGAAAAGACGAAGAAGACCCACTGGTTTTAACATTAATCGAGTGTGTCTTTATATTTTGAAGAGCCATGTTGCAAATGGTGATCCCCTCCAGTGCTACTGACCGACCTTGAGGGTCTGTAAAGTTCTCACGTTCTCAAGGAAACACATCAACCCGCCCTTTGACTAAGGCCAGATCAACACACACATATGCTTACTGCTATCTATGACAGACATTTTGGAAAAGTTCAAAGGTGACGTGAATTAAAAGTTAACTGCCCTTGAGGGCTTTTAAAGTGAGGAGTAAAACCATACTGACCAGGACTACAATGAAACAGAGGAGAAAGTAGGAACAGAAGCTACAATGCTACATGTAAAGGAATAAAGAAAATGTGTAGTGTCTGGAAAATGTGTCTGTCAAAACAATATCTTTGGATGACTTTGCTACAACATATATTTCAGGACACTGCTCTTTTGTGGTCATTTCTCATGTTACCTCTCTGAGATATTGTATTTAAAGGGAAGGGAACATTCCTCCTCTGTGGTACATATTCATTTTTATTGTTTTATGAGAGCAGTTTTGGGTGAACAAGTGCCAATACTCTGTATATTTAATTTAGATATTTATATGAAAGATATTTTGAAAAATTCCAAAAATGCAGTGTTTTAAGCAGTTCTTGGCAGGATGGGGAACACCTTTAAAACCATCACAACTCTCCAGTGAAACCCAGACTTATAAAATATACTTAGGAAAGCTGGCAGGTCTAAGGCAACATAAAGTTAGGTGGCATACATTAGTGTTTTTCAGTGAAGAGTAAACTAACAAATGGCAAAGCTCTGGTGAATGAATCTCAGCAGTTGTGACTGTAAATAAATGCCAATACCTCAGTGTAAACATATCTTTTAAAACTCTCTCTAAACATCTACTGTATCCGTCTATTCATTTACTCATCCATCCATCATTCCATCCATCAGTCATTAAACAGATGGTCTTTCAGAAGCCCATGTCAGGACTGATGACTTCCCTCTGCCCCTGCCATACCATTATCCCCCACATCTATCCCACCAAAAACAAAAAAGAACCCACAAAAGACACACACACGTTCACACATAAAGATACACTTCCTGCCCCCTACATTTCCACCAGATGGACATCAGCCTTTAATACACACACATAGTCAAAAATAACAGCGAAACAGTTGCAAAGAGTGTGAATGGCAAGTGTATGTGTCTATGAGGGTCAGTCCACAAAGAGAAGCCCCCAAAGAGAGCTGTCTGCCTTTGGTCCCGGGGGCCTGTCAAGAAGGATAATTGATGATGTTTTCATTACAAGGTGTGGGGTAATGTGGGGGTTGGGGGACGGTATGTGTGTGTATATGTGTGTGTGTGTGTGTTGTGGGAGTTGGCAGGTTGACTCAGCTGCCTCCTCTTTGACACCAATCACTCCTACGATTGGTACAGACAAGTCATTGCTTTCAAATGCCCTCTTATAAACACACACAACGCAAATTTTGCACACACTCCCAGTCACACACATGTACAGGAGCAATCGCATTTACAGAGGTTCATACAGACAGCAGCACACACACACACACACACACACCCACACACACACACACACACACACACACACACAGCCTAAAGCCAGTGCCATTCCCAGAGATAAAGTATCTGAAACCAAATAAAAATGTTGAGAATAAGACTAACTTGTTCTCTTGTTTTCCTCTCTCTCACTGTCCCGTCACAGTGTCACGCTAGGCCTTTGGCAGATCTGTCCGTCTGTCTGTCGTCTCTTAGGACCTCTTTGAAATCTTAATGTGGTGGCGCCTAAGTTTCTGACTGCCACTTAGATTGAATTAAGACCTAATCGGAGACATCAGGTCATAGACCACTATATTACTTTACAGTATCAAGATGGATATCATCCCTTTGTTGTAGTTTATGAAGAAATTCATGAAAACACAAATATACAAAGTCAGCTGATGTTCTCTTTCAGGCTCATTTCCTGATGTTTTTTGTAAAGCTATTAACAAGGCGTCCTGGTGACTTAAACAGTCAGATCAAATAGTTTCAAATAGAAAACTCAATTTGTGTACTGGATAGCTAAGACAAACACCCCTAACAACAATCACAGGACAGCCATAGTTCTAAACACAAAACAAATACTTAATGCTTGTAGGTTTGTCATGCATCTCTTTCCCACTTCTGTCTTATCACTGCTGTTTAATAATGGCAACAATGCTTTAAAGATATTTTATAATTGTTATAATTATGCAGACAGGTCCAAATTTATGTTGCAAAAAATCTGTGATTAGATGGACACCAAGGTCACCAGTCCAGGTGGGAGTTTCCATCTCAGACCAGGGTTACTGTGGGTGATCAGGGTGCTGACATGTCTGGGCTCCAGCAATAAACAGCAGAAGACTAATGGCATCTGAGGCAATGGTGAACTCTGACCTCAATTTTTTTTTTTTTGTTCTTTTCCTTCTGGTGTTTAGATGAGGCTTTACATATCTGGTTTGTGTTTTCTGAGCTGAGAGGTTCAGGGACTGATAAGACAGCAGAATTTCCATTTCAATAAAAACATTCAGCTCATGAGCACTTGACTTAATCATATAAATGTCTGCGGCTCCATGTTGCCTTTAAAAATTATGGGTTTTTTCTACTGATAGGAACAAATATTTGTCGAAAAGCTTAGATAAATATAGGCCAATTCTGTTCAACTATACAATCACATTTTTATAGTAGTCACTTAAACATTTCTATTCTGTTAAATCCCTCTATTTTCAATATCTGGAAATATCTACCTTTAAAGAATGATGAACGCATTCATCTATCAGTCCACCTATCCCACAGCTCCTACCCAGTTATTCCTACATCTGTGTTCTGCCACCACCCAAGGCCCAGTACCGCGAGGCTCCTGGCCTGCTCTGCCAGCGCAGAAATGAATTATATCACTTTTCACACCTGTTTCTGCTCAAAACCCCCTGCTGCATGGTGCTGTGTAAAAAAAAAAAGAAAAAAATAATTTCCAAGGGGGAGAACGATCTCCCCCAGCTCTGCTACATCTGCGTATGTGAGCGGTTAAATTAGACTCTAATTGTATTAACGGGGGATTATGCCTTCCAGTTGGGTTTTTTATACTCACTCTTGCATTTTACACATTTTAAGGGGAGAAAGGAGGAGGGGGGGGAAGCAGCTCATTGAGGGTTTGCGGGTTGGCTTCTTTTATGAGCTGCAATCATGGCTGCCCCTCGTTACACTGAGTCTGTGTACAAATAGGAGGGGAGGCGAGCCAGAATGAGGGAGCGTTTGTGATAATGTGTGTGTATGAAAGAAAGTGTGTGTCTCTCTCTGCCAGGCTAATATACCGATGCTAACACTCTGAATGCCAAGCCTCCGCCCTCCCCAACACCACCACCGCCACCCCACTCTGCTTTCCTTTCTGCACACACTCACCCCTACTTCAGTTTAGCAAGGCAACAATCTAAACGGGATAAGGGTGGTGTGTGTAGTGGGGAGGCGGGGGTGAATTCCATCTAATTACTCTATCACATAATTTCACAAATTGCCTTTTCATAGGGGAGTGGAGAGCAGAGCACAGGGCGCGTTGGGGATTTGAGGCTTGAGCTTTCATTTACTACTCATTTCTTGTTAAATTAAACAAGAAAATACCATTTGTGAGGAGAGATGGAGAGACGGAGGTGGGGTGGGGATTCCGACTGCACAAAGGGAGGGAGAGAGGAAAACAGATATTGAGTAGCAGCTTTCTTCATCACAAGCACTGTCTTTTAGGTTGTACTACACAGCAATAAGGAAACTCAGCCAGTTATGCAATCTGTTTAAAGGGGATTTTAAGTTAACATTGTAAAAATGCAATTACAAGAAAAACAAAATGCAGATCATTAACATTAGCCTTGATAAATACAAAGCTTGTTATTTGGCGACTGGCAATTGTCTGGTTAAAAGCTGGTAAAGTGGTTTGTTTGTAAATCCATTAAATGAACACCTATGCATCTAAAATGAGTAACAAAATGAGTTGAGGACACAAGTGGCAAAGCCCTCCCTTCCTTTATTTTGGGTCTCCACCAAGTTTACAGCTGCATGTCAAGCTGGCAGCGAACAGCATGCTTCAGCCTTCAGTGACAGGCTAATGTTTTGTAGTAACTCCAAGTCAACACAGCCAAATTCTTCTGACAAACGTGTCCCAACAGCACTGTTGACAACACATGAGCTCACTGGGTGTGTTGGAGAGAACTCTGTGAGCCGCGACTGTCGTCATCAGCCCAAATTCAATACCACTGCTCGATCTGTCACTCCATGCCCATCACTCTTACAACACCAGCGAAACCCCCTTTCAGATTTTTCAGCTGAACTGAAATTTTCTCATTGACTTGGATTACACAGAACACTGTAGGTACAGATCCTCTGGTACCACCAGTGCCACAAAGAACAAGAAGCCTTCTTAGCTATTTTAAAGTCCAGTGTATTACTGATGGATAAGTGAGCAGAGCAGAATGTTTTCATAATAATAAACCATACAAAGGCAGCAGTATTAATACTCCCTACCCTATATCCTCCTGGTGCGTTAGTGTGCCACCCACCTTCCCCTTCCATTCCAACTCAAGGACAGTTTCTCAGTGGCTTCAAGTGTGAGGGTGAATACCAGAAAATACACTTTGGTATACAAAATTCTATTCTATTCTGTTCTATTCTATACTAATGTTCATCTCTGCATGAATTAGATTTTGCATATTTTGTGTATAGCACACCAATCCATGCTAGTGCGGTGCCACCACACTGAGATCCAAATGTGTGTGTGTGTGTGTGTGTGTGTGTGTGTGTGTGTGTATGCACACATGCATGCATTAGTGTGTGCCTAATTGGTATTGTGTCTATCTCTAAGCGGCCAGACTCACATCATCCACCCCTCTGTGAAACAAAGGCATGTCAGCTGATGATGCCAGGGATGAGTTTGGAAAGACTGTCAGTGTCAAAGAGTCACATTGAAAATACTGTAAGAGATACTGCAAATGTTTTTGCATTAGAGGTGCTATGTGTAGTATGTTTAAACAGGGATGTACTGTATCTTGATCTAATTGATACTGACACTGAAGAATGGAAAGCTTTAACAAATCAGACCACTGTAAACATTTACCCATCACTAGAGGTATTGTTAATGTAAGTGGTTCGCCAAATTAAAACCATATTTTCTATACACAAAGACAATGCTGTTAGTTCATTTTATCTCTGTATTTTATTTCTATTTGGCTTTCCTGAGGAGTATACACATATTGAATATGATTTTTCCAACAACCTTTCAGTTTACAGCTTTGAATGATTTATCACTGTTTGCACTGCATGAACAGCAGCTTCTTCCTGTTTTGTATCATAAAACAGTATACCCTATGCACCCTTGTGTGCCTATGTGTGCATGTTATACTTTCTCAAACCTTTCCCTTCTGCCTGAGAGAAGGGAAAGGTTGATGGATCCTCCTTATCCACCTCTTCACCTCCTGGCCTCCTCCTCTTCTTCTTTTCTTCTCTCTCGTTCCCTTGACACTAACTTATATCCTTCCCACTGTTTGAGATCTAACAGCGCAGAAGCCTCCCATAAGCTCAAGTCATGGTGTAATATGACACAGTAGGTGTGTTGCTGTGTTAGTGTTTCACTAGATGTGTGCTGTGTATACTGAACTCAGACAGGATGTGTGTATGTTTCAAACACCTTTCCTTTGTGGCCCTGAAGGTTTCAGAGGTATATGGGTTAAGGTCAGGGAGTTGGAGGAGAGGTGAGTAGGTATGCATGTCTGAGTGTTTGTGTGTCTGTGGGACAATGAAGCGCTAGTGGTTGGTTTGTGATGTGGTGGTGAGGTTCAAATGGAAAGAGGAGAGCAGAAAGTAAAGGAGTAAGAGGACCTCTGGGATGTATGTTCAAACATATTTGTTAATACATACAGATGTACACACATCTGCCTATACACTTGACTTGAGAAATATTCCTCCACTTTGTTGTTAACACTAAAGAAACCGAGGAGCACACTGTACAGTGCAAATGAACGACATCAAAGACTGGCAACAAATAAATAAATAAATAAGTTGAGCCCATGCAATATCCACAATCCAACAACCAAATTACTTTCCCCAGCATCCTCCCTCTTGGTTTGTGCAATTCAAACCAACACCCACTCAGCCAAACTGTATCATGTTCTCTGTAAACTCCTGACATATGCAGAATGTGTGAGATGCAAGTTAAGTTTAAGTTAGTTTCCAAACATACTTATTTATATCCAAACTGTAATCAGCTATTTGACCCAATGCACTCATAATCACAGCAAACATTGCCAATATTTTTGAGCTATTTAAAATATTCTGCACACATGACTTCCATCACACTTTTTCAAGATGTATTTCACGCACTCATCGCCCTCTTCAGACATAGGGGCGGAGCCAAATCCAAATATGGTATTTGATAAATTGTGGATTTTTTTTTCTTTTTTTTTTTCATGCAAATATTTTAAAAGATCTTTTCAAGAAGAGTGAAAAAACATGAAATTCTTGCCTGACACTATTTCAACTTCAATCAATCAATCAAGAGTAGCTTAGTCTATATTTGGATTGTAAACATAGCAGAACATTGCGTATGATTTTTAGCTCGAATGTAGTTCATAAAATAGGAAATGCAGAGTCCTAAGGTGTAGAAAAAAATACCAGCTAACATGCAATTTAAAACAAACATTATAAAAACAAACATTATTTGTGCAAATAACATTCTTTTTACAGTCAGGTCAATTTATCATAGTCATATACACTGTTTTCCCTGTGAAAGTAAATGTTTCCCACTCTTCCCCCATCACACATATAGTGATGCTGTCAGCTGGTGCTAATGGCACTGGTATTTGTGGCTATAACTGAGTAAAAATAATGCCAAACCACAGGCCTTTACAGAATCCTGAACATCTGTTAAATAATGACAGATTTGTTCTTAATAAGGTTCATCTATGTATCTGCAGCAGTTATGGCCAGGGGCAGCTCTCCTTGGCTTCAACCTTATTCAGTTTCAGCAGATGAGGAGCCAGAGAGCAGGCTTCAGAGATCGTAGCAGATTACACAGGCTTGTGCTTTGAAGTGTTCACCGTACGAGCTGAGATACACTGAAAAGAAAAGGGGGGGTTCTTGTGATGTCAATGAGTGTATATCAGTGTCTAAAGTGTGTGCCTGTGTGAGTGTATTGTGTATGAGAAAGACAGCCCATGGCTGTGAAGTGAGGTTCAGCATGCACGCATGATGTGAAAGAGCGATAGAGAACAAACACTGTTTCATTCAACTCACCGTTAGGTGCTGGAAGAGCCATGCCCTCATGATGTTGGTGGCCACCTTAGGGAAGATTCCTCTCTTCTTGTTGCGTTTCTTTTCTTTATCCGGGTCATCGTCATCCCCTGTGCTTGGTGAGGCCACACTGTTGTCCAGGCCATCACCTGTCACATGACAAGGAACAGGAAGAGACAGTGGAGATCAGACACACAATTTGTTTACTTCCTGCATTCGCTACGCCTCTTCCTTCAAAGGGAATAAATACGATTTTGAAGGAATTCTAGAGGGCTTTGTATGCACAGACGAGGGGTATAGAGACACAACAATGGCAAGCTGAGAATGGCTGGAAAACAGCACCTCATAAATGCATTCATTTTTAATACATTTATAAATAACCCTGCCTTTCATTTTTCTCCCCCCACCACTTGAAAACAGAGCAAGCGCTTGCGTCTTTCTGAGAGAAAGAGCGGGAAGAAGGGGAGCACAAAGGACTTGTAAGGTCGCATTTCCCCACTCTCCCATCCAAGCCTGCGCAGAATTGAAAATGACAGAGAGATTTAGTCTTTATTATCCTGAGGGGAAAATAGTTATTGAAGCGTCACCCCGGCGCATTCTGCCATTTTACCTGAGGTGGAAAGAGTAACACGGCACTACAAAAGGGGAGGTTGCGATGAGGGGGAAAGCAGAAAATAAAAGGAAAATAGGTGGAAAAAAGGAAGTCAGAGACACAAACAGCACTAACAAAGCTAGCTGCTTTTCATAACAATGGCGTCATGGCTGCTTACAGCAACCTGTAGGGCTTCGATAAGGCTCTATTAAGGCCAGTTAACCTCACCTAAGGGGAACACTAAGACAGCTTAGAGTATTTGAGCACTGAGAGGAAAGTGAAAGGAAGGCGCTCTGAGGGCCTTTTCTCTGCATTCAGACTCAACAGCATGAACTCTTAGGTACGCACACGCACACACAACGCACATATTCAAAAATACCCAATTACTGTAGGTTATTCTATACAGCACCAATGGAGAGAAAGAGGCTCTTCCCATCTGTGGCTGTGAAAAGCATAATTGTTATTATCATTATTCAAAAATGCGAGCCACCCTTCAATGAAAATGATAATCATAAAAGAAACATGAGGTGAGGTAAACAAGTGGCACCCACACTGCTAGAAATTTCAGCAGCTGATAACTGACTTTTGTCCCATACTGCCTCTGTCAACTGCAAAAGAAGGGAAGGAATGTAGCAAAAATAAAAACCGCCGAAGCAGCGCACAGAATTGGATCCTGTTATTTATTGATTATACCCAAAGCACTTCTAAAGCTTTTATGTGTATTCACTGTGGCACGAGTAGATAGCTACATTCAAGTAGACCCGCGCTCCGCTAACTTACAGAGGGCGACACCCAGCACCTAGCTAAACCCTAAGCCCCGATTCATCGATAATTAATGGGGATGTTGGCGCTAATCCGGTTGGAGATGACTTTTTTCCAGCCTGCCACATCAATGGAATAATCAAGGGCCTAAAACCCAGGCCTTTGCTCCCCATTACCTCAGGCAAAAGAATTCCTGAAAGCATGCCTGGAGGGCACCTGAATTATATACACCATTAGGAGAGAGAGACTCTCAATGATCCATACGAAACAACACTCTTGGCTACCTCTCTCTCATTCCCTCTCTCTCTCTCTGTCCAACTGTTCTGGCAGAAGGAGATACATATGCACACATATTGAAGGCTTTTTAATGAAGCTCTTGTAGCAGTGGAGGTGATGCTACGGAGAGTGGGGGAGGGATATGACAAGAACCTACTTTTATAGATGATGCGAAAGTGATGCAGATGCCACCCACTGCTTATTAGCAATGCACAAATGCATATAAACAATGGTGTCACAGTCGGTCTACAGTACCATGACCAAATAAAATAAAAGTTGGACTGATGCTGTATCCACAAGGGAGACTGGAGTTCTAAATCTCTGTAAAATAATTACTTAAGTCACCAGATAATACTATAAACCATTAGGTATGTGCATGATGTTGTTTTCATGTCATCAATAAACCAAAACCCCCAAGTTCGCTTGCTATAATATCCATTGCATACATAAAAAAACACTATACCCCACACACACCCACCAATCCTCTAGACGTCTCTGTGTTTAGAAATACACTCCCATTTCAAGTTTAAGTTACATCATTAGTCCAGGACAAATGCAGCCTGGGCTTAACAACTGAGTTCATCCTGCCTACTGTTTCAGGGGAGAAATACACCCGCCCCTCTCTCTCTCTCTCTCTCTTTCTCTGTGTCTCTCAAGCTGCTG
The DNA here is from genome assembly GCA_037367295.1 of Apogon hyalosoma. Classification (NCBI taxonomy): domain Eukaryota; kingdom Metazoa; phylum Chordata; class Actinopteri; order Kurtiformes; family Apogonidae; genus Apogon; species Apogon hyalosoma. The sequence goes on along the minus strand of JAPQRP010000009.1, from coordinate 15,909,471 downwards.
GAAAAGAGGAGCGAGCTGAGCCGAGGCCCTGTAATCTAAGACCAGATTTTCATTGGAAGCAAATGCTTTCAATCCGTTGTAAAGACCGGCTCATGTTCAGCAAAGCCTACAATAACAAACGGAGGGGCTTGTCCCATGCAAGTTAGGGAAGCAGTGGCAAACGGCTGGGGTACTGACTCAGAGTGAGTGGGTGAGTGAGTGAGGGAGTGGGTGAGTGAGTGGGTAAGTGAGGGAGTGAGCAAATGAGTGGGCATGCATGCAGGCGAGCAGGCTCAGAAAGAGGTGAGAAATCGTGAGAAGCATCAGGATGGGGGGAGAAAACACAAAGGGGAGCACAGAAAGCACAGAATAGGTGATAAAAGAGGATGTTCAGAGAACACTGTTGCAAGCAGTTACACGCTTCTGCGAATGTTGCTTGTGTTCCATTAATACTATTATAACAAAATACAACACTTAATCCAGTATAAAGTCAATTCATTCATTAAAACTACTTAACATTGAAAAATATATTGTGGTATAACAAGAAAAAATATCATACTCTACTATGAGTCATACTGGACTTAGTAAAACCTAAATCTCTTTCAATATTCCCCTCTTTCCTTTCCTTACCCTGTACTTCTTAAGTCTGACCTATAGAAGGGGAAGAGGGAGGAGTAGGTTTGGGGAAGGGCTGTCAATTTTATTGGCATTTCCATTTTCACTGCAATTTGATACCAATCACCTCCACAAGGTCTGGGGCTAATTTCTGCTTTTCTTTAACCTGCTCAGTCAAAATAGGAACAGGGGGAGAGAGAGGAGAGGGACTGTGGGAGTGAGGAAGGGTAACGCAGGAAAGGTGTTGAAGCCGTGTCTGGCAGCCATGTTGAGGAAATGTCAATGGTGTTACCTCAGCCTTTGAAAAAGAGAAAGCATATGAGGGCTGAGGAAAGAGGGTAAGAAGAGGGAGCGGTTAAAAGAGACAAGCTGTGGAAGCTTAAACCGCTGCTACTAACAAAGGCCATTAAAGGGGAAAAAAATAATGGATAGGGAAGGGAAGCCATACTGACTGACACACTGAAGTTAATCAATGGAAAAACAAATCCACTGGCCACTGTGATGTGTAATTTATTTTTCTGCGATTTTGCCCTGTGACGCCCACAGTGCAAGATTTTCAATGCCCAAAAGCTCCAAAAAAAGAAAGCTCTATTAGAATAAAAATGGTGCAATTGGCATTATTAGGATTTTTATGCAGTGTCTTCCTGATTAATTTAGATATTTTGCAGGTGTATTGCACTGCTATCTCATGTACTTTTTTCCAACACAATCCTTGACTTGCTGTTCTGCCAAACAAAAAAAAAGTCTCAGAGTCACAAAGACAGAAAATCTATGATAATCCAGACAAAATATATATGTATGTCTGCAAATGACTGTAAATAGGGTAGAACGGATGACCCCCTTTGTTTAAACAGTGTTGTAAAATGTATGTAATCTAGTATTATAAGTTTCCTCTCTCACAAACATTGTCATGCAGGTACTAAGTTTGCCAATAAATGAGCTTGTCAGTCAGTCAACCAGTCATTTCATTCCATACTCGGTCAACCAGTATGTATTCAGTCTATGAAGCCACCAAATCAGTCAGCCAAGAAGTGAGTTAGTCACTCATAAAGCAATGTTGTCAGTCAAATAGAAGGCCAGAAAAGCAGCTAAAAAGTCAGTCAGCCAATCAACCAGTCAGTCATCCCTTTCCATACACAGGCTGCCAGGCTCATTAAGAGCATCAGCAGGCTGTAACTCTGGGCTGCATACATACAGTATGGGGCAGCCAGGCTAGTAAGCTCTAGTCTCCCCACGAGGAAAAGCCACAGGCACAACTCTGGGCCTGGCCTACTGATCGGCCATGACGTCTTTGCAGCTAGTTAGAGGAGGGGCTGGGAGGGGTTGGGGTGTCTGTGCTGAATCAATGCCGGACTGAAGGGGGGGCATGTTCATGTGTGGAGAATGCATGCATGCATAGATGTGCATTCGTCTGTATGTGTGCATCTATCTCTTGCTTTCTTTATGCATGTGTGTTTCTAGCCACAGAAGCCCCAAATGTTAAGTGTGTGTGTGCGTGCGTGTATGTGCATGTGTGTGTGGCAATTAGAGAGCAGGCCAGTGACTGGAAGGAGCCAGGGGCAGTTGAAATGCCCCGGGGCCAACCAAGGGAAGGAATATTTTATCAGTCCCCTCACACGCTGTATACACAAATACACACTCTCTCACAAACACACACACTGTGAGCAAACAGATAATGACATATAAACTAGGTTAGCTCTCTTTACGCATTTTTACTAGCTTCGTTAGCATTAGCTAAACAGACACTTACTTCTGTGCTCATTCAGCTTCAGTGGCTTTTATTTAAGCCTCTCCAGCACTTCATGTTTCATTCTTACCATCCCTTCCTTCCTACTTCATTACTTTTCTGTCTCCTCTCTCTGTCAGCTGGAGTGTGAGGCTGGCATGGAGGATATTTGCACAGTACTGGGGATGTAGCAGTGAAGCACTGTTGTCTTTGTTCGCTATGGGTTTGAAGTTTTCTCACTATGTAAATCAAGCAGACACTGAAAAAACAATATTTCGCACATTAAATATAGTTAAAAGTTGAGGTTAATTGGGTTAACACAGTTCAATATCCCTGCCTTGAGGTTTTCAGTCCACCTCTCCTCAACCGCTGCTTACTAATGACACTCGCGTTCCTCTTGGTATCCATCTCCCTTGTCTTCATCAGTTTTCCACATCTCTCTGTCTCAAGGCATACCCTGACATTATCAAGCAGTATCTAGGCTAATCTGTTATGATCTGATTATAAAGCGTTTCTCAGCGTAAGACAGAGATTGGTACTACCTGCCCCCTCTGTGCGGGCACACGTGCCATTCCGAGGTGTCAGCCATTTTTCTGCTGCCTGGCAAATTAACGGCCACAGATTCACCAGTCAGTCATCTGAAAAAGGCAATCTTGTCAGACACGTCGCTTCTAGCGTGGAGAAAATTATGACATTTAGCTTTCTAATAATTTTTTTTCTGCATCGAAGTACAGCTAAGATGAAGAATAAGGGTTATAGATATTAGCTTTGGTTTCAGATGTCACGAGTAGTATCCTGTTTGAGGAATCATTCACAGATGGCTAAGCATTTTGGAAGACTTTGTAAGATGTTTTTGCAAGGTTTTATAGGCCGTGGATGGACTAAGAGAGAGAAGGAGTGGAGACAGGTCCTTGAGTTTATGACAGTGGACTTAGAGTATGGGCTATTTGTTGTTGTGAGAGTGTCTTTCACTGTGTGTGAGTGACCTAGAGCTGATCTCTCATGGGCCACTCCTAGAGTTTCACACCCCAGAAAGCTCACATGACCCTGGGTTGGCTGCCCAGGCAAGTCCTAGGCCTCAGGGGCCTCCTACACTGTTCCACATGGGATACACACATTTAGCTGAGAAATTTATACACACACTCAAAACATGATACATGAAGCACACACACATGCTGATGTATATTCACGGCAGTACTGTCCCTCTCTCTTTTTTTCCTGCTTTTGCACACACATGCAAACACACACATACATTACATTCCCAGAAATCCTCAGAGGGGCAAAGAAGGGCTAGGAGGAGGGAGAGAGGGAGGGAGGGAGAAAAGAAAAAAGTGGCGTTTATTGTATTCAGGCCATTCATAAGCTCTAGACTAGAGAGGGGGGTACAGGGGGCAGCAGGCAGTGGGGGGTTACCTTTGCATGGCTCTGGAGGCCCCTCCTATCTCCAAATATTCAGGACATGCTGGAATTCCCAACTAGGGGCACATTTTCAAGCACGGCTCCTTTTACTACAATTACTCACATTGCCCATTTTACACAACATGTTCAATGAGAAAACTACAGTGAACACCACACGTACACAGTTTTCATACAAAATACTCACTGTGACCAATGGTGTTTTTCCAAAAGGAGAAAAGGAGGGAGAGAAATCCCCTTGACTGTTCTGCGGATAATGGCATGCACTGTCGACAAAACAGTATGGCTAGTCTAGACTTCTCTTCCTGCCTTTGCCAGTGAGACACTCTGCTATTTTCAGATCTTTGTTCAACCTCCAGCCAATGCATTTGGATCATATCAGTTAAGACAAGAGATTCATTTCTGAACAACATATACTCTCTGCCATACAAAAAAAAAGATTAAGTAGAGTGTCATACTAACAAATAAATATATAATTAAAAAATAAATAAATGGGGCTGCCAGGTAAACAATCAGGGGAGAACTAAGTAATTGCTTCCTGTAATCAAAGACAATTCCATTGAAGTAATTATAGTAAATAACGAGTGCTTTGCAATAACAAAGCAGGTTATTCTGAATGATGACAGTTTTGTGGATCGGTGCTGACAGATTCAATAATGACTAGTAACTGGTGAGTCATTTACAGGGGTTATTTGTAATTAAAGCACACTGGAGACTTCTTGTTGTGAGAATCTGAGCCAAGTTTGCAGCAATTATTTCATTTGTGGTGGTCTGATGAGGAGGACATCAGAAAGCCAGTGACAGGGAATGTGTTTTACTAACAACAAGAACATAACACTTATTCTGTTCAAGAGTTAATTAAAAGCATTTGTGTAAAATTCATGTCTGTAAGGGATGTAATGGAGTGCGTTGTTGTTAGTTATCAAATTGTAAACAGAAGACATTTGTGGATATGTGAGCATGGATTTCTTTGCTATGATAAATTTCTGCATGTAGATAGTCTACATCTCTATTTTTTGTTTTTTTTGTCTGTCTCTGTCTGTTCCATATAATTGCTTATTAAATTTATCTGAGTTTTACACAACAAGCAATTCAAAGAAGCCAATTTGGTCTGCGGAAACACAGAGAAAGGCATTTTCCACTTTTTGACAATTATATTATTTATCAGATAAAGTCAGCAGATCAGTCACAGTCTTATCTAGTTTATCAGGCGACTGTTTTAAAAAATGTTGAATATCATGGCTGTGTCTCATTCTGTCTTTGTGTGTGTGTGTGTGTGTGTGTGCGTGTGTGTTTCAGTGTGTTATAGCAGAGGTCCATCCACTGGCTGTGTGTGTGTGTGTGGGGGGGGGATCAGGCCTGTTGACATAGCCATAGGTGATGGCAAAAATGTCAGTGTAAATGTGACTGCTTTCTCTGTGCCATTTTCCCGTAAAGGGTCATCACCACAGGCTGGCTGACACGCTGGAAACTGCCTCAAGCGCGGGGCACCGACACGACATTAAACTGCTGTTCGCCTCCACGCACACAAACGCACACAGACAACCACTGCCTTTCATTCCCACTTCCAGATCAGTCAAGAGAAAAAGAGAGGGGGCAGAAAGAGAGAGATGGTATAACCTGAAATGAAAGTGTAGAGCAATGAATTCACCCTTTCATGTTGAGCACTTTTGCTGTGTAACTATTGATTTTTCCCCTCTTGCCTTTGTGTTGCCGTTTTCTTTTTTTCTAACCTGAAGATAGCAGACCAGAGCCGGTTCAAATGGGAGCACTTGTGAGGGGGGCCCGTGGATTCTTCAGTGAGGGGAAGTCCTCATGCACATCCACACAAACACACACAGGCTCCACTGAAATTTTGCCTCTTTTGCTGCTTTCTCACTTTTAACTCTCACTCTTGCAATTGTTTCGCTGCCTCTCTGGCTTTTGACACCTTCGACTCTCCAAGCTTCATAGTACAGCACACGAATCAAGAGAGGAAGGAGAGGAAGAGGGGGAGAGAATAAAGTGGACTATGGGAGAAGAGGGGAAGGGGGGGAAGGGATGGCAGAAAGGACAAGGACTATAACAAAAGCTAAGAGCACTTAACAGCACAATGGCACGGAGGTCCTTTCCAAAAGTCAGCTGATGCGCTGAAGGGCGTTCCAAAGTCCTTCAGTGGAGACATGGGACAAAGAGAGGGAACCTTCAACCAAACTAAAGGGAAAGCATATTTAAACTCCAATTTGATGAAAAGAAAATGCACATTTTTTAGTGCAATAAGATAGGTTTGGTAAGTGAGGCTTCTAATAAACAAGCAAAATATCACTTTTTAAGTGAGATTAAAGTTTTGAGCAACAACACACTCCCTCTGCATGGTTACTCTATAAAAGCATTGCATTTAGATAAGTTGAATTTTTGAAAATGCACACTTTCAATCGTCACAGCATCCTTTACAAGCTAAATTTAGTAAAAAGTAAATGCAGCAGTACTAGTAAGCTTATTTTACCAACCAGTTTAATGAACTAACATTAAGTGAAAACATATCATTTCACTTTCAAACATCAGTCTTTTCTCTCTGTAATCATCTCTTATGTTTGGGGTGTAGGTGCTATTAACCAACTTGCATTTGCCAGAGAGTTTACTTTACAGAGCCAGTGAGTAAAGCACTTGCCTGTGCATTTTTTCCACGTGGTAACTATCAGCCTGCCACAGCCTCTGATAAACACTTATAATACACAAGGATTTTCCCACCCATGCTAACCTATCAGCCTCAGCCAAACAGCAGCATGTCGTTAGATAATACAGGCATGCTAACCCTGCGGTGGCAAGAGCTAATAATAGTGCATTAGCCTCCACTGGGACTTTTTTTTCTCTTTTTTGGGAATAACAGAATGTTTTAGCGTCACCGAATATAATATGGTCCACACCCACAAGCTCAGGTTTACTGAAGGGGTGACTAAGAAAACAGGATAATTCATTATCTATAAAACATCCCACTCTATTCAGTCCTGTTTGTAGGTGCTTGCTGCATTTACATTTCATGGTTTTAACAAACTTTTAATAAGTAAGCATCTGTCACATGTCACATCTACTGTTTTTTCTGACTAAATTATGAAAATGCGGACCATTGTAGATTCAACAATAAAACTCTTCGTCTCAACTTCCTGCTTCTCATCAGCATGTCCTTGATAGGCACAGGATGTGGTGTTTAGGGGGATTTGTAGTCCTATCAGCCTCCCCATACACCGGCCAGATAAGGCTTTTGGGACAGGGGTAGAGGAAGAGGAAGTGAGTGGGTTTACAGTGGGCCTACTTCCTGTGTTGCATGGGTCCATGTGGGCCAGGGTGATATGCCCCCCGTGGATGCTGGGCGCTCTCACCACACAGTCCCACCAAGTCACTTCCTGAAAGAGGCAGTCCTCTCTAGGGGTGACTTCCTGTAAAAGTATGACCCCTCTACCACTAAAGGGAATCGGAGTGGAACCAAAACCCCAGACTGCCCTTTTGGAGCTTGTGTGTACAATGTATAAATGCACTATATGTGTGAGTGTGTGCGTGTTTGACACTACCATTAAGGTCTTTACTCCAAAGGTTATCAATGGTGAGAATCTCAACCCCCAGTCCCTGCTCATCTCTTTGAGTTTCACTGGCTTGAAGCGAGAAGGGACTATCAGGTTACATCCAAATGTGTGTGTTTTTGAGTGTGTGTACCTTAAGTGGCATGCCTTGCGTTGCATCGCAAACACTGAAAGTAAACTGCCTCGCTGCCCTCCAGCCCACCCTGCTGATCTTGTGTTTACCTACAGGTATTTGTTATCAAGCCCCCCTTTTTTTCTTTCTCTAAACTCTTAGAAAAGCTTGCAGAGGTCTTTATCTATCCCTATGGCTGGTATCCATGTCAAAGGAGAGGGGGTTAGGAGGGTAGCATGCTTAGTCTAGGTCAGCCTCCGGTCAAGCTTTGGCCCAGTTACAAGACACAAGAAATCCATCATTTTCCTCCAATTTCCTAACGTACCTGGGCTCAAAAACCATACTCAGTCATCTCAATGGACGGTATTTTATATTATATCCAAAAATAGCTCACAATACCTTCTTGGCTTTTATTCATACAATGATCGCAGAGGAACGCCTAATAAAACTTAACCAAAACACTTACATTACCCATGCTCTAAGGACTTTGCACATAATTGTTAAAATGTAAAGGGGGCTCTTTGGCACTTAGGTCAGGCTTGAATGTAAGAGGCGAAGGGAGCTTGAGTGTGTCTCTTTGGGGTTATCAAATGAGCGCCAACAAAAGTCTAAGTAGCATCGACCCATATTCAATAAAAAAATAAATCCACAGGGACGCTGGTTTTGACCAAATATGGCGGTTCTGCTGGTGTTTTCTTGGCATGAAATTGGCTTTGTGTGGGTGTCATTTGGAGAGCAGGCTGGTAAAGTCTGCAGTTCTTTTGTTAGAAAAGGGGGGGCTCCATGCATAATGGTCTTAGCCAGGGAGGTCTGGAACTGTGTCCATAAATTGAATTATTTCAATTTGAGGTAGAGGGAGCGAGGGAGAGAGAGAAAGAGAGAATAATCGAGAGTGGCTACGAGAGAGTGTGTGTTGCATTTACATGTGAACATATGCATGTGAGTTGATGGAGGGAGAGAGAGACTCATTTTTATTCCTCTATGGGGCTCACATTTACAACTGGGAATATAAACCAAGTTGCAGGAGATTACAGAAGAAGCCAAATGTTACCTTGCAGCTGGAAGCTATAGTGGATAAAAAGGACCACTGGATGAGGCCGCCATCACCACAACAACAATTTCCTGTCTGAAAATTACAGTTTCAGGATGACATGTCTTTCTATTCTTACAGAGAGAGAGCTTCACAAAAATAAAAAAGTTATTCCCTGACTTTTTAAGGTTAGAAAAAACTATCTACATGCCAGTCCATATTTATCTTCAACATACTTATTAATATGTGTAATAACATTTAATTGAATATTGAAGCTATAGTCATCACTGCCTTATGAATATGATGCCTTATAATAGCTGAAACAACAGATGTGTGAGTGTGCTTGTGTATATCTTTGTGTGTTGGGGTGGGGGTGAAAATATTCCTGACACAATATAATCGGCAGGAGACCATATGGCAAACTGGCAGCAAGCTATTTATCCTTATCCTCTTTGGAGGCTAAAATTAGCACTTAGCTGTTTGTAGCTTTAAGCTGGACTCCAACCACTGTGATAGGGCTAATAATAATTTAAAAAAAGAAAAAAAAAGAAAAAAAAAACAAAAAAAAACACCCAGCTGGCACAACTCCTCCTCCTCTGCTGTAGTCTGCTTCCATATTTCCCCCTCCCTTGTCCTCTTCGTTCAGATATTTCACCTCTACCTTCATTGTGCAAAACCTTATCAAATTTCCTTTCATTTCAACAACAAGTAATTTTAATCTGACCAGTTAAAATTCCATTAATATCATATAAGTATTTGGTGAGCCAGGTTTCCTTCTAAGCCCATATGTCAGGAAAGCCAGGATTTCCTGAACAAGGACCCCCTTGGCTAGCTTAAGAGCGTAGGATGATGGGGCTAATCTCTTTATCAAAAGCTTAAATAAATGTTAGTGCTGTGTGTATGTGTGTGTGTGCGCGCACGTGTGTGTGTGTGTGTGTGTGTGTGTGTGTGTGTGTGTGAGTGTGTGTGAGTTGCTAATTTGTGTGTTTTTGTGTGTGCCACGGGCCCAAAGAATACTCTTCCTCTGAACTAAGTTCTAATACCATGTCTCTGTGTTCTCCCATATGCGCTGTTCTCACTCCCTTCTTCATTCCTTCTTTGTTTTTAATTTCTTTTTATTTCATTTCCAAAAGTGGCTTCCAAAACTAAGTTAAGACTGTAAGATGAGGAACACTGTCTTACACCAACCTGTGCACTGCCTGGATTGACTACAAGAAAGCCTATGACTCAAAGCCACACACATGGATACTGAAGTGCCTAAAGCGCCTAAAGCTATATAATATCAACAGTACACTCTAGCTGTTTCCAGACCGACAGAGAACCGAGCCAGTGCCAGTTCCCACATCTAATTTTGAACCGGCCGACGTGTTCACACCAAAAAGTAGTGTTCAGGAACCGAAAATTTGGTTCCCAACAGGCACCAAGTAAAGTTTTCTAAGCAAACTGTGACGACATGAGTGGGTGTCACCAGGTTGATCTATGTTCGCCTGCTGAGGTTTCATCTCTGGATTCAGCATCGCTGCCTTCTTCTCCACAGTAGATGTTGTAGCATGACTTGGTGCAGATAAATAATGATCTGTATTAAGAGTACAAATGCTTGCAGGTAGTTTATGCGATTCATAGAACTGTTGTTATTTTCTCCATGACCACATCCACTTTCTTACGAAAGCTTTTTTTTTTTATCACGAAGCAATGCCCTCTGTTGATGATGCGTCACAGGCTCACATGATGGTATGAATGCAGGCCATTCACGTGCAAGCACTTCGGTTCCGAATTTAACTGGTGTAGGAACCGGCCCCGACACCGGGCTGGCCGGTCTGAAAACAGCTTAAGAGAATTCATCCAGAACTTGATGAGGCTATGGAACATGACTCTGGAGGCCAACTCAAAACCAGTTGCGCAGGTGAGCATCAGATGCAGCATATATCAAGGAGATGCTCTGTCCGCCCTGCTGTTCTGCACAGGCCTAAACCCCCTCAGCCAGATCATAACAAAGAGCAACTTTGGGTACCATTTCCAAAGTGGAACAACTGTCAGCCACCTCCTCTACATGGATGACATTAAGTTGTATGCCAAGAATGAGCGTGACATTGACTCCATCATTCACCCCACTCAGATAGAGCAAAGACATCTAGATGTCATTCGGACTGCACAAATGTGGGCGGATGATATCTAGGAGTGGAAAGGTGATTACAACTGAAGGAGTTGAACTACCTGAAGGGAACATTGCAGATGTGCAAGACAGTTACAAATACCTGGGGATCCCACAGGCAAATGGTAATCATGAGGAGGCAGCTCGGAGGTCAGCCACAGCCAAATACCTAAAGAGGGTAACGCAGGTCCTGAAAAGTCAGCTGAACAGCAAAAAAAAGATTCAGGCCATTAACACCTATGCCCTGCCAGTAATCAGATACCCCACTGACATAATATCCTGGCCACTGGAAGAGATACAAGCCACTGATGTTAAGACAAGGACACTCCTTACCATGCATGGAGGATTTCATCCTAAGTCCAGCATCCTGAGGCTGTACACAAAGTGAAAGGAGAAGGGCCGAGGACTAGTAAGTGTCAGAACTACTGTCCAGGAGGAAACAGCAAGCCTCCAGGAATATAGCAAGAAGATGGCCCCCAATGACCAACTGCCGAGTGAACGCCTCAGGCAACAAAAGCCCAGTAAGGAGAAGGAACCAGAGGGGCCATCATGGAAGGACAAGCCCTTGCATGGCATGTACCACCAACAAGTTGAGGAAGTGGCTGATATCGAGAAAATATACCAGTAGCTGGAAAAGGCTGGACTGAAAGACAGCACAGAGGCACTACTCATGGCTGCACAAGAACATGCCCTGAACACCAGAGCAATAGAGGCCGGGGTCTACCACACCAGACAAGACCCCAGGTATAGACTGTGTAGAGAAGCCCCTGAGACAGTCCAGCACATCACAGCAGGGTGCAAGATGCTGGCAGGCAAGGCATACATGGAGCACCATATCCAGGTAGTGGGTATAGTGTACAGGAACATCTGTGCTGAGTATGGACTAGAGGTCCCAGGGTCAAGGTGGCAGACACCCACAAAGGTGACAGAGAACAAACAGGGCAAGATGCTGTGGGTCTTCCAGATCCAGATGGACAAGATGGAGATGGCCAATCAGCCTGACATAGTGGTGGTCAATAAACATCGGAAGACAGTGGTAGTGAAAGATGTAGCAATCAAAGTGATAGCAACATCAGAAAGAAAGAACACGACAAGCTTGAGAAATACCAAGGGCTGAAAGAAGAGATAGAGAAAATGTGGGGTGTGAAGGCAACAGTGGTACCAATAGTGATTGGGGCACTAGGGGCATTAACCCCCAAGTTGAGCAGATGGCTCCAGCAGATACCAGGAACAACATCAGAGATGTCTGTCCAAATGAGCACAGTCCTAGGAACAGCTAAGATCCTCCACAGAACCCTCAGGCTCCCAGGTCTCAAGACCCAGGCCTGAAGGAGGCACTGCCCAGTTG
>JAPQRP010000009.1:15882133-15895313 GCA_037367295.1 Apogon hyalosoma | reverse complement strand
GAGGAGAGGAGAGGAGAGGAGAGGAGAGGAGAGGAGAGGAGAGGAGAGGAGAGGAGAGGAGAGGAGAGGAGAGACAATATTTATTTGTATTTCAAGCGCTTTCTTCCACATGACCCAGGCAGCAGGGTGACACCAGCCTTAATCCTAAAAGCAAACTTGCCCCTCACTCTGGGAACATGATACAATTTCCTCTTTTTTGAGGGGGCAAACCCAGGCCACACTGAGTTTGCTTATTGCCTACTAGGCAATAAAAAGTCATCAGCTACAATCATTTTGTGTGAGGCAAGTCACTAAATGTTAGTTAAAGTGTCGGTCAGTGCAATAGAACAAGATCATAAAGATCTCAGTGCATACGAGAAAGCAAGGTTGAGATTGGATGCAAACAACCAAACATCTCCTTTCCCAGGTAACTGCAGATAGTAATGTTTGAGATGCAGTAAATCCAGTTAACGCTGCATAAACACTGCTACTGGCAACAGCGAGTAGTTGTGAAACATTTTCTCAAGGCTTTTTGAGAAGCTGTTACCTTTTATGGCTTTTTCATACCAATTTTCATAAACGGCATGCAAACAGAAAGTTTCCAGATATTAAAGTGATTTTGTAACATATACATGCTTACACAGACTTAACTTGAACCCACTAGGGAGGCTGAGTGAACTTAAGGTGGACTGGTTTCTTTTCATTCACCTCTGAACTGGCTGAGAAGATATTACTGCAGTGTACACACCTCAACAGACTCCAAGACAACACTCAGCAGCACTTAACACACTCATCAGGGATAACTGTTCTGCCTCACTCTGCTTTCCTCACAGACTTAAGAATTTTCTCTCAGCATCAGATACCCACAGACACTGCTCTGATCAGTATCAAAATGCTTTTACAGAATCCAGCTTGGCTTTCTACATAATTCTCCTCATCCAACTCTCTCATTTCACCGCTTCTTTGAATCTTTTTACTGCTTTTCTTAAGTTGACTTCAATGTCTCTTTCTCTCACTCAGACGAAATCAAAGACAGAAACATGTCTGCCAGCTACTGTACTTACACACCTCCAGTAACACAGGCTGCAGACTAATCAAGGGATCCGCATACCTTTTATCTACCCACAGAGCCTCACATTTAAACAGATTACGGGAAAGCTGGACACCCATAAGACAATTACTGGACTAAGGATCTTCCTCGATAATGTCTAGACAACGTCTAGACAACCTACACAGTAAACTTAGTACCATTTCTTACTTTCTTTTAATAAGTTTGCAGTTGAAATAAATAAATAAATAATTTCAAAGCTTTGAGATCAGTGACACGTACAATGATGTATTAAATCATAAATTGAAAGTTACTAATTTTTTGGCTGAGTTTTTGCCAAAGTGTCTTTATTGATTTTAAGAACCACTTAACTCATACAAATGCAGATAGCCGTATATAAACACTAAGGTATAAGTAAGTTTAACAAGAGTTATTACATTCCATCACCATCTAAAATACAGTCTGCCTACTTTTAAATCAAATACAATAAGGATGTCATATGTGTGTTAATGTGACTTCTACAGATTCCCATGCCTTAGTGACACTTACTTAAAGTGTATGCCATTATTATCTCTTTTTCAACATAACATACAAAACATTCAAGGGAAGCTAGTGGATACTGGGAGAGAAAAGCTAGTCAGGGAGAACAAACACACTGCACACAAACATTGACACACACGGTTCTCTCTTCCAGTCTACTGGACAATCGGACCAATTAATCGGTGACTTTGAGGAGGCCACGTGAAGCTGAGCGATTGGATGAAATGCACTGATTGCTGATTGCTTGGCATCCCTGTCCATGTCCCTCTTTGCCCGCCCCAGTCCTGGAAACTGTCCAATCAGAGGAGAGAGAGTGAAACAGCTCTTCTGTGGCATGACCTTGTTGGAGGGCACATAGGTCATAGGATGGATGAATGGGTAACAACATCAGGAATATTGCAGCCTGATCAATGAGGAATCACAGCCAGGGAAGGTTATAACTCAGACCATAAAGTTGTGCCACGACACAGTGTTTGCTTATATGTGAAAGTACAGAATAAAACTATGCCGGCATTAATATTTTAATCAACAACCCAAAGAAAATGCACATCAAATTTATGCTGACAGTGTACAAACTATATATTTTCTAACATGTCTAAATAAGGTCATCCAAATAAGTAAAAAAAAAAATCTATATCAAGGCAACAGCAGTCAACTATTATAGCAAAACCAAAGAAAACGACCTAAGAGCAAGACGTCAGGCTAATACATGGCAATCTCAGACCACTACTCAGACACTAGAAATGTATGCAGACAATAACAAATAGCCTAACAGGGAGCTATTTGCCTTGGCACAGCACACTGTACTCCTTACAAATGGTCTGGGTAATTGGTGATACATATCTAATATCGCCAGTCATCGCCTCACTCCCTGGATGTTTCTGACAAGCAGAGAAGGAAACCCTGTAGCTTAAAAAACAGAGTAAAAAAACCCTGCTCCACTCCTCTGTTCAACTCGGATCCACAGCGCTGCAGCTGCCCGATTCAGTGCCTGAATGTTATTCTGTTTCCCCTCACACGCCAGGCCCTCGGAGAAGCCAAGGGGTGTCCTTACAAATTCACACAGGCAAAGAGGAGTACTTTATACTAGGAGAAAAAGAGAAGGCCCGGTCATGTCCGTAAGGGACCCCCTCCATTGCACGCATATATGATCTGTTAGCTTTTCCTCTGCCCTTGGAGTATTTTCTTCACAGAGAAGCATGATCCAAGGCTCAACAGCTACAATGAGGTTTCTCCAGAGGGCTTCTGTCTATGAAACAAAGGGGCCCGTTGGTAGGAACTAGCTAGCAAACAGCTGGGCTAATAGAGTGGGACTAATTAACTACAGGGTCGTTCTTTGACTCTCCCTGTCGAAGCTTGCTCGATGTTTACAAAGATCTCCCAGAGAAAGGGAGGAGAAAAATAAGAGGCTTTCTTCTTTGTCTGCTCTTAAAGGAGAGAGAAGACACCCAGGAACGATTTTAATGACATGTGTGAAGCAAATGTGATCCTCCCTCCATTTTTTACAGACTGCCAATGGAATTTAGTGTTAGAAAATATCATTGTGGTCTCAGCGTAAACACCCATTATGAAGATGCCATATGAGTGTCGTTACCACATGCAAAAAAAAGACTCATCTTTTAAATGACTCACATTACTCACTTAGACATTGACAATGCTGTGTAAAACATAATCTTGTTGACCCTTTAAATGTTGGTCTGCAGATGTGCTCAACAACATGGTAATGTAGACCTCACATCTTACATATACTTACAGCGGATTTGAGAGTGTGATTGCTACACTACATTTCCAGATAGACATGGGAATTTTTATACAACTGGGTAGTGAACCGTTCAGACACAAGGGCAGAGCGGAGCATGTGTTTGTCTTAGGAATAGCCCCAGAAAAAAGGCTGAGAGACTGGAGCTCACTAGTTAAAGGCCCTCAACCGTTCAGCATCCTTCCTTGCAGCTGTTTTGCTCTGCTGGAGAGGGACGATGGAGGGGAGAAGGGGGCAAGCATAGAGAGGATGATAGAGATACAAGTAAGAAGAAATTAGAGGAACAACAGCAAGCATGAAGAGCTGGATGTAAGCAAGTGGACTGGTCAAAAATCTAGATGACAATGAGAATAAGTAAGAGGAAAAAAGGGGATAGTTATTTGTTGTACAGGTTTAGAAGCTGTAGAGAAGATGAAGAAAATGGAAAGAGAGACGGGTAGGGAAGGTCAGTAGAAGCAATCAGAAAAAAGGATGAGATAGGAGTAAACAAAAAGTACAATGAAAGGTAAACATGAAAGAAAATAAAAGGGTTATGGCAAAAGGAGCATCAGGAAGAGAAGAGAATAGGGCAAATGAATGTACTGTTGGACTGAAATTGAAATTGTCCTTGACAGAAAAATGGCAGCATCACTCCAAACAACAATTGCTTACATTTATATGACAAGACCTGTGGTGGCCTTGTAACTACTGAGAGGAGAATGCAAGAAAGTGTGTAAGATGATGAAGGCAGCAGTGAGAGAGAAGACAAGAGAAAAGAAATAGATTAAAACAAAAGTAAAGATGAATCAAAGACGAAGTGAAGATGGAAAATGGGACGAAAGAGAAGATGATTAGACAGAAACAAAGAGGTGAGAGAAAGAAAAAGAGGGATAAACAAAGGTAGCGTTTTAGAGAGAGTGGGAGGCATGACAGAGGAACAGGGGGAGGAGAGAGAGGAAAGCACAAGGATACACAAGGAGAGAGAAACCGACAGAGAGCGAAATGAAAGAGAGAAATGGGAGAGTAGGTGGGAGACGAGGGAAAAGGGGAGACGTGAGGTAGGATGCAAAGATGAAAGAGCGAAAGAGAGAGTGAGGGAGGAGAGACAGGGGGTGAAACAGTCGGGAAGAGAGCGAGCAAAGTGCCAAACAGATAAATAACCAGCTTACTGGGATTACCAAGTGACTGACACACAATTTGCCAGAGCCAATATGACGTGGCAGTGATAGCTCTTAACCCATATAAACCTGAAACCGGTCCAAGATGTCCTGTGGTATTTACTGTTGTCACTGCATCCTGCTTGTGTTTGTGTGTCTGTGTGTGGGTGTGTGCGCATGCCTGAGCATCCACATAAACAACACATGAACAAACACACACTGACATCAGGGTACCTGCAGATTCCACAAAGACACTTAAAGAGCTGTAAAATTCTGCTGCTAGAGTTGAATATGTGACATGTTTAATTGTTGATGTAATTAGTGTGCCGCTAGAAAATAATGATAGTAGAAAAATAAAGCCAAGTTCTGTATAATTGTAAAATTAACTGTTAAGATACCACATATTTACATGATTTCCCTTATTTGTTGTGAGCAATGTCACATTTTCAGGACCCACAGATATTCAGTACCTACATGAATGTTTACCTCACAACTGATGTAACACTTCAGATCAGCGTACCTGATTCATTAAGTTGACACACAGCAAACACGTACACATTCACAACATCTACATTGTACACACACTTACCCACATTTTACCCTCTAATGAACTTCAACAACAAACAAAAACCTACAATAGCGGGGGAGAGGTGGGGGGGAACAGAGAGAGATGAGGAGAAAGAGATGATGAGAGAGACAGACACAGTGAGAGAGAGTAAGAGGAGGCGGTCCGAACGTAAGGAAGGGCCTATAATTGGAAAGATGTGAAAAATGAAGTGTCAGTTTGGTCAATACAGGGCAAAGGTCACAGAAGCAGGAGCCAAAACTCAGCACAGAGCACGCTCATTAGTGCAACCAATCAGATTGTGCCTGGCTGCCCCAGACCATTAGTCATCAGAGGTAGAGGCGTGCACACAGACAGACACAATATGTCGCTTTGTCCTCCCCTATTTCCCTAAAATTCACTCTTTTATTGCCCTCAAGTCCCTCTTCATATCATCACGTTCTTCATCCGTTTTTCCTTTTTTTTTTTTTACAAGAAACTCACCTATCAGACCCTCTGCTCTACTGTCTCTTCACTAGTCAGAGCATGAGTATGAATGGGAGGGAAGGAGAGAATATGAGTACACAAGGCATAGGATAAAAAGGATGACACAGAGTATGAGACAGACAGAGACAAAGAGGGACAGGGAGAATGTGGTGACTATATAAACGACTGTTCGCTGGAGTGGAAGACATGGCGGCCCTCTGCTCCCACCCAGGCTCTGCCTCCTGGCACTGACAACCCTGCAAACTGCTTGCCTTGACATCGCCTTCAATAATATATGAAGTTGCTTTTTTGCCTACAGTTTATTTGCAATGCTCCCCCACAACCACCAACCCCTTCTCCCACTGCCTCAGTCTCTCTGGCACACACACACACACACACACACACACACACACACACATTCTTAGAATGCATGCACACCAGCATAGGCAGA
The DNA here is from genome assembly GCA_037367295.1 of Apogon hyalosoma. Lineage (NCBI taxonomy): Eukaryota > Metazoa > Chordata > Actinopteri > Kurtiformes > Apogonidae > Apogon > Apogon hyalosoma. Next base: position 15,889,370 of record JAPQRP010000009.1, on the reverse strand, counting down.
GTTGTGAGGTTAAACACCATCAGTAATATTACGTCCAGTATGAAAACAGAGCCAAGTAAACACAATGTCAAACAGTAAAGCTAATCATTTTGTACATGTATTTCATTCATTCTTATGCAGGGTGCTTCTGTTCTGAGTAATTTACCAAACTTTTAGAAAGGCCAGCAAGCACCAAATGCTTTAACTTCTGACTGTACCAACATGTCAACTTTTACAGATGGTAAAAATCAGTCTGGTTTTTAGCTTAGATATTGTTTGTTTCTTGCAAAACAAATGGTTCATGAAGCAGATTTTTCCACACATTCACACTGGAGCAACACATAGTCAAGAAAAAAGTCTCCACTGACAGAATTCATGTATGAGCGATCCACTACACTATTATGCTAACATGTCCCTGAGCAAAACTCTGATTCCAATGTCAGTCTTGTTCAGCTGATCATGGCCTCTGTTACTCTACGTGGGGTACTACTTAGAACTAGCTGCTGTAAAGCCCTTCTCCTCTGCAAACAGCCTAATGTAGGCTTTCCAATCTCATCTGACCTCATAAATACATTGTTTACTACATACTTGACGTTTGATATGCAGTGTAATATAAAGCGCTTTGGACATATACACTGTGTCCCTGTACTTCCTTTCATCTCCAACAGATAAATACAGAAGGCAGAAGAAAAAAAGAACATTATCTCTTACCTTGTTCACTGCTGTTGTCGCCACTGTGCGATGTGTGCCCGCCACTGGATGGTCCCGGTGTGCCCCCAGAGCGCGTGGATGCTGTGTCGTCATGATCTCTGTTCCAGGACGTCTGTTAAAGGAAAAGGGACCAGAGAGGGAAAAAGGGTCAGTCAGTTCATCTTCTATCAGCTCCTGGTCTCTTCATGCTGGTCTTAATTAGCTGCATTGATTTTGTTTACAAACTTTACACGTATGTGCATATTTTATTGCATTATTGTCTAGAAATGACACACGCAAAAATGCATACATAAACACATACACTCCAAAATAAATTCCTCATTTGCAGACTCCTGGTTTAGTCACGTTTTGTGCATGCGTGCGTGTGTGTGTATGTGTGTGTGTGTATGAGTCCATGCAATAATTTTATGGAATGAGGATTATTGAAGAGAAAGGCCCAGACGAATACCAAGTGAACATACTGTATTAGTTCCCAGCTTTCTGAGGCATGCAATCCACGGCTGCCTCCATTTGGCTCAAACTACTAGCAGATGAAAATACAAAACAGCTACAACTTAAGATAGGCCGCAACAAGCGCCAGAGAGTGATGTCATCCCAGCCGAGCAGACCCGAGAAGGAGACGGAGAAAGAGGTAAATAACTTCAACTATTGCTACATAAGTGTAAATCCTTTGTTTTGTCCAAAAATGAAACAAAAAACTGATGACCAATCCGGTAATGCTGACTTTGTTTCATTTTAAGAATTACAGAGCCAAGATGGAGACACGCTGTAACCAAATAAGCAAAAGGAAACTTGAACTTCTTCAAAACAAAAAGCGAAACAAAAATAATACATGACAAACTTGACTAGAGTTGAGATAAATAAAAGATCCTCCAAATGCATGACTAGAGTTACAGGTATTTATATTTTTAAACACACAATGACTAGACAAAACCCGTTGAGTTCTGGCTTTCTGGATGGCAGGTTATGTTGTTGGGGGAGTACAGAACAGTGCTATACACTATAGAATAGGGAACAAATGGTCCAGACGGGAAGATAAAAGGCACACACACACACACACACACACACACACGTATATATATATATATATATATATATATACACATACACACACACAAACCAAAGTAATGTGACACATGTAAGTTGACAGATGTCTCACACACACACACACACTGCATGCCACTAGCCCAAACCACAGATTTTGTGCTGTATGAATATTAAAGTTTCTGCAACATACATACTGCACAGCTTCCAAAAAAACACACACCAACACAACTCACACACTGCCCCATGGAGAGACGTTATGTACTTCTGAACCTAAGCCAGATGTTACCTCTTATCTCTTAGTGCCTCTAAAAAGCAACATTAGTAGCGAGGACAGGAGAGAAAAGAGACTTCAAAATAGAAGGAAATGGAATCTAATGTCTTATCTTGTGCAGCTAGGTATCACAAACAAACACACAGTGAACAAAACAGGCACACACTTGCTGAAGTCTCCTGTGACACCTGTGTGAGCTATCTTTGCTCTGTCAAATCAAATGAAGCAGATATCAAGGGGCAATGTGGTGTTTGCGATGCGCTTTTAGGGCTACATGACGAAATGAGTGATAGAAACACACCTAGAGAAAGAGAGGAGTAAGAGGAGAGGAGAGGAACACACTGGGGAACAACTGGTTTCAATCGGGACACTATGTGTGGCACTGCCTCTCCAAGAATTGTTTTGAGCTCAGTTTAGTATTTAAAAAAAAGTAGACATTTAAATCATGACACGGGGTTTGTTTTAAACAAAATGCACATGAAATAAAATAACAGAAAAGAATATACAAGTCAGCAAATTCAACACATTTGGATTATATTAAAGCCTGTTTGATGTTCCTTGGCTATGAAATTATAATCCAGTGCTTACATGGACGATATAATCGTTGTTTTCCAAATTAGGCTTTAAGGCTTTACAGAAAAGAGGAAAAGTCACTGCACAAAGGCATGACTAGGATAGCGACTGGGAAGATAAACGTTGATTTACACAGTGATAAGATAGTAAGGGGATCTTTTTTTCCTCTCTTACAAATTTCTTTTTTTGCTGACTATAGAACACTGAAAAATGAAACACCCATGCATGACCGAGTAACTCCAGAAAACATCAGAAGTGAGGTAATCCAGACCACATGCTCAGCACGCAAACAGTTAACACAAGCATTGCCAGCTCCTCTAAAAGTGCAGCTTTTAAAAATGAGCAGAACTTGTTTATTCAGAGCCTTGCAAAAAAGAATAGTACAGTACCCTCGGGAACATCACACAGCAAGTATTAAAAAACCCAAGAGCCCCAGCTTGCAGAGAGGATATTTTTTTTTCATTTTCTTTTTGTTTTAATTCTGTAACAAATTCCACTTGAAAATATAATTAGAAAGTGGTGGGGGAAATGGCAAACTATTGCATTAGCTGTAATTGAACAAAAGAGCGCTTTGCCTGCTGGGAGGTGGCCGCTGAGGCCCCATGGGAAAGGGGGTGGAGCTCAGACAGGGCCTGGTGGCATCTCCGCGGGGACGGGGAGTTTATTTATAATCACAGGCCGCCTTTGGACTGAACAGGCCCGGCACTGATCTAACACGCAATTAATACACACACGGCTGAGATCACACAACCTGCACACACACACAGAAATACATACCAGTACACAGAGGTCACACAGTCTGCACACACAAACACACACCATACATAGATACCAGCACAGGTTTAGGTCATTTTACTTCCACACACAAACTCATTTAAATACTTTTCATCTACCTTCTGCAAACACCTGATTCAACTTTTTTTTTCACTCAGTTACTATTCAATAGAAGACCACACCTTGACCGCAAAACACACAGCGTCAAAAATAACACACACCCTGTGCCAACATGACTGCAACACACAATGAAGAGGCCCACCTTAGAATTATAGGATATGTAAATTCACAAGATGAATAGATGCATAAACAGAAAGCTCGAGGAAAGAGAGAAAGAGGGTTGTCCTTGTGCACACACAGCTCCACACTTGATTTATTCTGTGCCCCCTTAATGAGCCGCCATGGATTTTCTCCCTGTCTCCCCTTATGTCTCCGTCTCTCTCACTCGCTCTCTAGTGCAGGATGTAGATTAATTCAATGCTTAATTGTTTAGTAAATTCAATTTTCCACATTCTATTCTGCCTAGGTTTAGCTAAACTTCTTAAATCTGCCGCGCCAAGCCCAGGGAACCCTGTTTGAGAGCCATACATACCTTTTTTCTCTTTTTTTCATTTTTTTTCATTACCATTTTTCTTCCCTCCACCACTCTAATTCGCCATGAAAAGATTTTCCTTGCTGGAAATTCTGATTCCGCTATGATCGGTGAGGCATTCCAATCCAGTGCATTCTCATTGTGCCGCATCTAAGATGTGAGGGGGGCTTCCCTTTCTCGCTGTGCCAGGCCCCATATCATACAAGCGCTCATGCAAGAAATGTTGCCTTGCCAATTCATTTGCAATAATAAAGAAAATGGTTAAGGTTGTTGTGCTTTGCCCCCCACCCTCTGCTCTTTCCTCTTCTCTGAAATATCTTTTTGTGATGATATGGATATTTACTTTTCACTCTGTGCCAGTGAGCGTGCAGGAATAATCATATGTGCATACTTAACAGCATAGACATAAATATCTAAATAACCCCCCACACATACAATCTTCAGTGGTGGTACATCTGAATCAAAGATGACAGTCGCGCTACTCCATCCCCCAGAATGCTTTGGTGCATCTGTTCTCTGTGGTTGTTTTCTTTAACACCGTTTTTGACCTTTGCAACAGCGCTGCTTCCTCAAGTTGAAATCTGTGAGAATGCCATGTGTTGCAGCAGCAAGATGGCCTGCAATAACTCGGGACACATTCTCCCACTCAGCTGAACGCTGCTGAGGAAGCTGTTAGTGAAAGGGACTGAAAGGCCAGCTATTGTAAATTCTTGTTTACTTTGGTTTCTACTGTGACTAGATAAAGCAGGATCTGCCTCTCTGATAACCAGCCAGGCAAGTGTTCGCCCGACTACCTCTGCTTTCTCTGCTCTCTCCTCCCCTCGCTGCGATATTAGTGCTTCCAAAATGAAAAGAGGGGGTGATAATGGTATGCGCGGTGCAAAAAAGAAAGTGAGAGAGCAAAAGACCCCCTCCCATTTTATTCTGCACTCCCCTTCCTCCCCAACTCTTCACAATAGACAAAGAAAGAAGAAATAACCTTATAATTGCTGAAGGGGGTGAGGGAGAAAACTGGATTTGGTCTCTTGAGTAAGTAAAGTATGCTACATTGAATAGCCGTCAGGTACTCTTCAATCGGCTTTTTAAAACTGGTGGGTTAACCTCAAAGAGACAAGCAAAGATAATTACATGTTTGAGATAATTACCAGAGCTTTCAAAGTCCATTTAGACGACACTCGCAGAAAGTGACAAACTGATTCTCCCACTGTTTCTGTCGGTGGCCTCTTCCTCTTCAGCTCTAACTACAGAATCCTTGTTTACTCTGTGTGAGCTGAAATCCAAACAAAAACATTAACTCCACTGCTCTCCCCACCATGCTATCTAACCCCAAACAAAGCATTTTTTTTTGTCAGTTGTGAATGAAAAGGCGGTCGTAATTTCTTAATGACATGTTTTGCTGTGGTTCCTACATTAGCCTAGCATTGCTTGACTTGCAGCCGCTGCGCTGGGATGTTCTCGGTGGATCCCTTGGAGACGGGCTGTTTGTGATGGTGGCCATTGTCAGAGGCTCGCAGGGGGTTAAGGGGGAGAGGAACTTTCCATTAGCTAAGTACACATGTGTTAAGCCAGGTTATTGTTTACTTAGCCAAAGAAACCACAGCAGACCATAGGGACAGACATGGCCGCCCATCATAAGTAACACGAGACACAAGCCAAGAACTTTATTTGCAAAAGGGATCTTGTGGCTATCACAAAAGAGTATGTGTCCCACAATGCAACTTCACTAAACACTAGCTGTCTCTAATGATGCAGCACTTACAAATAAAATGTGTTGGAAAAAATGTTGTGCATACATACACATGGGTAAATGTCTGCTAAAGAAGTATTTAAGTTTATATATAAGCATCCCCTAATGTTCCTATTCTTTGAAGTCACTCTGGCCTTGATTTGCTTAATCAGAATCACCCCTACTTGCTATTCCACCACAATAATGAAGAGGCTAAGAAACACACAAGTCACGTGGTTGCCTCTTTGTATCACTTGTTGAATCCTTAACAGCCGCCCTGCATTCACTCCCCATTGGAAAAAAGGGGAGTTCAGGGGAGGGGAGGGAGGTGGAGGTTTAGAGGAGGGAGGGGGCGAGTGGGGGTCAAACCTCTCCTCTATTCAACTACAAAAGCTGCTATTACCAACAATCACCACGAAGATTCAAAAGTTTGTATTAAGACCAGCAGTGTGCCACTGTAGGAGAGAGAGGGAAAGAAAGAAAAGAGGAGAGAGAGTGTGTGTGCGCGCTTGGTAAGTCGAGTGTAACTCGATCCATACTTCAACGAGAAGCGGATAGATTAGCGATAGTGGTGTACTGATTAGGAAAATAGTGGCTGACCCCAGCAGTCAAGGTTTCCATTGAGTTAGGAGAGAGGGGCAGGGGTCACTCTTTGACCGCTACAGTTACCTAAACCAACACTGCTGGGTCTCGCTGACCTGGAAACCAGCACTTGTATGGTATAACAGTGCCAATTGTTGAGAAAAGATACTGTGATAGCACTATCAAGAGCAAATTCTTACACAGTGACCACAACACTAAACTCACACAAGCTGGTTTGTTTAGGCAAGATTGTGATAGGCACAAGCAAAACAGCAACAGATCCAAAACATATAGATGTTAGTTTTGATTGACTGCAGTCTGTTTCACATTCTTTTAACATGAATTTAACAGCAAAAATCACACTTTCAAATGATAGCTCCACAAAGACTCTCTACTATAAAAATACCACTCCACTAAATTAACTCAACAGATCATCTGCTGAGCGAGCATTCATAATAATTTAAGACCCTCTCACATCCACAAAAAGTCATGCAGAGAATATTTTTAAGGGAAATTTCAATTATTTCCAGCTCCACTTCAGCTTGCATGGCTCAATCAAATAGAGAAGCTCTTGAGAGTTGGAGTGAGTCCTCAGCACTATTAGTAGTGTTCTGCTCTACAGCAGAGAGCCCAGGCCCTCTGAGTTCATTAGCAAATTGCTTTGCCCCTCCCTGTACTCTCTGTGCAATTAAAGGCAACTGTGCAAATGACGTACACCGGCGTGGAAACACTTCCCGCTTCTTCATTGCTCAAGCCTGATTTTGGGGGTAACATGTTACAGGCACAAAGGCATTGCAATCAGAAGAGCAACTGCAGCCACATTTCCACAACAACAAGAAAGTGAAGCAGTGCTGCAACAGACATTGTGGTATTTAATGTGGACACAAGTTTTTGTACATTAAAAGCCTCTGTAACATAGAGTTTATAATCATATACATATACGTTTAAAGCTGAATGTGTGTGTGTGTGTGTGTGTGTGTGT
>JAPQRP010000009.1:15864882-15882105 GCA_037367295.1 Apogon hyalosoma | reverse complement strand
CATATATATATTATAAATAATGGGGTAACTAAAAATGTGTTTCTTGAGTGAAAAATGGGGCAAATGTGGTAGTAGACTCTCTAGGGAGAGGCAGAGAAAGGGTTAAGAAAGTCCAACTGGTGCTAACCAGTCACTCCACTCACATAGCACCTGAGGGGGGTGCTGCATTTATCAGGCCGTTCTGAACACACACATTCACACACACACAGCAGCATACACACAAACACTGCACACACGTCTGGACAGATGCATGCATGGAGCTCATGCACAATTGTACACACACACAAAGTAGGTTCACATACAAATGTGTACACACACACACACACACACACACACACACACAAGGGTAAGCCCAAACTGGCTGAGCTGCATTCACAAGCCAGAGCAGAGCCTCTCTGACTTTTTCACCTCTCAGCTCTGCTTTCTTTTCAAAGGGGCGCCCAACGTCCCACTACACTCGCTTGCATAGGCAGGCTAACAAAACAATTGCAGAACGTAAAGACATGTAAAGAATATTCAGAATATTACTGTCATGACGCAAGGGTGCATAATGCAGCAGGAAAGTCAGCTCTGTCGGATTGTTCAGTTTAATAAATTCAAAGTATTTTTTTTTCTCTTGACATTTTTTTTCTTCTCTGCTACAGTCGCCTCACTGGAATAAATTGGTTTATGAATAAATGAGCCTGCTTTCTCCGTCTTGTTAACATTGTTCTTTTGTGCAAATTCTCAGCATTTTTTTCCAGTCCACTTCAACTTTATGCCCGAGGGCATATATTAAAAATACATATGGAAAGAGATAATGCACACACAACGCAAATTCGTTAAGGATGTCACTGCCTAACAACTGCAGATAAGATGTCACACAAAAATAGCCCACAAAATTCAAAAAATATATATTCAGCCGCAAGTAAGTCATGAAGAGCATTGCCATTAGATTGACAATATAAGTATTCAGCAGTGAGAGGCATGCACCCTGTGCCTCTGCCTGTTTGGATATGCCCATTTACACACAGCCTGCTGTGGACAGTCTGCATGTTATCCTACTGGAGCATCAGCCCATCCCTCAGTATTACACATCTGTCAAAAGTTTTCCCTGTGTTTTAATACAGTCCATCCCTTCAAGTCATTTATATTATTCTGTCAAATCAATGTAAACATAAGCTTGTGTGGTTTTGCCCTGAATTAGCTATATGTAGGAAGTATCACTTTATTAAAATAGGCCATGTCTCCATCTTACAGTCAATTAAAGATCCGCATCAATGCCCCAAGCACAACATAATTTTCTTCATATACCTAAAACCCCAAGGGTTTTTAACACACTCTATTTCCATATCTACATACCATAAGGCTTCATTCTATGCCTTGACCTGTCTATAAAAAACTTTCTGACAACTGAATCCCTGGAGAATACAAGGAGCCTTTCAAAGAGACACTTAAATGCACAAGTGGCGCCTGTGTTATTTAATTCTGTTTCTGGATTAAATGAAGTATTATCTTCCGGGTGATCTTTCTCATTTCCATAATCAGACGTAAGGGCCGGGGATGAAGGAGTGCATGCGCGGTGAGGTGTGGTGGGGGTCTTCCCAGTCGGGCCCCAGTCCTCTCCCTGTCCTGCCATTCAGCCCGGAACATAAAAGCCGGTGGCTGCGTGTGTGTGTGTGTGTGTGTGTGTGCGTGTGTGTGTGTGTGTGTTTCTCTCTGGAGCCCTCCACTCAGACCAGCCACTCAACCATATGGAAGTCCGCGGATTTAAATTATTTAGCCTAATCGCTTCATTACTTTTTATGTGGGACTATCCAACTAATCCCTTTAATTTGGACCTTTGATTTTTTTTTTTTTCTCTCATCGGTGTCCCAGGGTTATAGACTGCACATCACCAAGCAATTCCTTAAAACTCTGAGATAGTTTAACTTTATAAAACATGGCTTCATACCCCGCAACCCTATCTCATCCACAAATGAATCGTACCATTAATGGCCGAAAATCCAGATTTGCATAAATCTAATCATCGTGGCTGTTATCATTATTTAACTGCAGTGTATGGACCATTAGGGTCATGCCTGTGCGCACACTACAATGTCCCCGGAGTGCCAACAGTCAGTGGAGCACATAATGAAGGCTGTGGTTATCTCTGATATCTGCACAAAAGGAAACACTCCCTAATCTACCTTTAATACCCGCTGCTTCTATAGCTTGCAAAAATAAACCTTCTTATTGGCGTTGAATCTCTGCGCTCTGAGCGAGGGGAAGGGGGGTCTCGATAAGCAATGTGCACTCATGTCTAAGGAAAAATACTGACAAGACGCGTAATGAACCGTGAACTCCACTGGAGAAACCAAGGCACCTAAACCACAGTCTCCTTCCCATCCTGCTGTTCTCTCGTGGGCTAAACAACACAGAGGCGCTGATAACGCACCGCTTTTGGATGAAAAAGACACAGAGGAAAGAGGGAGAAGCTCTAAATTAAAATCGACATGAAACAGGTCAAGTTTATGCCGATGCTTTTTCGAGCTAATCTTACCAGGTCGGTTCTGGGATCAAGTCTTAATGGGCCAATAATAGCAACATTATTCAGATTTTTTTTTTTTTTTTTTTTTTTCATTCCGATGGATGGAATGTAAAACGGCCTTAATCATATGCAAATAACAGCGCAGAGGAGTAGTGACCCAGAATAGCTGAATAGCCAGCAGGGAGAACACTCACACACACACACACACACACACACACACAAACACAGAGGGAGTGAGAAAGAGATGTACCTGATCAAGGGCCACCGATGATCTTGTGATTTCCTCGCTGTCTGATTTGGATCCGCCCTCTCTGTCGTCTATGACCAAGTCGATGGGCATCTTGCCTTTCAAGCAACTGATGTACCGGTGACAGAAATTATCACACAGCTCGTGTACCTACAAAGAAAGCAGGCGGAAGCGTCACACACTCACCCAAAAGGGATATGATCACACAAGCAATGACATGTGTGTAACCACATCACCGCCCCAACACACAAACACGCGTGTATCCAAACCTTTGACATTGAAAGTGAGAGTTTAAACGCAGCTTTGCAAACCTGAGCCAGTGGCTGCTTGCATCTAAAATATTTAAACGTCAAGAATTAATGTCACAAAATATTAATTCTGTGATATTATAACCCCCATTCTTGAATTATTCTTCATAAAGTTTTGTTAAATATTGCTTGGACGTCCTCTCGGCTCAGGCGTGTCCACTTTACGCACAAGGCTGCCGTGCGCTGCATCCACGCGCCATGTGATTTTAACTTTATTTTCTCCTCTCAAAATAGAGATATCGTCGAAAATTGACAGTGACAAGAGGGCTCAGGGGCTACAACGCACTCAACACCCGTGTTAAATTCATCATCGGTGCCCCGGGTAGTGGCCATTAGAGAAGAGTGACCCGCTTGACTGACATTTAAGGTAAACTGTTTAATTTCGTCTACTTATTACATTATCACTAGCCCACGCGCCGCATTTCGTCGCCTGAGAAGCCAAAAATACAAGACGCACAGAGAAACAACTGTAATGAGCCTTAAAATGTGCTTTCTTATTTATTTTTTTTTTATAGCTGCGTGTTAAAGAACTTAGTGCGTCTTTAATTACTGCTATTAAGCTCAAGACATAACATGAAACATAACCAAGTATTAAAAATAAACTTTAATGAAATTTCAGGATATTAAAGTTTGTATGGGTGATGTTAAAGGTGAGCACACATGCAACTGTAATCAGTCTGATATGGACACAAATCAGAGTTTTACACCCACCACTCCTTCTATCCACAGATGGCTGCCTGGGGCCTTTTGCCCTCCGCAAAGAATCGTTTCTAAACCCCGCAAAGTTCGGCTATATGTTTCACCTTGCATGCAATTTCTACCAGCATTAAACTTCATTAGAACATGCGGCGAGATTTGGGCACAGAGATATCCGTTCCAGTTGTAACAGCTTGCGTCGTGATTAAACGTGGAAGAGAAATGGCCCCATGATTGATTTTGACGCTAATTATAACCGACTCGCAAAAATACATTTATGCAAATACAGCCCATAGGTCTGAAGTGGCACAGTGGCCAGAAATGGCGAGAGAATATTACCTTCTCCAGCTCCAGAAGATGAAATCGTAAAACTTGGATGGCTTGAATCATCTGAAAAATTAAAATAACAATAAAAAATGAGTTCCTCACATCTCTTGATATTAAACAGGCACGTTTTTCTCAATACAACTAACTGCAGACGGGGAAAATATTCATATGAATGGATTTTATGTGGAACTGATATTAAACTTGGACGTTATTGCAATATGGAGAGCAGGCATCCAGTACAGACTGGAGCTGTAATAAGGCTCAGAGTCAGGGATCTATAACTAGTCGTGAGGAAAACGCTCCTCTGATAACACAATGAAAAGTCCAAAAGTGAAAACCATGAAAAGAATAACTTTCCGTGCAGAGTTCAAAGGTTTGTGACAGCTGTCTAACAGCGGCCCTTTATGTGGAGATACAACCGGGGGCCATCATGATATCAAACAGCCCAAAAAGAGGAACAGCACCTCCAATTCTGCATTAACTTTTCAGCGCCACATGGCTCTGACATAGATGTGTATGTGAAGAATCATGCAAACAACAGATGCTGTGGATGAATATTAAGCATTCGGAAAGGAATTTCTAATTTCTGATATGAAAATGGACTGTAACATGATACGTAATGTTATCTTACCAGATTATCCAATTCTGGATTCGATGAAAATAAGGGCTTTTCTGCCCGAATCTAAAAGCAAGAGCGGGGAAATGCTTAACAACAGTGCATTAACAAATACTTGTATTACTTTGGTCGTTTTTGTGTAACTTTAAAAGCAACAGATCATCAAATTAAAAATATCGACAATAAAAGCCATACATAAATAATGCAACATTTTGTTAATAATCCCACTTTAATGTGCAACAAACAGACGCCAAAAGAAAATACTTTAATATTTTATAATTTACTTCCAGTGTTGTCAATCTGCAAAATAAACTTGAAGCAGAGGAGTCAGAGCTCCATAGCCTACTTTGTGCATGCAGGAAAGAACTCAGCCAGCCCGAGCATGTAGATTAAAAAAGTCAAACTTTCCTGACCTGTTTTGCAAACACTGCTATGTCTTCATTGAAAGATTCCGATGAACAGACGTCTCCTCCTGCCACCCCGGGCTCTCTGGGGGTGCAAGTCGCTAATTCACATTTCTCAAAAATCAGTGCAAGCAAAGGGAACAGGGGGTGCCTGGGAACACACACAATAGCAAATGTCACCAGAGAGAACAGCGCCGGGGTCAAGACTACTCCAGGCTAGATTTAGCCAGCCATGCTACTCTTCAACAACTCGCCCATGGGGACTGCTGCTGCAGCCTATGCTATTATATTATGCAGAGGCTCGGAGAAAGGCTGCAAACAGCGGGCAGACTTCTGTGATTAAATCTAGGCGCGCCTAATAGCATAAAAGCTTTAGAGTCAGTCAAACAATTTCGTGCACAGGTTTCTTTCTGCATCACAGGCGTGTCTGTGTGTGGAAAAACTACACGGCTTTACGCAGTTAAGTGTTTGCATATTTGTTGATTATTTATTGTTAACGATCCATTAGATTAAATGTGTGCACCCTGGTAAAGGTCTGTGGATAGTACAGCTCCCAAAGCTGTGTCAGTGTGGCGTAAGAAAACTACTGTTACTGGCACATTTAACCACCGTAAAAACATTCTGCTTACAGATTTTAATTAACTGTCATAAATTAATAAATGACATGCAAACGTGGAGTTTCCTGTTAAATATGATATATTTTTAATTTGTGGAATCTTGGCACATTAAGCACAATTAATTAAATTAATTTCTTCGACAGAGAAAATATAATTATTTGGGCCATAATAAAAAATAATAATGCAATAGAAAAACTAAGAAAGTTAAATTAAACCGTTTTTTTTTTTTATCACTAGTCTACTTGGTCTTACAGTTATTCTTAAAAGTCAGAACGTATTTTGTCAACATGTATTTTGGAGTAAAACTGCCAACGCCATAGCTGCCCGGGATACAGACAGTGGAAAACAAAAAACGCCTGTATTTCTTTTAACACCTCTACTATTTGTTCAGTTGTCAGCCCAGCAGAGAGGCGTGTTGAACATTACTGTCTATAAAAGAATAAAACAGTGCAGAGAAAAAAGAAAAACAAAAAATAACGTGCAGCCTTTTTCTCTTTCTGTGCGCCTCCACCAGTATTTTCAGCTCCGGGTTTTTGCACAGACGCGTCACCGGGATGCCGGTCTGTCCCGGGAATTAAGCCGGTTTTGAAGACGGTCTTTACACCCACTAACCCTAACCCTCATGGCCTGGAAGCGTGTCTGACCTCCAGAGAGTGAGTTCCCCCCACGGACGGCAGACTTGCACCTACCCGTATATAGCGTCTTTATCTCTTTTGAGAGCGTCGTTAACGGAGGAGCCCATACTGGGAGGCATGGTGTTGGTGTGGGCAGTGTGCGGGTACTGGTGCGAGTGCAGCTGGGGCCCGTGGTTGAGGTGCACCGCCTGCATGGACCGGGCGCCGTGTGGGTCTCCGTACATGGTGGTCGGGATGCCCACACCGTCCATCCCGTAGTGGGGCAAGTCTTCGTACTGCACACAACAAACACGCGGGTCCAAAGTGAATTTACAAGCACAGGCAAATCACTAAGGTCACGTAAAAACACAAGCCAACAAAGTCCTCAAAGTTACTCGAAGTGCAAGAGCTAAGACTCGAGGTGTTTTCTTTAAAGCACTCACATAGGGGGAAAAATGCTTAACGTGGACAAAATATTTTTCAGAACATTTTTTTCCTGCACAAGAGGAAAGAGTTGCTTCTTTTTACTGTCTTTTTAAAATTATTCTGACTCTTGTAAAAACTTGAAAAACTTGACAAAAATTCACCTCAAGGGTTTTCACCACTTATTTGCAACTTGTTAAACAGCATATTGCGTGGGGAAGCTGAATAGTTTTATCCTTCACTATCTACTTCATAATAAATGACTTCAGATAAATATAAATTATCGATTATATGCAAACAACTTCAAAACTTGTAAAATGAGTCAAACTTAACGTGGCTCGGTCATTATTGTCATTACTAAGGCAATGTGTGGGTTTTAAAGCACCGACCTGCTGTCTAGTGTTTTCTGTAAGTGTAAAAACAAATGTCTTACACTCGTTAGTTGCAGTGTTTTCTAATTTTAAAGGCTCATAACTGTGGAGCATGTTATTACCCATCAGACATACTGTGATTAGTACATGCAACAAATACAAGTCAACGACTGTTGTGTGTGTGTGTGTGTGTTTTGTTTTTTTTTTTTTAGACGACGCCAAAAAGAAAGTGAATATTCAAACTTTTGCACGCATCAGTTTAGAGTTAAATATTACGGTCTCAACCCGGTGCTGTTTACATTAGAACCTACTCGGGCTTTGAAACTCAAAAAACGTGGACTCGGATGTAAAAAGAGTGAATAAAATCTTTATTTGAGAGATTCTTCTTTAACAGATTAACAAGAGTCTTGAATTATTGATAGTGTTAACTGAAAGTGCCAAAGTAGTGCGAGGAGGGGGGGAGAGTAAAAAGCATTATCACTTAAAGCCGAACATTTCGACCCTAAAGGAAAGGAGGTGCAAACCCCAGCGTGGTGCAGCTCCAGTGCCAAACTGAGGAGCTAAATGTGTCCAGTCTGCCCCCAACATCCATGTTTACTATCCATGTTAAGATTCCAGCCTCTGTTATGAAGCAGTCCTGAAGTGGATGAATCAAAGCGTTTGTCATCACCTCATTACTTAAAACTGCTTCTGTGGCATTATGCTAATATTGCACGTTTTTGCGCATTTTGTGAAGTAAAACAACTACGCGGCGGTGCGAAAGTGATGGTGAAATAAGGATTTTGTCTGTGCATAAACGCATCGCCCAATATAAAATTCTGACGATTAGTCGGTGGAAATGTGGAGATTTGTTTTGCCTTTATGCCCTCCCCCATTTCGCTTCCAGTAACTGGCCTGTCATAACTAATCTAAAAAACATAGCCGATGTGAGATCTGATCACGTTTCCAATGTCCCTCAGCGGGCCGGTTTATGGAGCAAACGACAGCGGCCGTGCGTAATACCGTGCCAAAAGACGCCAAACATGAAAATGTGTCTCCATGTGTCAGGGAGACGACAGAAACTTTCGCCGCGAGCGTGTGTCCGTGCGGGTGTGTGTGTCATTAAGCCACGTTACAGTGCAGGATTGCATTCAAGCACAGTACACTTGGAGAAACTTTTTACTGGGATTGCCCTACGTACCCGTTGCGCCATAACCCTCCTCACTCCCTGGTCGTCCCTTCAGTTTAGATAAATCCCCTCTGAGGCCAGGGTGGAGACAAAATGAAGAAAGAAAATCCAAGTAAATGGGAAGATGTTTCAGCCAAAATCCCGTATGCCTTTTTTCCACGGAACGGTGGAGCCAGCCCCCGCTCTCTGTGCAAGTTTAGCCCAGGCGCAGCGAATAGGTCCTCGGCTATCCTCGGAGCAGCGGCGCCAGGCTCCTTTTCCAAAACCAGTGTGAAAATAAAATAGCCCCTCAAACAAAACTGGCGACTCTCATGGCTTTTTGCCACTTCGCCTGTCAGTCAAAACGCGAGGGCTTGTCAAAAGTACCGGATGAATGATGGTCCGACGCGCGTCTCCACGGGATCGGCACCACCTAAATGTTAATGGTCACAATCACAGTTAAAAAATGAAGCAGCTCTCCTCTCGTTTTCTTTGATCACTCTCGGCTCCCGGCTTGATTTTCTTATGCAAAAGCGTCTAGAGGAGATCAAGAGGAGGTGGGGTGATAATTCTGGCTTAGGCTTTCTTAAAGGAGCCACGATCGATGCTGTGCGTGTGTGCGTATATGTGTGTATATGTGTCTGTATGTGTGTGAGTGCGTGTGTATGCGTGAGCCGCCTGCCCGTTTGTGTACAATGGATGTGTGTGTTGAGCTGAGGAGGAGCGGAGGATCTGGACCAGACTGCTGAAACCCGGAAGTAGTGGTGGCCATAACAGGTCGCGTCTTACACAACGCACCGGGCTGCAGCAAGTCGTGCAGAGAGGAGGGGGGGTGGGAGGACCCTGCGAGCCCAGCCAGCCGCACTGCGAGCTGGAACAACACAGGGATAAACACGGAACATCTACCTAAGACTACAGCTTCAGGTCTCACTCTTCTCATCCACACATAAAGTGCATTTCTTTTTTCCGCTCGCACTAGTTTGCAAGCACTAAAAACCTCTGCAACTCGGCAACTCACTTTCCACTTCTGCGCGTAACTGAACCGGTTCACAACTTTGCTGTCAGACGAAGTCAGGTATGATGTCTAAGGGCTCAAAGGTCCCAAGCGAAGCCTGAAGAGAAAATCAAACTTGAGCATCATGTAATTTGTTAATTAATTTTTTCATTGATTTTCTCTCAACAATTAAAGTTAGGCGTTTATACATGTTAGTGGTGGTTTGGCAGACAGCTTGGCCTCTGACTATTATTAACATCCTATTTGCATGTTTGCATGATTTTCTTATGGTTGAAACTTAACAGTCCAGTCTTGCAGGTTCTGAGGCCTTTAGCAACTACCTATCAACCCCTAAAGAATGTTTTTCTGCCTACAAGTGTACTAATGTGCACGTGGAGTATGAATGGTGAGAGTCCCTAAATGTCAAAGGTTTTACTTTTGATAATAGAGATGTTAAAATTCATATTCTGCATTGTTTACATTTGGACTTCTTTCCCCACAAAGCGTTCTAATGTATTTTCTCTCCCCATTCCGTAGCCATGACTTTAGTGTTATTAGCTGAAACCAACGCACTTTATAGTGATTTGCATGTTCATTTCTAACGTAAGGAATTAAAAGACTACAGTAGTTTTTCAATGCATCTGTTCTGTCTGAATAACAGTTCACTTGTCGTCCGTCCCTCTCCCCCACAGAAAAGCTGAATGGGTCGCTCCAGTCTGTCAGTGCTGTCCAATGGCAGAGAGGCTAAGGGATGGGAGCCCCCTATTGGATCTCTACATCATCGATCCGGAGCTGATTGATCGGTTTTAGGCCACATTTACGAAGAGGCGCAAAACAAAACAGTGCTTGCGAATGGAAAACACACAGTCTGCGTTTCTGTCAGATTCTACAAACTGTAAATTCAACAAAACTGAGAATATATGACGAAGACCCCCACCCCCTTTCTTTTTTCTCTCCCTCTCTCACACACACAAACTCACACACTCCAATTTACGCATCTGTTTTAATTACCCTCTTCCAAATGCACGCAGACTTTGACTAAACTTCGCAAAAGAAACCTGACCTGCATTCAGATTTACACAGTCTGGTCTTTCTTCTCTTAATTCTACAGAATTGTTACCAGTCCAACTGTAGTCTTTTGGTAATAAACCGTTGAGTGGAGTTTCAGTTTTCAGCCCAGGGGCTGTAAAAGTTTGGTCAAATATTGATGAGCTTAAATTTATTGAGGAAAATTTTTATTCTAAAGCCATTTCAGTAAAAGTAATTGGGATGGAAATTAACTAAATAGTTTTAAATTATACGTTAACCTACCAGGTTGTAAAACGACGTAAACATTTTTCATACCAGCACATACATGTAATTAACTTCAGAACTTATTTAAATAATTTAATGACATATTTTATGTCTTATGTTGTGTTTAATATAAAGGAATAGTTTCGTGGACTGGTTTAGTTTGAAAGGTGACATGAAGGGTGTGCGTAGAGTTCCTTCTTCTATTTTGTTTACTTTTGTGTGTTTTCTTGATAAACATCACACGTTCATGTTAACGCGGCTTTTTATTTATTTCTCACTCGATCACACGTGAATGGAGAGTGAGTTAAAGTGCCACATTATCTCCTGATTATGCTCATGAGGTGTTATCGGTCAGTGACAGGCTGTTTGAAGTTTTTACCAAGCAGAGTCCAGTCATCGATCATCTGCCCCCGGTGCCAGAAATGGTGTCATAACATGATAATGCGGCTTCACACATTCGGCGGTGATTCCTGTGGTAAAACTCGAGCGCTGGGACCCGATGGGACACATTTACAGGCATGAAATTACTATTAAAGCCTCCTCCTGCCCGCACGGCGAGGCTCCGGGGCGCAGACAGCGGAGGAGCAACAATACTGCGCAGGACGCACGGACCTTTTACGCACAGAGATAAAAGGGGCAAAAACACACCGCGATGACATGTACTCGTCGAGTTTATTCATTTTAATATTTCTTTGGTGAGTAACAGCTCTCCTTGTCTCCTTTTGCATATTTTCACGGAAATAAAATAATAATGAAGCAAAAACATGGTACTTTCAATTATGCATTCAGTTAAATAGGCGTCATTTTTCAGTAAGCGATCCAGGAATAAACCTGTTATTTAAACCCACTTTCGATCAAATTTATGGATTAAGTGAAACACATAAGTAGTCACGACACCACAAGGTAGGCTAAATTATAGTGGGTCACTAAGACGAATTAACATGAAAGGAGATCCCATCAGCCTGACCACTGTAAAATAACTACAATGACATTATAAAGCAATTAAGCTACTTCAATTAGGGTCTATAAAAGCAAACTGAATTCCCACTTTCTCTCCTGGAGCTGTTCTTCCGTGAGGGTCAGCGCATTTTGGCATCCTTAAAAGAGAGCAGGGGGGCAAATACCGTCATTTCTGTTTAATCCGCTTTGCGATGATGGTAATGCTTTGAGTCGTTTCAATAAAATCAGCAGGTATTACTTTGAAACGGCTGAATGTAAATTGACAGCATGTTACAAATTAACGCGTTTTTCGACGGCCTGTGTACCATGACCTGCCCTGATCACAGACAATGTCAAGTTTCAGCCTTTATACAGTTAATACAAGTACTAAAAGACGGATCATATAGGGAATTAAAAAGTCAGTTTATTCTTTTGCTATATTACGCACAGCTATTTTCCATCAGCAGTAGTTATTTATACTTTTACTTATATGTGATAAATAATGCAAATGGGAATATTCATTTTAATGCGCGTCTGTTTTAAAGTAAAAGCAGCATCATTAACTCCAGGTCAGAAATGTGAACCTCAGGCCGAGCCTTTGTGATCGCTCCTGTCTGTGACTGTTTAAAGAAACAAGGAGCAACTGGCAGCCCGAGGAGTCAAACTGAGGTCAAACTTTTTGTAGCCCCGCAGCTCTGCACCCAAACGTGTTGGGATCTGCAAAGGCCACTCAGCCTCTCTGCTTTCTGTCACTGCTGCAGCCCACTGGCGCGCGCACAGACCTGCTCCGAAGTTTTCACAGCTTATCTGTAACAAAGTACTAGTACAGTGTCACCTCTCACAACATTCAGCCGATTGGGGTACACTTAGCGGACTGTGGACTCCGGTGTGAAATCACTCAAGGACGCACTGATTTTAATTTTTTTTTTTTTCCCAGTTAGAAAGTTTAAGTCACAAGCTTTAATAAAATTAGCCGCAATGTAATCCAGCATAATAGAAGAACAGGTATAATTTATTAATTTTTCATTATCGGTTATAATCGGACATTATTATAAATGTATGCATGGGAAATAATTAAAGCATAAATATCACGCGAAATTATGTCAAATGGCAGATTTATTGTGATTTTTTGCAAATTACGCATCTCGAACAGTAATATCGAAGTAGTATGACACGAAAAACCTGATATGACTTAAGAATTGTGGTGTAAAATGACAAAAACATTGACAATATAGCTGTACTTTCTTTTATTAAATATAATGTGATTATTTTATAAATGAACCACTCTCTTGTCTTTCAGCCTGGTTCAGTTTTCCTAAATTCTACAGTTTGGTCCAAATATTAATCGGAGCTCCTCTCGTCTCTCACACACATTAATGCTTAATCATTTGCGCCTTCTACCGGAGCTGTTGGAAATTGCACGCAATGCATGGAGGCGAAGGTAGGCTCTTGTTGATGTGATAAAAAGTAAAAACAGACTGGCATAAAGCAGCGCAAACCCTTTGTAAAATGCCTGGTTTAATGTGCTTTTATTTAAATATATGTTGCATTGTGATGTACATAAGGAAAATACATGTGTGAACTTTGACTGTGTGAACAAAATAACATTACAATAAAAGTGATGAAGTTATGTGTGTCATGTCTTGCCTTTTACTCCAAGTGTAGGCATACTATGTGTTTTATTGAACTGGTTGTTAAACTTTCTCCAAAAAAATCTACCCATTTGTTTTGAAGATAAATAGGACATTAGTATTAACATTTTGGCAAAATATCCTCATATAAATCAGTGAAGATATTCTCGAGCTCCATGTGATGCACGATTAAATCTATAATGATGAAAACATTCAAATTAAAGACATCACTCCCAAAGTTGGAATATTTAATTAAATGTGGTCATGAAAGGGGTTAACTCTCTCAATGTCATGTTAAACTATTCATCCTAACTATATTAAATATAAAAAGACAGTTCTTGTTTCATATTCGCTGTCATTACGCTCTGCAGTTGCAGCTGCTTCCACCACCAGAACCACTGATTTCCCTCCCAACACTTGAAACGTAGGTGTTGTGTTAATCTCAATATGTGGATTCATGATAAATAACTGAAAATGACTGAACCTGAAAAGACAGGAGAGCTGCACAGATGTGACACTCACACTGGCATCATTATATCACACATATAGATACATATGTGATAAACAGCTTCTTTCCTATATGGTGACAAATGTGTGAAATTAAATGCATACGTATCTTACACACCCATATATAGACTGTTAAACATATAGATGAAAGCACACACATACACACTCCCATGCACAGCAGAGGCCTGTTATAATAGCTGTGCTGAACGTCTCAGTCAATTTTCACATTGTGCCACTGGTCACGGGGTCAGCAGCTCCACTTTTACTCTGAAAGGCTGCTGAGTCTGAATTAACCCCACAGACAGACAAAAAACCTCATATCTCACACACCTTCGTACCTCCCTCCCTGTCTCTCGCTCCCTTCGCAGCAGCATTTGTCACTGCTGCTATTATTTCAGGTGTGCTAATGGCATCACAGACACTTTGGCTGAGAGAGGAGAAGACAGAGGGGTGAGAGAAGGACGACAGAAGGAGAAGGAAAGTATCATCATCGTCATAAGAGTCATCGTCATGTGAACCTCAGCATCTCCTCTCTCCTCTTAAGACTGTGGGTGAAGGAGTTGGGTGAGGAAAAGGTGAGGAGGGGGCCTCATGTGTCGACCAGTCTCGCTGTTCGGGGTGGCAGTAGGTGGACGGGCTGCTGGGTGAAGATGGGGAGGGGAGGGGGTTCTGACACCTCCCAGGGAGACTGTGAATTGATCAGCACCTTAGAGAGAGAGAGAGAAAGGGAGAAGGAGGGAGAGAGACAGTGAAAGTGAGAAAAAGGGAGAGCGGCAAAGCAAAGAGATGAGGGATGACTATGAGCAGAGAACGAGTGGAAAAAGCTAGGTGTTGGAGTTAAGCTATAAAACCAGGAGGGGGAAAAACAGAGCGATAGGAAAGGAAGAGTGAGGGAAGGCTGTAGAAGAGGTGTGAAGATTCATCTTTTCCTGGATGGGTGTGGAGAATGGCCTGGGAGCAGAGCATAGCCTAGTGGTAATAAACCAGCAAACCCCAGTAGAGAAACAGCCCAACAAACACGATGAGGAAGCAATATGAAGCATCGAAGCACAAATCCTGGATATAACATTATAACTGTGTAGGACATGTCCAGTGAAGTGCAGAAATCATCACAGATCAATGTCTGAGTGAGTTTTAATATGATGATTTTGACGATTTAGTAGTGTCACATAAGGCTTTTAGATACTAAAACACTACACACACACTAGTAACTATTACCAAAAATGAAGAATTCAGTATCAACAGTACATATGTTTTTGTATTTTTCTATGTGCAGCTAAATTTTTTTTACTGATTTTGACTCATCTAAATTGTTAAATAACTTCTGAACCACTAATCCTACCAATACATTGAAATAATTCAGGTTTCTCGGGTTTTCAGTGCCTTTTTTGGACGTTCAGGGGCTCCGTAATGAACGTGGAAACACTATCATCTTCTGCAACACTGAATCACCAGTAAAATCCATAGAGTTTGACAAATGACTGTGGTTGTACACACTTGTTTCTAGGTTCAGTTAATGATATATTTTCCTGAAAAAGTGGCTTTTTCTTCAGTTTTCTCTGATTTGATGTAATAACCTTTGAGTGTAATTTTGCTTTTATGAACATGATCAGTAAATTAATTATAATAAAATACCTGATTTTCACTGAATGCAGAGGATAATATTATAATAAATAGTGTTAAATCACATTGGGAAGAATATAAGGAATACAATAATAGATCTCTACAAATAAAAAACACTCTGCATGTTTCTTTGTGCACAGGAAGATATATTTCTTTGATTAAAAAAATAAAACATTTCTTTTCAGACACATACAATGGTATTACAGAGTGTACTTAAATTTTTTCAGTGTTTCTCATGGGCTTACTGGACTCTTTAATTTTCAGAGTGAAACTGTTCCACCACATAATGGCTAGTTTCCAAATATCTAGTAGAGAGAAGGGGGAAAAAAACTTTACCAAAAACCAGCGTTTGGCTTGTGGTCGATGTGTATCTCCCGGTCTGCAGTAAACACATGGTCACCAGTTGAAAGCACTGTAACACACACGCCACATAACCACCACGTAGCATTCAAAGTATGTCAGAGAATACGATAAAGCGAGACCTGGTCCGATGCCACTTGGAGGTGAAATATTATAAGAGATAAATGCTGTTTTATTAATTTCTAATAGTGTATTTTTTATAGTTTAAAGTGTATAATTAGATGCTATAAATAGGAGGCATGGCATGTGAAGAGAGAGCTACTGGTAAAAAAAAATAGTAGTTATCTACAAAAAGCCTGCACTATAACAGCAGTCAAAACCTCAAATGAAGTGTAAAACAAGGATCATATACACTGAAGGAGTTTTCTGCTCTTATTCCTAGTTCAAGTCTCATACAGTTAAAAAAAAAAAAAAAAGTAGATTAATGCTAAAATATAATTCCAAATGACAGTACAGAGGGTAAAATTGTATTAAAATGATATGGGTCAGCAGTACAGTTTGCTCTGCAGTTCATCTAAACATGTAAAATCAAACAAAATCAGTATGATACTAAAGACAGGTTTGGTAATGTGGGCTTTAAAATAAATGGTTTACAAAGTTTTAATAATGCTTTGAGATAATATTTACCAATGCATCTCCATGAGGTTTTATACACATGGTGCAGTTCAGCAGCGGGGCACCCGTCCATCCTGGCAGCACTGAATCAGATTACTAAACATACTGATTGGCTGCAGCGGTTGCTAGTGAACCTACTGCCATCTCTCCTAAACAAAGTTATCTCTACCGAAGTTCAAGAGGAGGTCAGTGGTCACATCATCTCATTTAAGATCCCTCGTATACTGTAAGATCCTAATAAAGAGGCTTTCCAAACATAAATTCCTGTCATAACAACAAATGTCAGAGGTTCTGTGATGTACAGGAGATTGGCTTTGCTAACTGTGGCTTTGCTGAAATAAATGGAAGCAATTATATTCCTGCGGTGTGACCAAAAAAAAAAATCCACTAAGGCTTTTCAAACAATGAGATGCAAACTTGTTTTTTTTCCATGAAAAGTTCTTCTAAGCCCACATGCAAACTGTCAAAGAATCAAGGTAGCGTGATTTGTTGTAAATTTATTCCACTTAGCTTTTGTTAATTATCACAAGTGTCATAACCATCAAAAGACAACAACAGACGACTTGGCGCTCGCTAATGTTTGACACTTCTATCTTTATACCCTTTGTTCTGTCGCTCTTTCTTTCTTCCTTTGTTTATCACACATTATACCACACCTGCTTCAGATAATTATTCTGTCTCACTTTTTTTGACTTGTCCTTGAATTTCTAAATGGAGGGGAAAAAATAGATTTGAAAACTTCTATTGCAAAGAGCTGCACACAGCAGTCGACTCAGAAAGGAACATTTAAATTTGCACTGAAACTGTAAATTTATGGAGATGAAATTTTTGTATAGATTGGAAATCTTCTGTTTAAATTCATCTATTGATAAAGTTTTCTCATATATATGTAGATGATAGCTAGATAGCTAGATAGATAGCTAGATAGCTAGATAGCTAGATAGATAGATAGATAGATAGATAGATAGATAGATAGATAGAT
>JAPQRP010000009.1:15830370-15863527 GCA_037367295.1 Apogon hyalosoma | reverse complement strand
TAGAATAGAATAGAATAGAATAGAATAGAATAGAATAGAATACAATACAATACAATACAATACAATACAATACAATATAATACAATACAATACAATGTCAGGATTATTTGCCAACTCCTTCTGACCTTTGCCTGTAATAATTAGCTTTTCCTACCTGCACAGACATAAACTGTCATCTAGTGGTAATTTACTGGCAGTTTGGGTTCATTTCCAAACAGGGTCAACATCACAGGGCTACATGTAAACATTAAAGGGATTGACCTTTCACCTATTGGGCACTAGAAAAGAGTCACATGTCTGAGTCCATTATGGATCGCATACAATCTCCCAAACACATTCAGGCAGGTAAATTGTATGTGCACTTATTTTGGGACACGGGAACCCAAACACTTCTCAGAGTAACACAGGTAAGCGTCTCCGTTGATATTGGAATGACCACATGTCCATCAAAGAGCGCTCATGGAATATCCCACCATGGACACGCTGCTACAAACACAGTCAGGCCTGTCTGAGAGCCACTCGGCAGCTGACAACATCAGTGCAACCTGATCTGGCTTAATAAAGGCCCTTACCTGCATTTACTGCTCCGTTAAAACACCCTGTTGTTGTTCTACCAATTCACCACAGTATAATTGCACTGAGGCTGCATATGGTCCTCATCTAGTGCCCAGCACAAGATAAAAGCCAACAGGCCGTGTGTGCACCACGCAGGGGAGAAGTTTGTGTGTGGATGTGCGTCCATACATGAGAATTTTTTCTATGTGCATGTGTGTGTGTATGTAAGCATTTTAGGGCAAATTGGACTCAACATAACTCAGGGGATAGTTAGGAAAACTGCATGATGTCATCCTTACTGCGCTGTAAATGCAGTTGATTTAGCTTTGAGGATTTCAGCATGCAGCAGGCCTCTGACATATGCACTGTGGCTGGTGCACAGATTCCAGCTCAACATCCAGGCTTTGAAGTATTTGCTGAAAACCAGCAACGTACTCGCACAGCAGGTCAGGTTAGTCCCATTATCAGTCACTTATTGTGTGTCTTTTATGACTTTTAATTTAATGAGATGTGAGAAAGCTACTGGAGAGTAATTAAAACCTCAAAATTAAACATCGTCTGGTTGTTTGGAAAGGATAGTAGGTCAGTCCCATCTTTAGCTGACAAAACTGTACCACTTACTGCATAGAGATAAGGTCTACTATATTTTTCTAAATTAGAAACTTCAGGCGGCACTTTGGCAAGAAAGTAAATAAACTAAATAAACAGCTCAATAACTGGATTAAGACTGACAGGAGATTGGCTTGTGGACAACCTCACAGTGCCTCCTTCGTGCTAACGCCAGTGCTTTTGCCTGCTCTGCCCAGTCAGGTTTATAAAAGTCAGCCGGATTAGAGCCCAGCTGGGGCTCAGTAAACCAACACTCGGCCCTCAGACTCACACCAGCATACATGACTTCCCAAACAAATCTTGACGTCTACCCCACCCGCCTTTATTTTGGGTTCCTCCATCATTCTCCATTCCTCGCAGCCGTGACTAACATTGCATCTTGCATGTGCAAACTGTATCAACATACACACAAATACAAAACCAACACCGAAACAACACAAAACACTCTGCTCCAAATTAAAATACCAAGGCTTATTGAGCAATACTCCTCTAATGGTTTCATCCTCCAATGGTTTTATCTTTGTTGCACACATAAACACACATGCAGCTTCTCAGCCTCAACCAAAAGGAGCTGCTCTCCTCTCTTCTTACGTAAGCTGGCAGAAAATCTCCTAAATCCCTCTCTTTTGCCGTTGTTGTGTTGCGTCTCGGCTGGCGCTCCCTCTCGAAAAGCATCTGAGACCAGGGCAATTAGAACCTGAGTAGGGCCTTGGAGCATCAGACCATTTAGCATAGAGGCTAATAAGGCTGAATATCCCAAAAAAAAAAAAAGACCTATTGGCAGTGCACTGCTGATTGTGATTTGATAGAAGTGAATTACATCAAATTGCTTCAACATGTTTGATTTTCACAGTGTGATCAAAAATATAATTATTCAACTACTGATAAGGGGCTCTGTTACATTATAAAAATCTGTGTAAGATTTAAGGCAGCCAATAAAGCCCCCAAACATCTGTCCTAAATAGCATGTTAAGGTCTCCTGTATGTTTACCAGTTAAAAATTAAGTGATGAACTTTGGAATTCAAGAACTTCTTGATCTTTGGTGCAGTTTTCTCAGGTGAACATTTTTGTCAGATGACTAAAGGGAAACAGTTGGAAGAAACCTTTCAAGTGTTACAAAAGACCCCGAGTGTATGCAAGAGACAATGGGAGGAAAGGTCATAAAGAAAGGAGGAGTGGGAAAGAGGGAGTGAACAAGGCAAGAAAAAGCCAAAAAAAAAATAAAAAAGAGAGAAAGAAAGAAAGAGCAGTGGAAGGTTGCTGCTAATTCTTCCATATCTAAGCTTCTTTGCAGAAACTCCCTTTGTCTTCCAAGTCCCAGTCATTAGAGCCTAATCCTATCAACCAGGGGCTAATCTGAGGGCAGAGGGTTCAGCCCCCTCAGCTCCACAGGCCAACACACACTGAAATATACCCACACACACAGGTACACATACGAGCACACGCACAAAAACACAGGAATGCTCTCAGGTGTATGCAGGAAAATGCAAATGTCTCGACTTCGAAAATGCAAAGAAATAAGTGTACAGCAGGCACACACTCTTCTACAGACATATTCACACCTCTGTTAGAACACATCAAGTTTTAGAAAGCTAATTAAATACAAATTATTGCAGCATTACACAAAATCAATCATTAAAAAACTTCTAGTGAAAACTTCTAGGGTTTTGTGATAATTTGCTTTATGCCTGTGTGCGTGTGTGTGCATGTGTGCGTGCATGTGCGTGTGTGTGTGTGTGTGTGTGCATGTGTGCGCGTGTGTGTGTGTGTGTGTGTGTGTGTGTGTGTGTGTGTGTGTGTGTGTGTGTGTGAGATGGGAGTTGGGGGGCATAATTTTCCCACACATTCCAAGACAGCCTCTCCCCCTGCCATCATCATTCTCCTCTTTATTTCAGTGCTGACTATGCCCAAGATTAGTTATTGATCAGCAGGGATATAAATTATTCTAAAGTGAAAGCCCAACAACACAGTCATTATAGATCGACTA
This sequence comes from Apogon hyalosoma, assembly GCA_037367295.1. NCBI lineage: Eukaryota > Metazoa > Chordata > Actinopteri > Kurtiformes > Apogonidae > Apogon > Apogon hyalosoma. The sequence continues at coordinate 15,860,375 of JAPQRP010000009.1, read as the reverse complement.
TTGACCAGCTCCGATATATCATTCCATTTCCACTGCACTGCACCCCTGCCACCAGCTGAAGAAATGCTCAAATAATGAGATGGGGGATTTTTATGACTTGGGCACACTCTGCGTGACCTTTTGGGGAAGGTAGATGGATCGCATCAGCACCAAGTTCTCAAATGTGACGCCATTTGGAGAGTTCGGCCAAAATGACCTGGGAAATTAAGACAGAGACAGGTTTCAATGGAGATGAATGACCAGCCGGAGAGGTTGTCTGAGGTTACATCTCCTTTTCAAGTCACTGATTAAATATAAAGCGATTGCTACAAAATTAACCTTTCACCACAGGGAAACAGCTTGTTTTAAGGTCCTGATTGACTGAAGAAAATTAATAAAATTGTGTGATTTACTGATTCAAATTACAGGTTAAATGAATAATCGAGTGACAGGTTGCAGTCCTCCTATTCAGTCTAAAGTCTGACCTTTCACAGCCTGAAAACACAGGTCTTATTATTCATATTAGGATATGTCAACACTGAAGGATATGTTCACTGTGGACTTTTCTGTACTCCTTACAGACTTAGAGCTATTTTTATAGTGATTTCCAAAGGAATTTTTCTCTACGTTCAATCTCTCCTAAGTTATTTATTTCCACATATTGCAGTATTATCCTCTGCATTTCACATTTTTTGGTGAAAATCATGGTGTTTACCTACATTTAATTTACCGCCCATATAGATGTTCAGAAAAGCTCAGTATAATTTCAAAGGTTGTTCTATTGAAACAGAGAAAACTGAAGCAAAAGTGACTTTTTCAACAAAACATATCATTACCTGAACATAAAAACCATTGTCACCACTGCCATTTGTCAAACTACATGGGTTTTACTGGTAAATCAATGCTGCAGAAGATGACGGTGTTTCCATGTTCACTGCAGAGTCTCTGAATGCATCATGTTGCTGAGAAGATGATCAACTACATTTTACTTGAATTATTTCAATTTATTGATAAGACTGGTTGTTCAAAAGATACTGATGAATAGATCAGTGGATGCCTTTGGTCACTGTGGCTTTTTAGGTCTTTGAGGGTTAATAAGAGTATCTACGAATCCCCATAAGTCAAGCTAACTTGTGCTTTTGGTCTGTATAAAACTGACTTTACATAGAAGTTCAGATAGAACATTTGCTATGTAGTTTTTCAGATTTTATTCTTTAATATGTATGTGTCTCCTGGGAGCAGATGCATGATTATTTCATGTATATTCGACTTAAAACTGGTGTAAACAGTGTAAAACATCCCTTGCTTCCCTGTTGTTCCGTCACAGTTTGTTTTGTTGTTTCTTTGTGCAGATTTGAGAGGAGGTGGAGATGGGCTGGTACAAATGGGGGATTTTATCCACGGAGGTGTCAGAGAGTTTAGCAAAGTGTAAAATACTTAAACCATCAGGGCAACACAATCCTCTGCTGGTCACAGTATAAATCACCATATATTCTTATTGGCCTAAGCCCTTGTTATGAGTAAATACATCCACAGGCAAGAGAGGCTGGCAAGGTTCATGGGAGATTCATCCAGCAATAGCAGAGGGAAAGTCACTGTGTGTGCTTGTGTGTACGTGTGTGTGCGCACCACATACCGCTTAGGGAGGCTAAGGAGAGGATAAGGAGATCAGCAGAGGGGGAATATCACGCCTCTTAAGCATGTATACACTTTCTAACTTTTACTTTTTCACCCAAAACCTAAATAAATCTCAACTCATCTAAGCATGATAGACTTCTCTCACCCTGCTGTATTTTCCACTAAATAACCAAACCTTCCTTATTTACAGACTTTGACTCAGCCACAGTGTAGCCGTCTGACAAATTTCAAAGACAACTAAATATGTTTAACAACTGTGAATTATTTCCAATCAGCAATGCTTGTTTACAGCATTTCCGACCCACTGCATTGGAAACCCACACCGTGCATTAACCCAAAACCACCAAACATCAAGTCATTTTCCATCGCAAGCCCAAATTATTTACTGCTTTCAGTTCCTTGTCTATTTAATGGATGAATTCAGTTAACAGACAGAAGGGGGGAGGAGAGGAGTGTGAAGGGACGAAGGGAAGGAGGGAGGAGAGAGAGAGAAAAACAGTTTCATATTTCTGTAAGCCTCAAACTTTTGGCAAACAGAAGAAAAGAGAACTTGGCCTTAATTCCATCTCACACTGGCATTTGTGCATTTTAAGTTCTCGGGGGCTGCTCTGGCGGATGGCCTGAGCCCGTAAATTGGATATTAGGGGGCGATATAAAGGAGCCTGTGTGTGCTCCCGTCCCGGGGAATTATTGCCTCCAATATCCCTGCGTATGCGTCTAGGGCTTCCGAAGCCAGGCCAGATAGATCCTCATCTCATAAGGGGGCCAAGACTATATCCATCGCTCCTTAACTTTTATGAAGCTCCCAAGCTCTACAATGGGATTTGCCAGGGTGTCTTTTCCCTTATCCAAGAGGGGGGGTGTGACAATGCAGATATAGCTGCATTCTTCGGGCTCCAAAGCTCCGACCTCCTATTTGAATACAAGCATTCCAAATTGTAAAGTGGCATTCTTCTCTTTCTCTGTGAAGCCAGCTCTGTGGCAAGATTTCTCGGCGGTTTTAGAAATGCTTTTTCTTTTTTTTTGCTCCCTTCTCCATCTTTTCTCCCTGATTCTCACTGTTTTTCTGCATGCATGCCACTGTGTCGGCTATGTAAATTCTTTCATGCATCTTTTGTTTTTTTTGTTTTGTTTTTGTTTTTTTTACATATTCCACCTCTCGCTCCCTATCTCTGCACAGCTGAAACTCTTGATTAGCTCTTTCCCTCTGTCTTTCTTTAAGTCCCTCTCTCCTACGAAGGGCTTCACTGACTACCCCCCTCCTCTCGCCTTGCCCTTGTGCCCCCACCTCCACTCCCCTCTTCCCTTGGGTAATCCTAAGAAGGGGCAACACCATCAGAGGGTGTGAAATTAAATACATTACAGCATTGCGGATTAAAGTGTTTCATAGGCAGTTGCTCATCCACATCAAACTTTAGCTTTTTAAAGCCTAACATTTGATCTAGGTTAGAAACCGAGGCCAGAGGAAGGGATTGGGACACTTGTGGGCCCCAGAGAGCAGCGAGACCCACACTCACGAGAGGAAAGGACAGTGTTTAGAGGCAGACTGAGGGAAAGCAGACAGCGGCTGAAGTCTTATCCTGTTGTCAGTATAGGGAGAAAAAATCAAATGAAGAGAAATTGCAGTTTAGAAGAGGACTTGGACTAAAACTTTACAGCATTTACTGGAAGTGCCCACATACAGGAAAATAAAGCAGTTGTGTGTTCTGTTTCACAAGGCGTATATAAAAGGATAGCGTAATCTGGGAATTACTGCTTGCACACAGACTGTTCTTAACCAATGCAAACGCAGGTAGTCATACCTCTTTCAAATGTAATAAAGTTAATGTGCCATTTCCAAGTTAATGAGAATTACTCACATCGTCCATCACATCACCACAGTCTGGGCCACACATGGCTGCCATCGCACAGTGGACCAATGCTTGTTGCACCAATTTCTCCAAATTCTTATTTTGAAGAAAAGATTAGCTTTCTATCCTGGCCAACTCACTGACATTTTAAGGAAAGGTAGTACTTACATTAATAAACCATCATTTCTGCAACACAGCCTTTACAAAATAACTGTAGTATCAATGCTAGTATTCTTTCTAATGATGGTTTGGTGCAACACAGGTTTCATGACAGCATGAAAATGTTTGTTGGCACACTATTTTTCACTCTGATTATATGGCAACATTAGCTCATGTTCTACAAAATAAAGCTGTAGCAACAACAATATAAGTGTTTCAAGCCATGAAAAGAAAATGTAAGACAGTAAGACAAAAGGAGAATAATTGAGAAGTTTCTGTATTGAACTGAGACAAAAGTGAATAAGTCACCCTTGTCCAAAATCACTGCAACTTGGTGAAAAAAGTAGATGGTTGTGGTAGTTTTTAAGAAAAATAATGACAGAAAAGGAAATACATCAAACAGAAAAAGTGGAATCACATCCATGAAATTCATGGATGCCTCAGTTAATTTGACACTGATTTGTTCATTACAGCTCCTCTGAATGTCTTAGACCAAGAAATTGTAGAATTAAACACAAATGATTTTGGAATGCATAGTATAACTTCTTCTGTGCCCTGCTTTGGGTACCTGACCAACCAGATGGCGGTCTGTGAGCGCTTCCTGGTGATGAGGTCAGATGTGAAAGGAAGCAAGTCCAGCTGGGATCGGTCCCTTTCCCTCTCTCTCTTTCTCCTTATTCCACTCCTATTCTAATGAGCCTCCAGGGACACTGGCTCTCACTTAATCCACTCATCTATTTTGACTTCCTTTGCTTGAGAACAGCAACCTCAGAGCTCCGGTAAAGGTCATGTTCTGTCAGCTTTGTTCAGTGACATCTATTGATGCAGCTCCTACGCACAAACCCCGAGTTAGATTTTAAAGCCGACAAAGCTTTGGCATCAAACACCAAAAAATACAAAGCAGTTTGTCATTATATTAGCAATAGAGGAAAAATAGAACAAAATCATGTCCATATTAGTATAACTGAGTGCACAGACAGAAGAGAAACCAACACAGCTGTCAGTGAGACTAAACAAAACAACTACTTAAAGATCTAACACAGGCAACAGAAACATCTGTTGGTGGCTAGACATAGCAACGTTTTATGAGAGGCTTCGAGCAGGATAAGGTGGCAAATGCTACTCGCAGAGTGAAATTAGCTCCATTATTATGTGCAATATTATAGAAGTGTTGGCTGCTTTGCAACTGACAATCCATGTTTTTCATAAAAAATGTGATATTTTTCTTTTTAACAGTTAAACCCAAGCTGCAATTAATATATGCTAGTCTTCTTAGGTGACAAAAATGTTTGAAAGTTTGAAAAAGAAACTGTTTACCTGCTTGTACAATGACACAGACCTAGAGATCTACACAGCACTGATGTTATTTTCCTTTATCATGTATGGTAATCAAAGACATCTATAGTATTAGTTTTTACAAACAGTTGTATATTAGACGTCAAAATTAGCATCAGATAAATGTAAAGCCACTACTGTATTAATGTTTGAGTCATTCTGAGACTGTCACTTATCAAAAAAAAAAAAAAAGCTATGAAATTGAGAAAGAATCATAATATATTTTTAAGAATGAAAAACCAGCTACAGATGTTAAGATTTTCCCTATAATGGACTCATAATAAATCTCCCATCTCCCTGCCATAATCTGAAAAACAGAGAATACCTGCCCCGAGATCAATCTAAGAATATCACCTACTTATCTAAGCATGAATGACCAAAATGACATGTGCTGAGTTCCCTATGTAGCTAACCTGACAGATGTATTTACATCTCCACCTTGACGGATGGGGGGAGTCTTTGTGTAGAGGCTGACTGAAACATCTAGGTTGATGCTCCTGTCATCGTACATCCAGTGTACGAACAAGCTTTCGCCAGCAACAAGTCAATCATCCTCGCCGCTCCTCGGGTAAACACTGAAAGAGCTGCCACGCGCTAACCAGCCAGCACGCCAGGACACTCACCAACAATAACACCAGAGGAAAAACAGATTAATAAAGAGTGAAAGAGGAGTGAAATAAAGATAAACACAAACAGAAAAGAAGAGCAGTCAGAGGTGGTTGGTGGGGAGGGGAGGGGGGGTTAAGAATGCTGGCTGGCTGTGTCTCTTTGGTGAAATCTAAATGAGAGTGTATAATATGGGCCCTTCATAGGATTGATCCAGAACATTCCCCCCTTCACTGGGCTTTTCTTCCTGCTCAAATTGAGGGATTACCCCAGGAGGAAGTGCTTTGATTAGGCACAATAGGCATCTATCCTCTGTTGATTTGTGGGATTGAGGAGGCAAATCCCTGACAAAAAGCTGATACAGAGAGCGAGGGTGCTGGATGATGCCTGACTAAAAGGTACGGGGGAGTAGGATAGTTCCATAGAGAAACAGCCGTGGATGGCCTCTTCCAAAAAATGTTTGGCAAACAAGGAAAAAGGAAGAATCAAGGTTGGGTCAGAGGTCACATGTGAAGGAGGGGGAGGGGGATGTCTTATGAAGTTCAGTGTGAACCACAATGGAGAGTGGAAAAAAATGAAATAGAGATGCAGACTGTTCAGTCACTGACACAAACAGCTGCTTCAGCAGGTTTTGTCGAAGCTGTTCTCAAACTTTAACTGGCGAGGTTTTATAGCCACTCTGTGCAAATCAAACAAAAGACTTCTCTGTACAGCAAAGAAAAAGAAAATTACACAAATGTCATGGTATTACAGAAAAATTAAGTCCAAAAATCACATATAAAAGTTGTAAAATGTAAAATGTTTAAGTTTTTGCTGAAAAATTACTGCATGGCTCACTTGTGTCAATTTCATTTGTTTTAAAGTTAGAAATTTGGAAGGTGTTTTCACTGATAAAACTCCATAATTCAAAGACAAACCTAATAGTTATAATAGTAAAACTTCATAGACACTGATATTTCCATTGATTTCCTTGATAAGGCACCATTTTTTTTAACTTTAAAGTACTTCTCTGTTTTTTGGACAAAAGCAGCTACAAGGTCAAATGGACCAGCCACTTTTACAAACCATTTACCTCAGTTGCTCATTAAGAGTCTCTAATCCTCTCTTTCTCTGTGGTTACTGTTACAAGGGACCGTGGACGGTCCCTGGGCCCGTCAGGCAGGCCTGTTATCCCAAATAAATCAGGAGCTCTTCTAAACACTACTGTTATCCAGTTTCCGTGGGGACTGGAACTACAAGGCCCAGACAAACGTGGGCTGGGTGGGAGTGTTGGGCGGGGGATTTTTGTCGGATTTACACATATACGATTTCAGAGTTTCAACTTGGTTCCCCCTCCCCAAGGCCAGAGTCCAGGCAAAAAAGGGGCTGCCAATGTTGCCAGTGTCAGCTCAGACTGCATGTGTGACGCCCAAAGGTGCAGTCATGGCCACACACGACACTAAATGAGAGTCCAACATGAGGTGTCAAAGTGGGCGTGTTGTACCTGGACTGAAACTACGACTTCTGTGAACTAAAAGAAGAAAAGTTCAAAGGAGGGGGGTTCTAATTTAAATTCTTCAGTCCGGTCTCTGGGATTTGGTTTAATGAGCTGAGAAGCAGGGGTAGACAGCTGACTCCTGATCTGTGTGTGTGTGTGTTTGTGTGTAGGTGTGTGTGTGTGTGTGTGTGTGTGTGTGTGTCAGTTTGTGTGTTTGTGTGCACACTTATTAGAGGAGTTTTCCCACCACTGAGCCCCAGTGTGCACGTTTGCAAGTTTGGTTTGCCAGACTACTGTGGCCCTGCACACACACCCACACACCCACACACCTACACACACACACACACACACACTTTCTCTTTTCTCTGAAGCCTCTCCAGTACTGGAGACTCACACACACTCACTGTAAAGAGTCCAGAGGTTTGCCAAACTGCAGCAGACTGGGTTTCCACTTAGAAGCCACAACTCTCCCTCCCTGTCACTGCTGCCACTGAAACTGGTCAAAGCTGGCTGTTTTCAAGGCTCCAAAGCTGTTGGCAGAAGCTGTTGGCAGCCTTGTATCCTTTTATTTTTCATTTCTCTTTATGTCTGCCTTTCTGCAGAAGAATGTGTGTGTGTGTTTATACAGTATATATGTGTGTGTTGCATTCACTCAAACAAGTGGCATCTAAAATATGGAACAGCAAGCCCTCACACAAACCCTGACTAACTGACACTTTACACGTCACGCTAATCCGTCCTGTGTATTCATGCTTGTGACATGACGTTGGGGAAAAGTCACCATTTCTCCAGGGTTTGACACAGCATCAGCAGCCTTCAGCCAGCGCCTTTTCTTCTCCTGTTGTTCTGTTTTTCCACACACGTCATTACCCTGAAGGAAATGATGCTGTAGGCCTTCTGCTCTCTGGCAGAGAAGAAAGACCTGGAAAAATAAGTAAGATGCAGGAGGGGAGCTTTGGCTTATGACAGTTACTCACTTTTATCAATACATCTCATGCTATTAAAGCCTCAATACTGGATATTCTAAAACATCAAGTCTGATAGAAATATTGGTGCAAACATGGACTTAAGGAGTTAATATAAAAGCTAAAATCCATATTGACTATGTGTGTATTGTTGCTTGGTTACTGTAATTCTATTTAAAAGTGATTTTAAAAAGTTAAACCATTGAACATAATATAATTAAATGTGTTCCTGTCCTCAGATGACTTATTGCTTGGACTAACAACATCAGAAATGTAAATCCCTACATAAACATTCGGTAGGCTACATGTTGTCAATATCTGGCCTGTGAAATTTGCAGCCTTGTTAGGGAGGGTGACGGAGAGGACCAGCTCTGGCAGACAGAGCTGAATATGACACTAGTGTTAATCTCTAACCCTGCAGGGGAAGCAGGCATACAGAGGGATTCTATTACATCTTTCATTGGGCCCCAGCGGGCCCCATCCTGAACAGAGGGATTACTGAGGGCTCTAGCAGTCACTTAGGCATACACTGCCCCCGACCAAAAATCCACAATCCACCTCTGACATCATCAACTGGGGACAGCTCTGAGGAGTGCATGTCAGCAGGAAAGCAGCCTCACACTGATTTACAAGAGGCAAACAATTAGACTTCAATTTTTCTTTTTTTCAAATAAACCGGCTGTGGATCATTATTTGTTAATGAACACCAATTGAGTGAAATGAAACTTATCATCAGCAGATGTGATGGCTGAGGCCGGGACAGTGGCACACCGCCCAGAAGTAGGCCGATGTGGGTGGAGGGTGGCAGTGTAGTGAGTTTGTAAAAGAAAAAAGAAAACACCAGAACAGAGGAGGGAGTAAAGGAAAAACGTGAAAGGCTAGAATGAGAATGAGGGAGTGATGCATTTGTATGGAAGTGTGTGAGTTCAGGACAGAAGTCAAGCAAAAAAGACGCAAGAAGTAAAAGAGAGTTAGCTGTTGGCAGGAACAGCTGCCTCTATGTCTGTGCTTCACATTGAACATGAAGCTTCTACCACATGACAGTGTGTATGAGTGTTTCTGTATGCCCCGCCATCCATGTTCTGTCGTGTGCGAGATAGATAGCACAGATAAAAACGACAGCTCTATTGAGCTGCTCTGTTGTGCACCTGTCTAGCAGTATTTCTTTCTGGCCTTATTCTCCTGGATTCCACCGTGATTACCCAGCAACATGCCGCTTCGCTGAGACATCAGCCTGCAATTTACATCCAAATTAGAATCAGATGAATAAGAAACAGCTCTTTTCTTTTCTTGTCTTCTGGCCATACCTCTCTTCCTCTAGGCCTCCATTTTCCCTCTCTCTTTCTTTCTGACCATATTGAAGCCAAGTTAGCACAAATGTGACATGACTTCCACTGAAAGCACGCTGAATGTCTCTATCAAAACAGCTCTCTGAAGTGGGCTAATGCCTAAGTTTGGAGGGGGTTCAGTAGAGATGAAAACATTGATCTGACTCACATCGGAGCTCCTGTGAGACCAGTAAACTCAAGTACAAGAACGACACTGATTAAACACTTTAACATAGAAGAAAAACATGTAAATCGAAGTCACACTGAAAAAAATATCATTGTAGCTGAAATTCAGGGTGTCTCTCAAAAGGTATTTTCCTTTGAGTTCTATGTTTAAGATTGATTGTAAACTTTTTCAACACATATCTCAAAGCCCCTCTTGTGACAAAATATTCTCAAATGATTAAAAAATAAAATGAACAAATGCTGAACGGTAACCATAAACAGAAATGATAAGATCTTGTGCATTGTATAAGGAAATGCTGATCAGCATTTAATATTAGATCCATTAAAACTGACTTGTTTCTCATCTGCATCCTCATTTCAGTAACTATCATACAAGTTTGTGCAGCAGCTCCTTTTTGGATGGAGCTCCACTTCTTCCTTCAGACTCCACACCAACATGTTTGCTCTCCTGGCAGTGGCAGAGTCTGAGGGGACATGCACAGCAACGCTGTATGACTGGTGGGCCAAGAGATCACAGAGACACAAACATATGTTCACTGGCAGCCTTGAACCCTGGAGACAGAGACTGGCAACCTTTTAACCCCAGCACACTCACTCAAATATACACTCACATACAGTAGAGCCGCAATTAACCTTAAAAGTATATGGAATTCATGTGTATAAAATAAACACTTGAGTAAAACCACAGAGAGATCAAGATGCACGCACAAACACTTTCATGCTTCAGTGCAGGTGCACATCATGCACACAAATGCAGGCAAGGCACACACATACACATACACACGCACACACACACACACACACACACACACACACACACGCATACACACACACACATACTGATTCTCACATAGCCCCGTCCAGCAAGTGATATTTTGTGTTATTCATGAGGGAGAAAATATTCAAATAATCATGAGCTTCTGCTTCTGTGCCAAACACTGTTTCGCTGGTCCATACTGCAACATGAGAGAGGGAGAAAGAGAGAGAAAAAAAAAAATTCTTCTCCCTGTTACACCCTCATTTGACTGGATACATTTCTTTTTTAATCACTGTTTATTTCCTCATTAAGTGTGAAATAAATTCCGGAAATGAAACGAAAACCAACCAGGGAGTTACAAAAGTAATAAACATTATACTATATCATAATAAATAAGGAGAAATCAAGCAGAAATGACACACTTCAGTTCAGTTAAGTCATGTGTGCAAATCTTGATAGTTTGTTTATGTAATTTTCCGTATTCAAATATTGTCATTCATGATCTGGTCTTGGTTGATAGTTTTTGTGCATCTTCATGAAAACTTTTTCCTTCAAAAAAGTTTAGTTTTGACTTTGAACTTTACATAATAAGCTTATATTGGTACATAGGTCCTGTCATGATGCATGGAGTTATGTAAATGGCATTACAAACAGAAGTGACGTAACAATTGTATTGTAATCTGTATTTTGTTACTGAAACCATCTGTCAAATTCTAATCATATTACAGTTATCAGTCACAATGCTGGTGATTACAAAGGTTTTACATGTGATTGGATAATATTTGGTAAACACTAACCACACCAAGGTGGGACCTTCATGTATGTTTTCCCTCTGAAATCAGAAAAGGGCTCTAATGTGTACTATAAAGTGTGTATTGCCAAAATTAAAACATGTTAGAAAAGTAATTATTAGTTACATTATTCTGCTGAAGTATTACAAACAGTAACACCACTTATTAGATTCTAAACAGAATTACTAGTAACATACTAGTATATTTTAATATAGTTATAATAAGTATAATATGTACTAGTATTTAACCTGTTACATTTCTAACCCAATGTTCCCATCACTGCAAGTAACACACTGAAAAAACATGTAACACATGAGCGTAGATGATGATATTTTTCAGGTATAGTATTATTGTACTGCATGTGTGTCCCATAACAAGAAGATAAAGTATGAATATATTACAGAGAAATGAAATATCATATTTTATACATTCCTGTAAGTAAATTTGGTTATCAGCAGCTCACACATATGAAGTCTAAAAGTCTAACAACATTTTCACCAGGTGGTTTTACTGCTATATGAAGTGCACATCATCCATTCACTAAAGCACTGTGTCTTGAAGTGTCAAAGTGTCACTCAACCCTCTTCCCACCACAGTGACTAAAACAAACTGGCTCAGCGGACCTGGTCTTTGTTCTTCCTGTGTTAGCTGTCCGTCATTTTGATTGGCAGACAAGTGTCAGAGTGAGAGAATGTCACGGGAAGCTGGGAAGAGAGCAAAAGCCATTGCGGCGATCTCAATATTTCATCTCGACCCCCGAAGAAGGGCTGCGTGCTCTCATAGTTTAAATTCTAATCGTGTTAGGGCACAGGGGCATGTCATTTAGAAAGCCTGCCTTGGATTCCTCATTCCTCTGCTTCCCTCTCTGGCCCAAACAAATTATTAGGAGATTCCATTATTTCTCCATTATGCATATGTGTTTGTGTGTGTCTGGGCGCTACAGGCCGAGGAGAAAGAGCATGAGTAAATAGGCTTGGTTTAACTCATCAAGGGCCAATACATCTGGCCCTGGACACAGCTGGGGTTCTCAGGGGTCTTCAAATTGGTTGTCATTATGGCCAAGATGCCAGTGTTTTGCCTCTACTAATGTCTCAGTCAGACTAATCTGTGTGCAAAAAATGCTGCCGTCATATATTTCAGTCACTTACTGTATAGCTACATTGAAAAACATAGGAACTTTGTGTAGAAGACAGTTTCCTCTAGGATGCACAGTAAAGTCAGAACGTTACAAAGAAACACACATTCTCCTCTCCACCTCCTGTATATATTTAGAATCAACATTTGCTCTTCCTCTTAAAACACTCACTTCACTTCTCACAGGACTGGATCTAGTGATATTCAGTTTTTATTTTGTAGAACTTCTTCCATACATATCAAACAGCACAACAGTAGTCCCACATGACAGAAATATTAGTCAAGTCTTAATTGCCCATTTGTCCAAATTATTATCAATAAATTATCCAATAATCTTCATTGACAAACAATCTCAAAGGCAACAAACAGCATTACACTGGTAAATGTGCACTCAGACACACACAGCAATAAAGCTTCCCTCTATGGAGATCATCAGGATAGCATAAAACATATTGTACATGAGGTTTTTCCATTCATTATAAATGAGTGCAGTGGGACTTTTTCAGATCATGAAAGATATAAAGAGAATTGTACTGCATTAGGCGATAATCCATATTTCTGCCCCCGGACTGTGTGTCTCAGTTATTTTTGGCAATGTCAGCTGGCTGTTTTAATGGGCTGCATATTTATAATGTCATGGTTTTATATTTTACAGCCTCAAAAGGATTTCCTGCAGTCACAGGGCCATAATCATGGTTAGTTCATAACTCACCAGGGATTATTGATGCACTTTCACATCAGCATAACATATCCCATTTTCTTCAGCAGATGCCATTGGCCAAAGCACCTGACAGCATCACAGGGAAATACAGTTTTAAGCACACGCTGGGTGCCGAACATCACACAGGGGAGTTTTAACATGTCACATATGACTTTTCACTGATTGTCACTTGATCTGTCTTTGGTTAGTTTTCATTTGTGATGTTGATTTCTCACTTCCTCTTTGCTCTTACAGTTTGTGTGGTCATCGGTTAGTGTCATTGCTGTATTTGTGCCTAAAGCTGCAGATAAACTTGCCTTTTGATCACATTTGCCAATGTCATGTAAATAATTGTAAGGGTTTATATAATGCTAAGTCTGTAATCATGATAGAAAAAACCCAGCAGCTCCATTGCAGATGGTATGTAAGGCTCCTGGATGTGGCATGTTGTGTTGGTAAGCATGTTTCTCTCTGCCAATACACATAACAACACCATTATTTTCATGATTGTTATCAGTATGTCACTGATTAAACAACACCTATAAGAAGGACTCATAGCAGAGGCCAACACCCTTGGCTTGAAGAATAATAAATAATAGAATAATCCCCACAAAGACCATACACTGCCTGAACCATTGGAGATTGAAGATTACATCTTGCATATGCATATCATTAATTTCTGAGGACATACACAAACAACATGTCATACATGAAGGAACCAACATGCATACATGAATGCATGGCATCATTTTGTCTCCATAATTATCGAATAGCAGCAGAGGTTCTGTGTATTAAGATACAACAGCATGTGACCAAAACGGGGCTTGGACCCATTAAACCAGAAACTGCAGGACAAGAGGCCGTTTTGCTCTGCTCCCACAGCACCTCCATTCAGATCCCTTCGCCTCGCCTTCCAGACTGTCCTCACTTGTTACAATGTGAAGACTCCTGTCAGTAAATCAAGTCAGAGGGGATCATTTAGTCCTAATGGCTCTACTACAACTGGACCCCCTGTCTTTCCAACAACAGGCCCCTCAGCATTGCAGCCCAATGTGGCAAAATGTCACCTCTGAAATTAGCCATCAAGCGGTGGCAATTTTCCTCCTAGCTAAATTGCTAAATAAGTAGCGGGGCTGTAATAGGTAGCAATCTGGGGCTAATCTGATGAGATCATTTGGAAAACGTTGGACTGGGGGTTGAAAAGATGGGAGGAGGGCTATGTGTGTCTGAGTGTGTGTCTGTACCTGTGTGAAATGTGTGTATGAGGTTACATCAAAAAGAGCATTTTTAGCCACACATGCACAAAAAATGTGCATGCTCACGAAGGCGTGTGTTCGTATTATATGCACCCATGAGGATATATTTATATATGCATGAGTGTGATCAGTGCCAAACATAATCTAAGTTTACACGGTGTCTAAGGAAACATGTGGACACAGCTGGATGGTCATGTGATCACAACAGTGTGTATAAGGAGGTAACACGATGAAGGGGGCGGGGGGTTGCATATTATTGTCGGCGGGCACCAGATGCCAGCTGGCAGGGGCACAAAGGGAATAGACAGAGAGTGGGCTGAACAATTACTGTTATTCATCGCTGAGCCAACAGAGAAGGTCTCTTCCATTAAGAAGCGCACAGGGCTGGATTCATAGAGATACAAGTGGATTTGGAGCCTAACAAACAGGAGAAAATAGCTGTCGATCTTCCTCTACAGGTTGACATGTTACACCCGGTAAGAGTAAAATGCACAAACTCTGACTAAACCCACATCTTCTGTCTCAGAGGAGAAGTGTCATGCAATTACACTACCAACCAAATCTTGTAAGTCTTGTGTAAATAGTACCAGATCATTATTAACTCTAAATTAAAGGAATATAATTGTAATTCCTTTATGTAACTCACACCTGAATGATGGGTTTTCCTTTGTCTCAATATCTGTACAACCTAATTTTCTCCTAACCCACTTTTTCAAAGAGAACTACAGCAATTGTTATTAAGTTGAATCAGAATGGGGTCAGTACTGGAAGCAACTCGGCCCTGTGTTTAGTAATTAACATTTCACTGTGAATATCTCATTAGAGGAGACAAAGGTTGCTAATAGGAGGCTGGAATAGTGAGTACATGTAGCTGGAGCGACAAAGCCCCTCCAGTTTTAGTCTGGATGCAATCAGTCATTTATCTAGTAAGAGCTTTATATATTATTGGACTGGACGGTGCCGTGTTTCTGCTCCTCTACAGGTTAATGGTATGCAGTGAATTGAATTTAGTGATCAATTTTATACATTTGTTAAAAAACATACAAGGATAAACTTTCATTTTATGTTATTGTCCAGAAATCCTTCAAAAAGACCAAAACATGACTTTATCCTTTCTACATTTAGAATTACCGTAAGCAGCTAAGCACTGCTGCTCATAGCAAATGACTCCAAAGCCCATTTAATAGGGACATTTTGTGATTTTGTGCCCTAAAATTGATCTCCAAGGCTCGCTAAATGGGCTTCAACATTATTGCATTTAACTTCAAAACTGTATACAACTGGCAAGAACACCAAAACAAGTCATTCAGCTCAAGTTTGGAGGTTTTCTAAACAGCCAGAAAAGGAAAAAACACACACAGACAAAAAGACTACCAGAAGACAGAAACCAGGCAAAAACTCATATGCTTCCAATATGGTGAAATACAATGTAGTCACATTTTACCCCCTACCAAGAACAGGAAAATGACTGTCACTCTCACTTTCCTTAAGCCTCATCTCTTCTCCTCTTCCTATGAATCGAGGAAGACTGCACATTTGGACAGCTGCCTCTATTGGTAAAGCACCTTTTTGATCGGCCAGACCTGTTCTAGACCTCTGAGGCCTCATCTCCCTTGATAACAAGACAAAGAGCGTAAATGTGTTGATAGTGGCAGACGGTGCTGGAATTCTGGGCAAATGTGTCAAATTAGTTCTCACGTCTGGGCCTCATTCCTCTCCACCTTACTGTGATCCCTTGTCCTTTCTCTCTGCTGCTCTTTACACCACAGTCATTCTATCCCTCACTCCTCCCACATGCACCTCACCATTCCTCCTGTGACCCTGTCCCGAGTTTCTCTGTCCTCTTATACATCCATATCTACACAGGAACAGGCATAGGGTTGAGGAAATGGGAAGAAACAAGAAAAAGTACATGCTACGACAATAGTGTTAACTCATCTCACAGATCCTCATGAAAACCACAGGAGTCATTCTGGATTGCAGGGGAACTGAAATTGAAAACCATATTTTGTTTGTACACTGCATTTCACAAGATCTGCAGAGTTCAGCAGTGTCTCAATGAAACTCTCAAAAAGAAAGTATAGCAAAAAGAAAGTAGAGCTTTTAATAGCAAAAGGGTTACACATATAGTTCTGTGTAGAAGTATATACTGAAGCATAGATTTAGTAAAGTAACATTTCCAGTACAAAACTCTTCCAAAGAAAATATTTGCTCTTGTTGCAGTGAGATTGAGGCTCTTCATAAAAGGCAAAGTTTAATGACAGTTAAAAGACACTGACATTTCCATCAGAGATGTCAGAGTTTTGTAAGGTATTGCAGTGCATGAGATTTAGCTGGACCCATTGTTAGTTCTCTATCTAAATAAAAGAAAGATTTTCAAGGGCCATCACTGTGCCTGTCATCGCCTATGAAATGACTTTGCAAGGCTCGAAAAAGCAGAAAAAAAAAAATTCAGTTTCTTCCTCTTCTTCTTCAGTTAAGCACATCACACACAATAACTGTGTGTTTGACAGCCACTATCTATATTTTCACGTCTCACTTTAATGGATTTGGTCTAAAATTTCCTGGGTTTAACCATCAAAAAATTTCACACAAATCTGGGTCTAGCATTTGTTTTGAAAAATATTTAAAATGGAATGGACAAAGTATTGGAAAATTACACTTTCCATTCATTATAAAATTAGTATTACTATTAATTTTCCAGTCATGTACTTGTACACCTGTTAAGTACACATATCACTCTATCACTAAATGACAGTATCGTGACATCAGAGAGAAGTCTTCTGTTGTTGTCCAATGAGACATTAATCACTGCTTGAACTAACGGTAAAAAGTGCTGAATTCTACCAGAGCACATGCTGTGTGTGGTGTGTAGCCTAGAGTATGCTGTATGTTTGTGTGCACTATCAAAGGTAAAAAAAACAGTCAGGAGTATGAATGTGGGTAAACACAAGTGGGAATATAGAAAAGTGCGTTGTGTGTATGACCCTAGGACATTCTCCTGTGTGTCCTCCCAAGTTTTCCTTAGATGCGTTTCTCTCCTACTTCTGCCCCACTCCACCAAAGGCCATGTTGTAAAGCCAGAGCTCAAAGCCTCTATATGATACCATATAAAAACCTCTCAGTAAGGTGCTCTGTGCTTCCAGTGAAACCCCTGAGCAAGGTTATAGTGCTAACATGTACTGTATGCTTTACTTATGCATGAGCCACCCTTATGCCATCCGGGAATTCTGATTCTTTTCCCGTGATAAAATTTGCATGGCCTTACCCACTCCAAAGGGAGTAAATGATTTACCACTAAGGCTTACGGTATGGTAAGTAAGCAACTAATGTTAATTCAGCCTTTTTTCTCATCGGGTATCAAGTAAAGGGCACTGCTACATTTACCCTCTTTTCCTCTTTAAACATGTGGAGAGATTATAGAAGGGTAGAGAGACAGGGAAAGGCTCCGCCATGTCACGCCACATGTCATCACATGCACTAAATATTTATGTGATGTTTTTGTGAGGATTTTGAACTTTACTCAACAGAAAAATTACCCTTTTTTTTGTTTTTTTTTCGTTTTCATAGGGTAGTGATAATCCCAAAATATACTACCTTGGATCAGATAATGTGATTTGATAAAGAAAATGTTAATTTCAAAATCCACTGAGCATAATTAATAAAGAAGTTTTCATTGAAATTGGTTCCTTTTTTACTTACGATACATGTGGTCTCATATTTTTGCATGTCTAAAAGGGTATGCATTCACTTATTCATTTATTTGCCACCCTCAGCTGGTGCTAATCTGTTTACGAGGCAACCCACCCTGATCAGGACCAGGACAGAGCAGGCCATGTGTGCTACTTACAGCCCTCCCTCACCGCATCAGAAAGCCTCAAAAATTCAAATCAACATTAAAATAGTTTTATGTGTAAGTAAGATTCAGGGAACTCCATTATTTTTCCCACTATTTGCTTGAATAATTCAGGGAAGATAGCTGAATTATGGATAAAGTGTACAGTTTGAAGAAGGGGTTCATGTGCAGCCCGGGGCTATAGCCTAGCTTTAATGATGTCTGGAGATGGTGGACGGGCGGAGGGAGAAGTCGTTAGCTTCACAGTCATTTTCTCAAGGATTAAAAACATGCTCTTAAAGCAGCAACCGAGTGGACCTGTGAACTGAAGGGGACCATGAGGTATGGAAGTATACAATGTGGAAACATTTGGAGGATCTGCTGGATCATAATCTCCTCAGAGATGGTTTTAGTTAGTTTGGTTTTAGTCTAGAAAGTGATTCTAGAAGTGTGAGTAAAACAGAGACAGAAAAAGGGCCACGCAATCATTTGATGTTCTATGGATACATCTAAATAATAATTGTGCTTGTATAAGTGTGTTGTTTCTCTATCTTATCTTAGTTGCTTTGTCTCTCTAGTTAAAAGTTTATCATGTCACAGAATTAGGGTCCTCAAGGCAAGTGATAGAAACAACAAAAAAGAAAAAGAAGAATCCAAGCTCTTTCTACAATATCAGTATTCAGGTTTTTAGTTACACACACTTCTTAAAGGCTTTTGAATCACACATTATCCACACATGCAGAATGAGCCACCTCTTAGTTCAACTTCAACTCACTACTCCCCTGTTTAAGAGTCTGGAATCTTAAACTGGCACAGCAAGGATTTATGCTATTAGCCGGTAGCAATGACATCCAAAAACACACACTTACCCACTCACACACATAAACACCCTTCAACAGCCAGCAGGGAGTCTTCCTGTTCATACTCACTCCAACGGGGAAGCCAAGTGCAGACTACTCTCCTAATTACCCACCTTCCTCTAATTATCCAATCATAAAGCCATTAGCAGTCTCACACCATATTAACATGGTCCCGCCTACATGCCAATTTGTGCAGTGCCAACATGAAACTGGAAAGGATTTTTCTGCATATAACCTTACCAGGTGCGGTATCATGTAGGGCAAGAATGTGCTTTTCTTGGCCCCTCACAAACAAAATAATAAACAGGATTTCACAGCAGCTTGGATGTTGATTTCATTTCCAAATCAGTGTGCCGCATTTTTGTCAGTGCCTTTAAATAATCCTGTGCCTACAACATGTACATCTGGAGATGGAAAGTGTGGTTTTGTGCCATTGTATAGGATTTTATATGGTAAGCATGCCTGTTTTAACGGGTGATAATTTGTTTTTCTGAAGCTGAAAATAATTATTCCATGAAGAGAGAAACGGGGTTGATGATGACTTTACCAGATGCTTCTATGCTAGGTCAGTGGCTGCACACACTCAGTTTGATTTGCCTACAGAAAAAAGTGCTGCCATTGTACATTTTTGCAAACCAAGGGTACAAATGTTCTTAATGTAAACTGTCACTGACAGATCCATAACTTTTTTCCTTTAACTTGATTCGGCAGATTTACCAAATCCAGGACTTGGCCACCAGAGTGTGAAGTTTGAAGAGCAACTCCAGTAAGTTTTCAGGTTTAAGGCAGTAAAAGTGCTTTGGTTAGGCTTTGTGATTTAGTTTGAATATAACGGTGTGTATTTTTTGGCACATCTTTATGGATTTTGCTTCTGCATAAAACCAAGCCCAGATATATCTTATTCCTGCCTAAACCTAAACATAAAGTAATGTAAAACAATGCTGTAAACAGAGTTATTCAGCAGAAAAATTAATTAAATATGTCTGCTGACTAATGAATATGTCTTTTATCAGGTGACTCCCATACTGACATGTGTCTCTTTTGCATGACCTTTACCTGTACTGTCCAGTCTGGGGGAAGGTAAATAAAGTAATGATTTATGTCAACACACAGCTGAGCATGAAGTGAAGTGATGAACTGCTGTAAAGTGGGACCTTTAACCCTTTATCAAGCAAGTGACTATTTTTGGTTATTTCCAAATATATTGACAGTGACAGCAACAGTTACAGTGAGGACAGTGAGTCAATGATCTGAGGTCCAGCGTGGTCTCCAGGGTCTGTAAGGTCCACCTCTGCATGAACAGTGAGTGTATTTGCTTTGTTAGGTACCATAAAGTAATGGTACTAATGTAAGAAATGATGTTCAGAGGGATAATGTGGATGTGGACAGGGGTGTAGATCAGTACTAATGTTGTTGGAATGTTACTAAAGTGATGTTCAAATGTTCTAAAATACATGTTCCTTTCACCTTACATGTGGTTTTCTTGATTTTTTATATTTACTTATTGGATTTTCTTGGGGGGGGGCACTTAGGGGTATGGAACCAAATATGATGATGACATATTATGGGGGATTAGCTCAAGTGGTAGAGTGCTCGCTTAGCATGTGAGCGGTAGTGGGGTTGATGCCCACATCCTCCAAATAGATTTTCTGGAATTTCCCCTTGTGGGACTAATAAAGACATATCTTATAACTCCATTGATCTTGATTTTCTACATAACTATATATTTACTTATTTGTTTATTCATTCATTCTTTTTTTATTTATTTTTAATTTCATAGAAGTAATAAAGTCTTGTTAGGTCTTCCTATAACACACTACATTTAAAATCTTGAATTTCAGAGTATTTCCGTGAGTGAGCTATAAAGGGTTAACACTATGTACGGCAATTAAAATCACTCTAATCAGTCTACTGCAGGTGAAACATTGACTATAGACAACAGCAGTAATCACTGTATATGAGTGAAATACATTAATTTAATCTTTCCTGGTACAGAAAAAAATGTTTACTGTAAAACGTTACAGTAAGCAAGCACAAAAGCCTCTGCAGCTGCTGACTGTTTGGACCTCGAAATGAGTTTCACTTTACCATGACATCAGACTTAAGCTGATATCTGCAGAGGGAGCAGGTCACCACTGTGGAGCATGTTGGGTTTCTACAGTATGGATCTCATTTTACAGCAGGAAGTATCCAGCATTAAGATGAACAACAATATAAACCCTTAAACCAGAAAGATCACAACAGTTTTACAGAGAACTTCTCGCATTTATAGCCTCTGTATGAGAGGATGAGACCAGGGATTTTCAGTTGGTTGATATATGCAACCTCACCGATAGATGATGCTAATGATCAGATACTGAACCTTTAAAAAACAGAGGCCTACCATTACACTGAACAAAGTATGGATAAAGGTAAATCAGAAAAAAGGCATTTTGGGGGACTGTCCCACTCTTTCAGCACTTCCAATCCAATGAAGTCTACTAGTTTTTCAACTTCATCTGTAAAATACAACACCAATAAAATCTACGTAGAAGATGTATCCTCACTTATCTATAATTGATACATATTCAGTCCCAGTGGCATGTTGTGCAACCGAGTATCCAGATTGTTCTCTCCTTTATTCATACCCATCAGAGGGATGGCAGGTTATTGGAGGGAATGGGGCGGACGAAGAAGACACAGAGCACAGATGTTGGCGCAGCTGTAGGACTGAGGAGATGCTCAGGTTAACGGCTAGCTAGACGTGCACAGACTGTGTGAGAGGGATACTGGGGTAGTAGCTGTAGTGCTACTTCATCCACCTGACTGATTTGGAGGTCAAAGCGGAGATTCAACCGCAAGAGGGGAATTAAAGCAAGATAGAGGGCAAAACACAATAGACATTTAGCATGAATTCAACTTAAGAAACTTAACATAAGCTAAATCACTGAAAAGAGAAAGTGGTAGGAGGTATTTAAATCTACAATACTGATAACTTGATGTGCACCTAACTGATGAAAAACATCACATTAACAAATAAACCTCTTATTGTAGTAATTTATACTTGTTTAGAAACTGATAAATAACACAGTAGAAGGAAGACAAAATTGAACTGTAAATCAGAACAGCTTCTAGTTTATAAAAACTTTAACTCATAAACCAAATCTATTGTTTTACATATCCATACAGTATGTTACACTGTGGGTATTGCTTGATGCAGTGAGGGCATCACATTACATAATTAGTGTTTATGAAAGATATTTGGAGCTGCAACCATGTGAAGTTGCCCAGTGTGGATTATAAACTATTTTTTTCCCCAACATTATTATTGCTAACTTTCTATGTACGTTAAAATTGTAGCACATAGTTTCTTAGGTCTGTTAGAAATCCCAGTGGGTTCCTGAATCCTACTTAGTCCAGATATGTCTGGATCTGTACAGCTGATGGTCGCAGGCGATAGGTCCTGCAGTGCAGCACTTTAATAGACTCCAGCAGAAGCTTTGGCAGAGAGTCGAGCCAAGGCCGGGAATGAAACTGAGCCTGTCAACATTGGCAGAGGCACAAACAACCCACAGAAATCTGTATCACCACACAAAATGTGGAGACAAATCCATTCATTCTGCCTTCCTACAACAGCAACACCCAGCACTGGCTCCACAATGACATTGTTTTATTTGACGACTCTCTCAGTCAGTTTCTCTCTCTGTCTCCCTCTTTGCCTGAGAAAACATCCTTATTATTTGACCACACAAGCAAGGTGACAGCAAATAATGGTGCTTTGTCAAACTGATCCATGCCCAAGGTATGGACTGACAATGGAGGATCTCAGTGTCTCGTCTTCATAAAGCCACACAGCTGTTCCCCCTCCCCTCTGTACACAATCAAACCTCTACCATTCAGTGCCACAAACCAATAAACGCTGCCTTTGTTTTAGCTTGACACCATTGTTTTGTCTTCATAAAGATTTCTCTTCTTTGGCACAGACACTTTTTGTTTGGTTTCCAACTAAGCTGCATAATATTCCTCTTTTTCTAAATTTTCACTCATATTTGATTTTTTTCCCCCTTTCTGGTTGCTGTGGCCCTGATTTCCATGTACACGTCAACTAAAAAGCATCATTTGTCGCCACATAGGAGTAAACTAAAATTATATGCTGACCAGGACTTGACCTCATCACAGGCACAAAATAAACTCATTAAGGTATAAAAACTCAAACATCTTCTGGGTCCTCACCTCAGGGCTGTCATTACTTTTGGGACAGACACATGCAGAACATTGTGTCTGTTGTATATGTCCTGATCCTCCTCAGAACAGATGTTGGCACTGTCTTTGCTGACACTACACACACCCTGCAGTCAGCAGCCTAATAAATGGGTAATCACATCTGAAAATTTAATCTGTTTCATCTTTTAGTATAAAAGCCAAGTTTAGGCTCTGAAAGAGATGCAGAAGATATCAGACACTTCAAACTGACCTCAAAACCATGTTTTGGGTTGACTCTGTGAGACATGCAAGAACACACACACAGGAAAAGAGAAACAAGGACACACCCACAAACACACACACACACATAGATACACAGAAAATCTAAAAGTAGAATAAATGTAAAACACTCCCATATGTTCAACAACTAGTAAAATAAAATACTTGCTGCTGAAATCCTCAGAGGCTGAGGTGCCATCCAGTCCTGCTTTACAGCACCCCCTGTTGACAAACACTGCCTCTGACAGGTTGAAGGGTCAGCAGGGTAACACAACACTTAATTTCAAGCCACTTTAATCTGGAATTTTGATATATAATTAAGACATACAGTTTTTACTGCATTAGTGTATGTATGTGTGTGTGTGTGTGTGTGTGTGTGTGTACTATACTAATTTAATTGTGTTACAAAAAGCTTTGAAATCATTACTAAGAAGTGAAGCACTTTAAACAAAAAGGTACAGTAAGTATAAAGATACGAATGAGAAGAGACTGAAGTACCATTT
Organism: Apogon hyalosoma; assembly: GCA_037367295.1. Classification (NCBI taxonomy): domain Eukaryota; kingdom Metazoa; phylum Chordata; class Actinopteri; order Kurtiformes; family Apogonidae; genus Apogon; species Apogon hyalosoma. The sequence goes on along the minus strand of JAPQRP010000009.1, from coordinate 15,836,555 downwards.
ATAAAGAATGTGTTTACACCAATGCAGATGACAAACGAAACCATGGATTATGGTTTTAAATGACTTCAGCTGAAAAGTCACCGTTCCTCATCCCTTCCTGGCTGCATCTCCTCCTCTCCTTTCTCTCCTCTCTCTCTTTGGAGCGGTGTTGTCCCCCGTCATCTTCAGGTCATAATGTAACATGACACCGGCGGTTGCAACAAGGCCGGCCGGCCAACCCGAGCGTTTAAGACCAATGAATATCATTTGCTCCTGGTAGGTTCCCTGGCGCTTTCAGACGCTACCACCGCCAGACTGAATCAGCGTTCGCGCCTGTCATGTCTCTGACGTGACAGAACACACACGCACATAGACACACAACATAGCAAAAACACCCACACACATATTCTCTGTACAGGCACACACAGAAGTACACCATGGCCTGAAACAGACACTTTCAAAGAGAGACAGCTCAAAGACTTGCTTGCACACACACACACACACAACCTCACTCACACACACACACACACACACACACACACACGTGTATCAACTCACACTACTGAACTAGATGTTGTCAGCCTATAGAGACCACTTTGTTGTTTCTGATGCTTCTGTCATCCTCAATACACTTCACACTGCTCTAACAAATCCAGAGATTTCTCACATCTCTCACACTTTTTATGCCCTTTACAAAAAAAAAAAAAAAAAAAAACCAATAGCTTTCAAGAGTTATCACCATGCAAACCACATTAGGACCCTTTACAGGTGAAAGCAGCCTTGGTGAGATCCCCTCCCTCATTAGGGGGATTAAAGACAGGGGTACCCTTCTCCTTGGTTAGAGAGTACCACAATAACCCCCTTCCCCTCTCACCTCAGCTCTGTTTCCTGGCTTAGCCCCCTGTTTAAATTCCCTCCTGCCTCTGAAAATGTCCTCCCTGGGGATTCCCAGCACTTTGATCAGCCATCCTGATGCATGCAACCGTCCACCTCCACACACACCCCTAACCCAACCCTCCTCACTGCTGGGGGCAGTAAAGGGGCTGAGTGGGGGTCCAGGGAGAGGAGGTAAAGAATAAAAGGGGAGGAGGTCTTGTAAAGATCAACTAGGGTTGGTTAAAGGGGTGGATAAGTGAGAGGCTGGGCTAATGAACCCCACTATAACCCCCTCCACGCACACACATATTTAAGCAGCCTAATTACCTGCCTGATCTGCTGCAATGACAGCACCTGCAACGAGAGGTCAAAGAACACAGTGGGGATGTGCTAACAACCTTGTTATGGAATATCTCATGTTAATGAGAGCTAATCATGTTGCGTATTTAGTTTTATGCTAAAAGGGCAGCATGTGATCTTAAAAGATCACTAATGCATAGATCAGGCAATATCTTTTCATCTTGAAAGCAGGGCTTGCCTGAACTGGACAAGAGCACTGGCTTCACAAGTCTCGTATCTCATTCTTACATGACTGAATGTATATCACATACATTCGTGCTCTGCAATTATAATCACAATTTGAAATGCAAGAAGTGTATGACTCACTTTGCATTAGGTAAGAATTTAAGATTAAGATGGACATGGTTTTTACTTGCCCATCACCAGAAAATAAAAGCCAGAGAAAACCTGGGCTCTAATATTTCACTGGTTTGACCCACTCAGGTTTAATTTCCCAAAGAAGAAGGAAGATTTAGTCCGGGCCTGTTTGGTCTTTAAGTCACATTTTTGAGTTTGTCCTGTTTATTTATATTTTATTCTATTACACATAGTAAAGTATGCGTGTTGTGGGTAAGAAATCTAATTCACAGATACTCCAACATTCATGGAATCAAGGCAGATCATAGATAGAAAAGATTTTAGAAAAAAGCCTCCAAATTGCTATCTCATCAAATTAACGTTTATTAAGATAAAATGATGCTTTGATAAGAAATAGCAAGAAAAAATCTCATCTCACTTCAAGAAAGAAGAGCAAAAGTGCCTGAGGCCCTAAGCCGTGACCAAAGACAAAGTTTTCAGAGGAAGCGATGAAGAAAACTGGAGAAAAAAAAGAAGACAAGGAGCCACTGTTATTTGTCAAAAGAGCATAGCAGCCTTTCCCTTCCAGGTGGACCAATTTGAACTGAATTATGTTGTACATATAAGTCTGGCAGCTGCACATAAAGCCCAAAATGTGGAGAGAGTCCTGGTGCTTCTTGCTCTTCAGTCTATCCTTATCATGCATTTATTCTCTACTGCAGTACAGTGTCATGAATAATGAGTGGTGACTTAACAGAACAGTGGAGCACTCTATACTAACTACTTAAGTAATGTACTATATGACAGAGATGAGGCTGTTTTATTCCTTCGCCTGTTAGGAGACACTTTGTCTGTAATCATGTTCTATTTTCACATTGTAATGTACATGTTAACACCGGAATGAAGGGGATACTTTAAGAACAGTTACACTTACAAATACATTTGTTTAAAGTGAGCCAAGATACAAAAGGTCAACAGGGAAACCAAATTACACATCAACTGAAGCTGACTGAAATTTAGCACAAAATTAATAAATGCCAAGGACATTTGATCCAAACAAGACCATCAGGGTCTAACCATTTTGCAACAGGTGTTTCCAATGCACTGACAAAAGTGCATCCCTGCGGTTTTGACCATCTCCAACTTGACGTCACCTCCATCTGTAAATGGGCACCTCCACTTAATGCAAACCGTATTAACATTCTGCCTCTGATGCTAAGAGCTTCTTGAGGTCCTTGAGGTCAATTCATCTTGAAATACCAACCTTCAACATTCAAACACTCAAATACAGTATTACCTGCATGTCATTACATCGACAGAGAGGAGTCAACCTAACATCTATCCCATCTCCCAAACTTCGACGACGATGCCTCGCTAAACAGCTCTAAACAAACTCTCTCAAAGCCCTGATGAATAAGTGAAGGGATAAAAGCTACATCAATACCATTCTAACGCATTAACGTGCCAAATAAATAAATAAGTAAGTGGTGATGTGCAGGAGGGGGACAGGGGGGAGATGTTGTGCATTCTTTTGTACACTGAATCTATCTTATCGGAGCGTGTAAAAATAGCTTGACAGAGGCTAATTGTGCTTGTTGCTGAATAATGGATCACAGCGCAGAGGGCCTTCCTGGAACTGGGGCGGGTACGGCTGTTCCCCGCTGAACCTTCGGGTTCCTCTGCCTGTTTTTGCCTTCAGGTAAAAAATCTGCCACAGACCCCTCCCTCACCCCTACTAAACCGTCTTCTCTTCCTCCTCAGTCCTGCACTTCATCTTAATCAGAGCTCCTCTCTGCTACAATTAGGTGTCAAAGACTTTAAGATTAATATAATATAATATGTAAGGAAGAAATAGTGAGAATAACTATATTTTAGTTGATTTTGGTCACGGTCCATCACTGAGAAAATACCATCATAAAATAAAAGAAAGTCACAAAAATATACAGAAACTATTGTAGAAATGAGCCTAATACAATATCTTTTGTTTGTTCCAATGTGGAGTTAATATAAAATTAAGGTGTGATTTTTTGCTTTATGCTTTGCACACACTTTACACTCTGCATACTATAGACACATCACAAAAACAGGTCACATTTTTGTGCTTAAAACAAGGGAACAATTAAATTCAAAAGTTGTAGTTTTCTTAAAGCTTGACAGCAAAGAAATAATCCTCTTACTCTACACCAGCCACATGTGAGGAAGCTTTGTTGGTAAATACCCGTATCAAGTTTGTTGCTTCACATCTAATATGGCATCAAAGTTCGCGTCCGTGTGGCTGCTAAAGTTAAAAGCGTGAGGTTGCATCTTTGCATAAATAGCCGCCATCGTCTCATCAGAGGAATGTGTGCAGCTGATGGAAGAATGCTTACACTTATTCCCCGCAACAACTAAAGGCTTGTTAAAAACTGCTTTTCCCCTATCTGTCATTCCAAATATGTGCAGTTAATGAATCACACTGGTTGAGAAGTTAAAGCAGCCTTTGTTGTTGATGTCAAAGAATAAAAATGTAGTTGTTTCATGGAGCTCGCTGCAATACTGACATAGTACTTCATAGCTCTGACATGTATATACATATAAAACATTAAGATTGTATATTTCTGACATTTGACATTCACACAAAAATAGTTCTGTGTTTTTCACTCCGCTTTTGATGAACTGTAGTTAACAACTGTGGTAATCGCTTTGACAGACTTAATATCACTTGGACAGATATCTTTATCATCTATTACTCTGATTTTACACTCTCTGCAGCATAAATCAAGATAAACATCTGTGATAAGACATCTTTGTTGAGTTTTGTATCTAAATATATGTCTAAAAGTTGAGTAAAAGATGCATTTGGACAAAATACCAAAATGAGCCATTAATTCACGTCCACTACTTAGTGTCTGTGTGCAGAGTGAGACACACACATCATTTTGTATGCATTTCTGCTCTTTGATCTCACTCCAAATCTATGTGGAATTTGTCTGATAATTACAGACTCCAGGGTCTACACAGTTTACTCTGAAACAAACGCTGAAGGGTTGCTCAAGTTTATATTTCTGAACCAAATAAATTAAGTTTGATATACTGGAAAGCATAGCGATAATATAAAATACAAAAAAAGTTATTTGTTACATGTCAGTTAGTCAATAAAATATATTGTTATGTTAAATACATACGTTTCAGGAAGAACATTTTGCATTCAGCATTGAAACTCATTTGGTTTTGCTCTTACAGTGCTTGCTTCAGTACATATAATATCCCTGGCTGAGTCCAGTCAGGGATGGTCAGTTGTCCATTTATTTGCCCATAAGGTCTGATGGGAGAGGAGACCACTCTTATCAATATTTCATATAATCACATGATGCTGTGTTTGGTCAATCTGCCTTTTATGGTCTCTATGCTATCTTAAGCTGAAGCCGTCAGTACTTAGGGCCTCAGAGGAAATCAATGGGCTGGATAGCATCAGTGGCCTGCTGGTTACTGTAAGTTCATCATTACTATGTTAACATTTCCTGTAATGTTGACATCACAATACTGTTATGACCCACTAAGGGAGAATTTTAGATATAGCAATATGCTTTAAGGGGACCCAAGAGCTCATAAAAACACAAGACAATTTTACTTTTAGAAGTATTTTGTAACATATACTTCATATTAAAATGATATACGTTGTTGAATTGAAAGTACGTATATTTTTATATTACATTTGCAGTTTTGATTTTATACTCTCATGCTTTTTATTAAATAATAAAACATGGGGGAAAAAAATCTTTACTTTCCATATAGCATACATGAGCAGTTTGGGTTGCCATCAGTGCATCCTGATCCTACCTGACATTCTGCTTTAATATTCCAATATTATGATCAACAGCTCATAATGCAGGGTGCATGAATAATTTCAGCGTATTTGGTGGAGGTCTGATTATTTGAAACAAGTTCTGTTCTGAGCTTGCGGGAAGCTGGGGGATCCAAAAACACCATTAGCCAGGTGGTATCCCATGAATTAAAAATAGCCGAACACGGTTTTCCAGTCAAGCTGCTTCACTGCCCCTCCAAACCCACCCAGCCCACAACGCCACATACTCACCCAACTTATCTCCACCCCCCACCCTGCACAACACACACACACACACACACACACGCGCACACACACACACAGTGTTTCGTGACAGAAGGTTGTCTTCCCTGCAACCTGATGAAGAAATCTGCCGGAATGAAAAAGAAAGAGAGCAAAGGAGGGAAAAAAAATCTGCCAAATGATCTGGACATAGATACATGACCCACATACCCTCCTACTTGCCTCACCCATCCCCCTCCATGGTATGACTGTCATCTAAGGATGTTTTCACAATGTTTTACCATCCAATTTTTTGGAGTGTTCTTCAGGGATGTGTGAATTAGATGGCAAACGGAGAGAAAATGTGGCAGAGACACCTCAGAGGAGCTGCGTTAGCGAGCTGTCAGGAAGCCTTAGACTCATACCCACGACTACAAGAACCCTTTCATAAAAGGTTGAATTAACACTGAGGTTAACCTCAACTCAATTCACATCAACCAGATCCTGCTGCTAAAGATTACAATAAAATATAATTATATCCCACATACATTACAAAGAAAGAAAGAATGAATGAAAGAAAGAAAGAAAGAAAGACAGAAAGAAAGAAAGAAAGAAAGAAAGAAAGAAAGAAAGAAAGAAAGAAAGAAAG
>JAPQRP010000009.1:15798314-15830270 GCA_037367295.1 Apogon hyalosoma | reverse complement strand
AAAGAAAGAAAGAAAGAAAGAAAGAAAGAAAGAAAGAAAGAAAGAAAGAAAGAAAGAAAGAAAGAAAGAAAGAAGGATTCAAGAATTCCAAAAGACATCACCCTAATATTTTGGCAAGGAAGACAGGCTAAAAACTGTAAAACTTAAAAGCAAATTTAAAGAAAAACCATGAAAATACGTAAGTGGATCAAATTTAGTACATATATGCAAACAGAGAAAAATAAATAGACAAAAGAGAATAAAGAAGGTTGGGAAAAGGAATATATTAAAAGATTTGCTGGAGTAAGAAAAGAAAAAAACACAAGGAAAAAATGCAGAAGCTGCACAAACAAGATATGTACAGTGTCTGTGCAAAAAAGAAGTGGAAATTAATGAAGAAAGGAAAGAGGTAAAGAAACAGCAGAGAAAATTATTAAAAAAGACAGACAAGACATTACAGAGCAGCTACAGAAATATTAAAGGAATAAAAAAATGAGGAGATAAAGCTCTGATGCGCCACCATAATGCAAGAGCCTCCCAACAACACCCTGCATGCTCTTCACTGCCTGCTGTATATTTAATAGCCACTCCATCATTCTGCCTCCGTTACCCTCTCTTTCACTCTCTCCTTGTTCTCTCTCTCCATTTCTCCATCATTCCCCCTTTCATCCACAACTTGCCCAAGCAGATGGAGATTGTAGGGCTCGGTGGCGCATTCCAGCTTCACAATCTGTCTCTGCTTGCTGCGCTCCAATCCAGGGGAAAAGGCCGTGGTATTTCCCACATTGTGCACCGCATATACAACGCTTTAGCTTGTGCCCTTGTAAGGGAAATAAAAATCAGTGGAACGGCTTGGAGTGGCAGCATGTCAACAGAGACAGACAGAGGAAGATAGGGGAATAATTGTTGGAGAATTAATCACTTGGGAATGCTTTTCCCTTATGCTTCTTTTTATGCGTGGGTGAGAGTAACTGCAATGCAGGCCAAATGGAGAATTAAATTTACACCATTACAAACATGTTTATCTTTATCCCTATGCTCTGTAGTGTGGGGGTAAAGTCTGTCTGACGCCAGTTCAAAGCATTGTCACATTTAACCATGTCAAAAACTTAACTCCCTGGGGGGTTTTTTGCCTGTCAATGCTACAAACAAATAAGAAAAGATTTTGGCCAAAAGAATGAGATGCTAGGACTCTTGACTATTTCTATGTTTAAAAAACTTGAATAACAAAATACAAGATGTAACCAAAAATCAAACTGTGAATATGTCAAATGGTGTCAGGGTTTTTTGTTCTTTTTTGTGAATTAAGTTTTACTTTCTCTACACTCTCACTGTGATGAACATGTTTTGTTAAAAGTGCTTCATAAATAAATTTGTCTTGACTTGCCCTGTGGGTAGCATCAACACCTAATTTCCATTTTCACCTAATTGTGTCAGTCATTCATCCTCAGCAAAACAGTCTTTCCAGGTCAGGGAGATGCTTCTCTTGCAATTCTCAAAGTTCAACACAAACCATAAGAGGAAAGAACAGAGAAGTCAGAGAGTCAAAGTGTAGAAAAGCAGACTGTCTGGTGGCGACTCCTGACACCAATACCTAAAACTTGGTGGTGTGAGGAAAAAAATTAATGACACTAGACAATAAATTTTTCATTTAGCCAACACACCCAAGGTGAAGTAAGTGAGCTGCAGCTGCAGTGTGACGTGTAAAATGTGTTTGGATCTGGCCTGCACACATGGCTGAGGAGTCCATGAAAGATGCATGGGGCCACTGGAGAGGTATAAAGAATTTAGAGATATAAAGGATATATGACAAATAAATCAGGATGCAAATCTCACTGGGTGCCACTGGGAGTTCTCCAATGAAAACGGCCTGAATAATTGAAGAGGAAGAGGAAACATTTCATCAATGAGAAGAAGAGTGGAAAATCCTCTTCCCTCCTTTTTTTCAAACCTTTCTTTGGGGTTCTTCTAGACTAGTTCAAATAAACCCACAAAGCTAGAGGGAACTCCACTGTGACAGAAGTCTGCAGGAACATAAAGCTGTCTTTGAAAAGTGAATTCTCAAACAATTCCTCAAACCTTTAAAGTCACAGGTACTTGGGAATTATCAGACACAACAAAATATATATAGCAACTGTAAAAAGAAAAAAGAAAAAAAAACAACAAAAAAAAGAAGTGGGAAGAGTTTGACTGAAGACAGCAACAGTGCAAATAAAAAGTCACAATCATAAGCAAACTGAAGTTTAAAATCTACAGTCACCTCTGCTCAAACTGTAGAAGACATCTCCATTTTCAAGGCTTCAGGGCCTCCTCCTCCTCCTCCTCCTCCTCCTCTTCCTCCACTGGTGCTTTAGCAGGTTCATTTAGTGGGCACTATTTCTTAAAGTTCTCCTTTTCTGGTACTTATATCCATCCATCCATCCATCCATCTATCTATCCATCCATCCATCCATCCATCCATCCATCCATCCATCCATCCATCCATCCATCCATCCATCCATCCATCCTAATGTTTCTAAACTAAAAAGAGAAAAGATAAAGCAAGAAAAAAACAGAAAAGAAAGTGACACTCAGCTACAGGAAAAGGTGTTATACTGTTTTGAATTCTGTTGCTAACTGTTATAGGGTGTTTTTCCTAATGGAGTAAAGTTTTTTCGGTATTTTCAGTGTGTATCTTCTATTCTATTAGATGTTCAATCTGAACCTGTACTTCTCTAACTGTACTTATACTGGAAGAGCAATGTGAGCAATGCATGTATTTTTGCCACCTCTGATAACTCTCCCCTCTGTTTTTCTCTATGGTCTTTATCCTCATTTACCCTCCTGCCATCAAACAACTCATACATCAGGTTCTTATATAATAGGCATGGCTGCTGTGTCATCTGGTACCAAAATATGCTTCTTCTTTGGAAAAACGTGTTACCCTAAAGTGAAAAAAAGTACAGGGTGGGGGGGATTTTACATAATAACTCTGTCTTGCCAGTTCAGCCAGACGCTCTACATCGGGGGGGTTGGGGGCTCTTCTAATGGGAACTCATCACCATGGTGAACCTGGGTTGCCAAGCACGACTGTCTTGGCAACAGCGTCACCAGGGATACTGGCTCCCCGTAGATGGGGTTCATTGATTAGAGTTGGAGCTCACCCCAGAGTCCTTGGAATCATTAAACACTGTAGTTTTTTTTTTTTTTTTTTGGAGGGTGGAATGAGAGCCCAGGGAATTGTGGGAAGGACTTGGAGGTCATATTCATTAAGAGGTTGGAGGCCCTGTTCTCAGTCCAAAATGTATTTCCCTCCTTTTCATCCACTTTTATGATATCATTGGTGAGATAATTATTGGATACCCTTCATTAAAACAATCGTTTCTTAAAATGAGGGCTGAACTTGTGCTGATCCTGTACAAACTTTCCTGCTGCCTGTTTGACAGAGAACAGACTTTTCTAGGATACTGAAGGGTGGTCTTAAATTACCAATGACTGTTAGCAGTTTCAATTTTTAGCTTTAAGAATATATAAGTAAATATTATAAATGGAGTTTAGATAGAAAAACTTAACTGTGATGTTTTATATTAAAAAGCCCCAGCTTCAGCAGAACACAGTTACTTGTTAAGATTACCTTAAAACGTATATCTAAAATAGTAGAAAAGGAGGCAAAGTACAATAGGAGCAGCCTCCATTGTAAGATTTAAGAGTGAAAGCAGTTATAAAAAGAAAATCTCACAAAGGATTTAACACTTTCCTTAGGTTTAGCAATGCCTGAGTGGCCACAACAGGCATTCCCTCCACATAAACTGAATGATCTGTCATCCTGAGTTATATACAGGTATGCCTATAAGGTGACATGGCACTGTTGTGACAAATGCCCAAGCTCAGTGTCACATCTTATACTATGGAGTGACTGACATAGCGTAGAGCGTAGATTCAACACTTGACACAGCCTGTCTACACTTTTTACATTTCCTATGCAGTCGAGCTGAGGGATCTACCGCATCTTTTGACGTGCAACACTATCCTCTAAGCATATGTTGGTCATGCCGGCTTGTTTGATATCAGTGAAGAATTAACATTTTCCACAGGATTTAGAGCACTGTGCTAATACTTGTGTTTCTAAGAGAGAGATGTGGACATTTGCATGTTTTTATTTTAGAAAACAGTTTAATATCTATAATGTAGATACACAGAGTTAATTTGAAACTCACCTGGATGGAAAAATGAGAAAAATCACCTTCCACCATCACAATAAAATCATGCAAGAAAAAAAAATTAGTGAAGACACACATTGGCCCTTCATTCTAGATAAGAAAAAGACATGAGTGCAGTGTTAGGCGGAAGAGCGTGTTGTTTGGAATGTGCATGTGTGTGTACCCATTCGACTCCTGCCTGTGTGAAAGAGGGGCATAGGTGACAGAGCTACCTTGAAAAGGAGATGAGAGGAACTTCCTCATCTTGGAGCAGGCACAAAGCAGCAGGCAGCAGCGTGTGGGAGGGGCAGGATAGCGAGTAGACGGGGTGAGGGCCAGCGCCAGCGAGGGTCTTTGTGTGTTTTGTTAGCGGTGGCGGCACCCCTCAGGTCCAGTGGACACACGCCTGGTCCATTCGACGACAGCTTTGTCTGGGCTTGGAGGGCAGCCATGAGCGAGGCACGCAGGTTGTTTTGACAACTGTGCAGTGAGACAAACACACACATCACAACACACACAGACCTGAAAAATCACCTTGGTGAAGCGGATGGACGGTCAGCACTCATCACCATCAAGAAGAAGTAAAAAAACAAAAAAGATGCGTTTAGAAAAAATAATACAAATGTCATTTTTAACACTGGGGAGTAACAAGTTTCATGTAAAATTTCAGTGCCGGAAAAGTCAAAAATATTTTCCTGCTGAAATCTTTGAAAATACTCTACAGTATTGTTTAAATATATGCTTTTTTAATGATTTTTCATTATGGCCCAGTTTAAAACATTGCCAATAATACTTTGATGAAGTAATTCAATTATATTAATAATAACATTTGTAAGTAGTTGTAAAAGTAACTTTCTCAACACTGATCACCTAAATCCTTGTGGAATCAGACCGTAATGCAAACGGCCAAACTTACTTAATGTGTATGTACATAGGTGACTTCTACGTTCTAGTCTACCTGTCTGTTCAACCACATCTCTTGAAACCCCATTCCTGCAGCAGCTGTACAAAGGAATGTATTTGCCCGTGCTCCTCTCCAACCCTTGTGCATCTTTCAACCCTAAACTATGCCAGGATCTTGGAGAAACAGAGCATCCGTTGACAGCAGGCGCTCCTCCAAAGACATGCTTCTCATGCCCTGTGGAGGCCCTCTGTACAGAAGACTCCAAACTCCCCATTTAAACTCCCCCACCCCCGGCTCTCTCCTGCAATCAAAGACAGCTTCATTATCTGCTGACTAATTTTGTGCCTGCCCCCAAAACGACTCCCAGGTAATGGCAGTGCAGTGCACCTCCACAGAACAGCCGCTCTGAGACTTTGAGGCCACTAAGCTGTGTCTCCCCCCAACAAAGAGCCCTCTCAGGGGTCTGGGCCTGCCTTAGGTCCCCCCTCCACCTGCAAGAGGAGGAGAGGGAGGAATCTGGGAAGGGGGGAGTTGAATCTTGAATCTCCACAGCAGGAGAGGAGCCAGCGCTGGGACAGGCGGTGATACAACATTTGAATACCCCGACCGGGGACACACCGTCGTGCCTCTCCAATTAAATTATCCAGTCCACAATGGCGAGGCCTCGAGAATTGACACCTCCATTGAGAGTGTGTCAGCAGCTTTGTGGGGACCGACAATTTCCATCTCTGCAGAAATAGATTTGCTCCCAAGGGGAGCAACAATAGCAGGGCAATCCTTCTAATGCTCGTTTTTGGGAGGAAAATAGGGATGAGAGCTGGGGATTTGGACGGTTTACTTACAGGGACCGAGGGAATTTTCAGTTTGGAAGTGATAATATATTTGAAGTGTCTTTAACAAAAAGCACTGTGGGATGAATGTGTTGTTTTTCAGGTGTAAGCCAAATTCACTTTGAAATGTGTATCATGTTTCGCTAAGTTGAAACAAATGCACATTTCTGGGTGCAAAATTCTGAGTGATTTGAGTCATTTAGCCCAGATTTCACCATGTTTTCTCTGTTGGTATGAGTCATGTTTTATACATTTTCATCTTATTTCTTAAAAAGTGTAAGTCTAGAAAGTGTTCAACTAAAATTCCCACCACTAGCAGATAATACTGGAGTAAAAGGATATTCTACATGCGCAAAAATGTTAAACTAAAGAAACTGAATTCATATCACTCCTGCAGTCAGTATATTTATCAAGAACCAAGTGCAAAATCTTTTCTGTAATTCTGGAGGAGCCTTATGTCTGAAAACTTGATGATTACCCTCAAAGTCACTCAGCATACTGTACATAAATTTCACAAGTGAAGATTATAGGAAAGAAAGAAGTTACATTCCTCACATATTGGCATATACTGGACAGGCTCACCCACTGAACCACCAGGATGTCCAGATTCAGTGTGTTAAAATATACCTGACATACAGTACATCGCCAAAATCACATGTCTGACAATTCACTCAACTCCAGCTAAAGACATAGACATCCAGCAGTGACTGCCAATTCACCTCAGGCAGAGTTAAGAAGATACAACCTGACACTGAAAATGTAACCAACTGACACATCTGTACAGTGTAGTTCTTCTGTGTTCATTATTAAACAGTGCAGAGCCTCCTAGTGATGTTAGAGATAAACGTAGAGCCATGTACCTTAAGTATTATTGAAGTTTCAAAATCACAGTAAAATACAATAACATAACTGTCCGTCATATCTTGATAGCCCATGCAACATGTACATTTGGTGTATTATATATATTTTGCTGGTTTAAAAAGTCACTGGTTCACATGTCTTATTATAAACCAAAAAGGCTTATAAATGAACCAAAAACAAGATGAAGGTGCAATTGTAATCAAACATTTGCAAATTGTTTCCCATATATACGTATATACTGTATGCAAATAATTGGTGGATTATTGCTGTCACTCTCTGACACCTTACCCGGAGTGATAAATAAACAAAAACATCACACAGGAAGCCACACTCAAGCTGAGAAAAGAACAAAGTGTGCAACCATCATCACAATGTGGAGCCTGGGATTCTAATTCTAACTGCTACCTGAACATGGACTTTAAACATCAGTTTACACATTTCTTTGTTTTACACATTTTGTTAAAACCACAACAAAGCCACAACCAGCATGCACTGCTTGGTCTGTGTGAAAAACAACTTCAGCATTTGTGTGACTACATCTGCTTTGAGTGTCGACAGGTGGGTTATGGCCACAAAATGACCAAACTGGCACTGGCTGCAATTACACTACAGTCAGTTTTACACAAATTTACAACCATAAGCCTTCTATCTTATGTGTTTTAACTCCAAAAAGTGCTTGCAAGTCTTTTACAAACTCATGAAAGACAAAAACATTCTAATTAAAAACACAGCTAACTAAGCCCTTTTGACCAGTTAGACTGCATGTCTAAAACGGACCACTGTTAACACAATATAAACTCCCCCATCTTTCTCTTCTCTTTAATCATCCTTCAGAGAAACCTCAGTGAGACTTATATCTCTCCACACATAAAGGCATGGTTGTTCTGTTTGACTCAGTCAATAAAAATGAATATGATAGACAAAGCTACATGGATAATATGTCTGTCTTCTGTCTCAGCGCTAAGTGAATGCTGCTGAAAAGGAGAGCCTTTATGTCTGACCCCCACAGGTCACACTGATACAAGATGGTGTGTGTGTGTGTGTGCGTGTGTGTGTGCGTGTGCGTGTGCGTGTGTGCGTGTGTGTGTGTGTGTGTGTGTGCGTGTGTGTGTAGGTGTGTGTGTGTGTGTCTGTGGGTGTGTGTGTATGTGGGTGTGCGGGAGGGTAAAGGGGTGTCACCATCGCTGCACCCCACCCAGCTGTTTTTCCACAGCCTGAAGTACCTGGCACAGACATGGCTGTTTATCTTGCTGTCTGCTCAGAAAATAACCCCAGAAAACCCCACAATTTAGGTATTAACTCCCTGTTGATGTGGTTAAAACTACCATGAATAATTTTATAAATGTAGTGTGTCATTTAATACACTTAAGAAATAATGAACAACAAACAAGATTGGATTTCTTTTACAAACATGATTTTCCCAAAATACATAGACTAAATGTGCAGAAATATAAAATGTATACGTTTCTGTTAGAATTATACTACAATTCACCTCATAGATATTAAGTAAAAGGGTGTTTCCTGATCTTTTCCTGTACTTTGTTAAGAGAAATCTCTAAAATCTCAGAGGATTTTCCGTGTCCTTGTCCAATCAGAGACACCAGAGGGTCTAAGTCAAGACAAGAAAGAGCCAGAGGAAAGAAATGAAGAAAATAATCCTCTCCTTTTGTCTCGGTTTCTGGGTCAAGGCCTAATTGATTTCTTGATTAGTCGTCCATCAACCTAAATCACAACCTGCTTTCACACCTGCGATAAGAAGTGATTTCATAGTTGAGAAATTCATTAATTTTGCACAGCTTATTTATCTGCTAAACAAGTCTGTTTTAATCATGTTAAGTCTGAAACATGCTTCTTGAAAGATGCAACACTATGAAGAAAAAATGTAAAACAGAAAAATGAATATTATGGAAATCGCATTTTCTGTTGAAGTTAATTTTGACTGTTGTTTTCCCATGAGGAATTTGACATGTATGATTATTCATCTCTTGACAACAGCTCAATTAACACAATAATTTTGTTTTTCGTTTGTTATCATCAAGGGAAATATGGCATAACACAGGAACTTACAGAGTGTAATACAAGCAGCAGCTGAAACTATACATAGGCTGTTAGTGACATTCATGCATTTAATTTGTGGAATGAGGCTGGATCCTCATGTGATACATATGCTGTAGCACCGCAATTATCTCCTCAAGAGCACAATGTAGGAATAATTTCCCCAGACTGCATAATTATCTTTGAGTAGGATGACAAACTCATCACAGAACTTTAAGAAACAAGCAGTCACTTCAACCAAGTAGGCTCTGCTCCTCCATCTGAAGGAATCCATTTTTTATCCCTCTGCACCCAGGTAGGTCAGCTGAAAACATATAATATCCTTTTTGCAAGTGCAGCCAGGAGTTACAGAAGTGATGTAAAGTAAGAGTTTAAAGTTTTCCAACTTCACAGGAGACCGTACAGTACTGTTCTCCTTTGTTAAGGTGAACCAGCCAGGGGTTAAATAAGAAACCTTCTACGCACAAGCGCACATGTTTACTCAGTGGTTTCCCCTTAAAATAATTTGTTTCCAGTAGATCAAAATTACAGTGTAGTTGTAAATGCATCTCCTGGGGTTTGACACGTCAGCTCAAAAGAAAGAGGAACTTAATGTTTGCAGAGTAAACACAGTGGTCTCAGCCTTGGTTTGAGGTATTTTCCTTTTGAGTGACAGGACAGCGACATGCAAGATCTCTTGTTTGGCAGAATTTCCTGTGTTTTTTATTCACATGTAGCAGCATGAGTTTGGAATGACCCTACTGTAATTTTGGGCTCTTAAGCTCATGCCAGCTAACACTTCTTATTGCCCATGATGACAAAATAATCCTTCGTCTAGTTTGTTCCAGTCAGAAACGTAGTGCATTAGGTTGTCATATTTTGACACTTTGCTGGACCTGCTTCAGATCTGAATAACAACACTGTCTTATAACACTTCTCAGTGAAAACTTTTCAACACACCAGAATTCAAGCACACATTGATAGAAAAATTTCAATATAGTGCATAATTACATCACATGATAAAAAACAATGGCTGTAACGATTAAGATGTTGAATCATTTATGCATCTTTTACACCCTGGACGTGTTGCCAGTTCATCACAGGACTGTATTCTAATATGTGTATCTAAATTGACCTGTGCATACATGATTAAAAAAAACATGTTTACATCTGTTGTAGCTCACAAAGTTGTGTGAGCATGTTACGGGGCTCACCTTGTACAGAAATGTCTCCTGTTTGGTCTCAGCTTAGGCCAATGCCTTTCCTTCAATTTGGTCATCATTAAGGGAGTATTTTGGTGCGCTCATGGAAACCTGATACCACTGACTGATGCTGATCGCTCCCCACAGGGCCCCACTCTTTCCTGCAGCAGGCCAAGGCGAACCCAGCTGCAATTATAATACTTAAAATAATTCCACAAAAGTGGAGCCATCATTAAATAATTCAGCCTTCCAGTCTTGTCAGGACTTTGCTAGACTTATGACATCATTCAAGCTGAATATCCTTTAGCAGATGTGCGAGCCAAAAAATACTCAGACTCAAACAGGTATCACGTTTCTAGCATTTAAATGTTTTAAAATAGAAACTGCTGTTTCCAAAACCTCTGTGTGAGCTTCAGAAAGTGTCTCAGCACTAATTGAAATCGGTGCTTGCAGCCCTGATCAGACTTTACAACAAAGCCCCAGAGTGGTCTGATTTGCACGGCTATGTAAACAAATCGTGTTTAATTTTACATGAGTATTTGCTTGGCGCCCAACACCCTAAGAGCACGGCCATATCATTAATAAGCCAGACTTGCTCATCAGACTGTAAATGGCTCACTTCATGTATAAAATATCAGAGGAATAGAGTGGCCCTGCATTTGTAAAGAGGCCTGAATGGACTGCTACAATCTTAGCTGAAATTTATGGAGCACGTCAACACCTGGACTTGGCTATGTTTACAGCACCACTCCCACTATGTGTAATGGATGGAGTATGAACCAGATCTTTTGTTGATCCCAGGACAGTTTTGAGTTTACAACTGTCTTTTGGGAGTCTGTCTGCTTCTGGGTTCACAGGCTGTTCACAGACTTTCTCAACCAGAACTTATCACAAGTCTTATCTGAGCAAAATATGGAGGGGCTTAGAGGTTACTGTTATAGGGGGTTTCAAATGTTAAGGTTGTTAACCTACATATGAACTTTGGTTTCAGAATCTGTTGTAAAGACACAGTTGAATAGTGGAATTTCACAAAATGTATTATTTACAGACGTGTAACAAATAAAATGAACATTTAGTGTCACAACATGCCGACAGACCCACTCCAACGCACTCTGGCATTCTCTGAACTCTACTAGAGGAAAGAACACCCTTCTTTCAGAGGATTTGGTGTTTTAATCTCATATGGGTGAGGCCATGGCACTGATTCAACATCATTTCCATATCCATTAAACTGTTCAATGGGTCCTCGTGTCCTGGAAGGGAGCAATGTAACCCAGCAACATATCTCCGCTATCAGGTTTCTCCTGCCCAATACACCTGAAATTAACAAGTGATTCTCTCTATCTTGGCCCAAAATAGGCTTTTCTGTGGTAAAATAGTAAAAGTGTCAAAATTTCTTGATTCTGTGATGTACTGTGAATTGCAAATGCATTGCAGACTTCTGGGT
The DNA here is from genome assembly GCA_037367295.1 of Apogon hyalosoma. Lineage (NCBI taxonomy): Eukaryota > Metazoa > Chordata > Actinopteri > Kurtiformes > Apogonidae > Apogon > Apogon hyalosoma. The sequence goes on along the minus strand of JAPQRP010000009.1, from coordinate 15,818,835 downwards.
TATGTAGTAAATAAGTAATCAAAAGTCATTATTGATTTTCTGGCCTCAGGTGGACAATAAAGTGTGAAGTCATGTTGCTATGTTGCCCTCATGTAGTAAATTTGGGTTAACTTCATGCTGTTGTTCCATTTGTTTTGAGACATGACCCATAGACGGTGAAAAACAACACAACTAGCATCCTGAAAAAGGACATCTGTGCATTATGGATTTTGTGTACCTGCTATGAAGCATTAACTGGACAATACACACACTGTTTGTAAAATCTGCTTCACAAATAGATAGTTTGAAACTTCAGCTTTAGTCTGAGGAACCACGTTAGTGATTCTCACCTAGAATTATCATCTGTGACCATAAACCCCGAGCTCACCTAAGCAAGAAAGAACTGAAGAGGTGCTGTTAACTTTTTCTAACAAACGCTGAGATGGTAAAGAGAATTAAACTGTGGCCTGCGCCTTCATAGCCAAGGATTTACAGCTTTATGTGGTCATAGAAAATCCCAGGTTTCATCAACCATCATGAAGCCATTTTACCAGCACTATACCTACACCCTACAGCAAAATGAAAGCCAAGGTGATAGAATGTAGTTTTTAATGTTTTTTTCAGGAACTTACATGTTCTTTCTTAAAGGTGTTATGTAAAACAAGGTGAATTTTTTTTTTATTACAGCCCTGTAATCAATAAAACCTGCAGTGAACTGTCTGCAAATGGATTTTTTGTTTGTTTTTGGAATGTTATGAACCAAGGTGGCTCACACATGCTAGTATGGGGGGGAAGCATCTGTTTATATTTTAGATACTTATGGTTTGATTCTTTTTTGAAAACCTTTCATAAATAAAATGGAGTTAAGTTTACCTGACTATTAATTGTCATGTCTGTACTACAGAAAAATCAAGATGAATCATGAATATGTGAAATTTAAGTGAAGTGAATTATGAGAATAGTGAAGATACACACTTTTTATAAATACTATGTTCAAAACAATCTGTGATAGACAGTTAATTTAAATGTTGATACTTATGTCCTGTCGACACTAACACTGATGTTTTTCTATTTCTTAATTTTTTGAAATTCTTTCCACACTACCTTGATTTTACAATATATCTCAGTCCACTGGACAACACAAAAACAACAACAAACTGCTAAAAGTGATCGGACAAAACATTAGCCCCTTTTACACAGCACTTCTGTTATGGGAATATTTCACCTTTATTCCAAAACGTCTGTGTAAACGAAATGTTGGGATCATTTGGTCCCACCTCTGTCACGGCTCTGTAACGCCTCTGGAGATAGTAACAGAGCCCTGGTAAAGGTGGAATCATGATTATGGAACGCTGTGTAAATGGAACACCTCTCATTCTGCAACCAAGGTGTGACGTTTTGAAGAAGTATTGTGTGTATGTGTGTGACTCCCGTGCCGGGAGGACTTAAAAATGAGTGCTGGCCACGTGCAGTAAACAAACACATCAACGCAACCAGAAAGATGTCGAATTGAGGAGATGATGAGATCTGCAAGCTGTTGTCACTTCGGGTGGAGGAATCTATCCATGCTAACATTTGTGAAAGAAGGGCCAACTCTGGAGAGGTGAGCAACGCCGCTATGCTCAGGGTATTTCTGAAGTTATACGTCACAATATAAGCTGAGCTGCGTCACCGCCCCTTTGATTCCAGAACGCAGGTCCACTGTGTAAAAGTCCAGCCTGTCTCACCTGTTACTCCTTTGGCTTGGCTGTAGAAATTGGTCAATGGTGGAAAAAAGGTGGGATCACCATCTCACCTTTTTTGCGGGATCTGTGTGTAAAAGTGGCTATTGTTATTGGTGGACTTAAAGCTGTAGACACTGTGGATAATAGTGGATGCCGCACACTCACAAGATGACTGACATTGACAAGTTAAGTTATAAACTTAAGTTACTTCAAGGGTTGCTGTGTTCTTTCCATTATGTGGATCTGTCCATAGTCTCCCAAAGGTACTCTACACCAGATTATACAATAATTTATTCACCTGGATTTGGTGTTTCAGGTGCAGGTTTGTTGCACAAAGAAAAAACAATGCGACCAAAATGGGGTGTGATGGCATTGTTTTCCAATTTTCTTTTTTTTTTTCCCCCCCTTACCTGTCCAGACAGATACATAAACTGGAATATTCAGTTTGGAAAGCATTCTTAAAATGTACATTTTTTGTGACCTAAAACACAGCATGTAGGTGAGAGGCCCAAAAATAAATCCAAATAAATAAAACAATCAAACACCCAAATCCAGTCAGGGAATTAACGCCCTCAACAGTATTTTGAGAATAGTTGAGCTTTAACTAGAAAACCACATTTCAGCATCACTTAGCTTGTAAAATGTCAAATGCAGTACAGTATTTGAATAAACATCATTATGCACATTATTATGTACCAGCAGTGTTGGACTTAGACAGTTTAGTGGGAAAATGTAATAGTTTTTATTTGACTGAATGATAAAATAATGATTAAGGGATTGAAATACCCATTGTATTATTTATTAGGAATTTCAGTTGAGTACAGATTTAAGTGTTATATTAAAAAAAAAGTCTTTGGACAAGAAGCCAAAATGAATCGTGGGCACAAGACAACATGTTTAATAAAGAATGGGTCACACAGTGATCCTGCATTGACTCCGCTGAGTTAAAAAAGTTACAGAAGGTCTGTCTTTATACAGGGTTTGTACAGTATATGTGTCCAGATATCCTGGCAGTTGATATTAACTATTAAGCATGATGAGTCTCTTAAGCCCATAAGTTGCACAGGATATTGCTGCAAGTTATACAGTGGGTGTTTTTCAATTCCCTCGATCTTTTGCAGAATGTATCGCACCAGTTTTTCCCCCTCAGCCCCCCATTTGTCTGCACTGTGGTGTGTAATTGTAAATAAAGAAGAAGCCACTCATGAATGCTCCCACTGCATAGATGATGTCCTAATTGAGAGATGCAGTGAAATGGTTATAGGGTGTTTTCATTTCATGGTTCACTCCACACTCGCCATGCACTTGCACACATTCACTCACACACATACACAACCCTGTGGTTTGCATCATGAATAAATTGAATATCCCCTTACTAAGCTACTAAATACGTCTGCAGTGTCACGCTACAGTGGGTCGGGTGATTTCTGTTTTATTCAGGCCGCTGCTTCACACCAACACATACAGTAAGAACATAAACATCTCAGTCATAATGTTACCAAGATACATACAAGTCCAAGATTTTTAAGTAAAAAGGGTGCATGCATGAGCAGAGAGACACAATGTAAGTTGATACGGTCTAATGTCAGTTACAGCAACTCAAATATAACGGAAAGATTAAATTTTTGATATTTGTGTAGAATTAATGTTGAAATCTGAATGAATATGAAGATAATTTCTGACTTATTAGCAGTAACTCATGAATCACACAAGGATTTAAGCCATACTAAGGATGATGCACACAAGATACACACATAGTAAATTAATTATACAGGGGAGAAATAACCTATTTCAGGAAGTCCGTCATACATAAAGCTGTGCACAGGATGTGTGCTCAAAGCAAACCGACATCTCCTGGTCTGCAAACTGTACAGCGATCAGCCAAGCGAAAAAGACACAAACACACCATTTTGGAGTTTCTGAATTTCCATGTAGCCCACACTAAATCTGGGGGTTAATCGTGTGAATATTTCAAGAGACATCCATTAATTTAGTTGTTAGAATGCCTTATGTATAACTTACCTCACATAACCCTGTGTCCTGTTTCGACCACACTTTACTACATTTCTTACTTTGTGGATTCTGAAACTGTTGGAGGAGAAATATGTCTTAAAAGGAAGAATGGGAGCTCATTGGCCATTCAGCGTGCTCTATACTTCCTTGTTCAGGGTGAGTGTCCTTACTGTTCTCTCTATGTTCTTTTTGACTTGTCTGGGAAGGAGGTGTTCTATAAATTATGCATAATGGCTGAAACTTTAAAAAAAAAAAAAAAAAAAAAAGTAAAATAACACCAAATGTAGCAAAGAACTTTGGTTCACTAAATGTGTGTAATTTTTTTTCTTTTGAGTGTGTGTTACAGTAGTCAGTGCACACAGCCAGAGGGCTCAGTGTTTGATCCCTGGCTGTAAAATGGATTATCTAGTGGCAGGAGGGTGAAAAGGATAGCAGTGTGTTAGCTTTGAAAAAAGAGAGACAAGTGCGAGTGTGTGTGTTTGTGTGCGTGCGTGTGATCACTTGTCAGCGGACAGCCCAGGGGACCGGGCGGCCCCTAAGGAAACGTGTCTTAAGAAGCTCTCTATGGCTCCAGCTAATGCTCACTTTGTCACCCAAACAGGGCGGGAAAGATAATCAATAGCCTTTGATAGCTACTATTAGGGTTTTAACAAGCTTTTCCTCACGCTGGGCTGCTCTACTGAGAAGAAACAAGGAGCCAAACAAGCCTTCATCATCCTGTCCCTTGCAACCTTCTTTTCACTGCAAAACACACACTCTATTTCATCTTCTGCTTGAACAAGGATCCGCAAACTTTTGATATTTTGATATCTGGGATACAAAATCAATCCATATTAAGGCATGGATCCTTATGTGCAACAGTTAATTCAACTCGGTCTCACAGAATGTAATCATGACACCTCTATTAAATGTTCTTACATGTTACCTGTTCCCTGTTGGTGTAATTTGTAATTGAAGGAGCTAAGACTTTTACCTTTTTTCTACAGGCAGGAGGCAGGTGGGAATGGACTATATAAAATCATAGGTTTTCTTAAATTTAAATAAAAAAAAAACTAAATTTAAGGCAATGCAATTAATACTTTTACTGAAAAAAAATGTTACACTTCACTTAGATATGAATAAAGTTTTCATATTATGTTCATATATTTATCATATTATTATGAAAGATGGTTAGTTAAGTACATCGTTGTTGTGTTTCCCTAAAATTTGAAGCAACCTTTGAAAAAGTCAGGTACAGAGCGAATACTCAAGGTCGCATTGTGTCACCAGCAGGTGGCGGTGTAGGCTACATAACACATAACTATAATAGACGTAGAAGAAGTAGAATTTTTTTGTTGTTTTCAGTCTAAAATAGCTGTACTGTGTTGGCTGCTACATCTGAGATTTTTCACCACAAAAATAAGGCTTCTGTTGTATTAGATGTTTGAACTTTTCAGAAAATCAGAAAAGGCAACAATCAGTTGATCAGTCATGTAAGTTAAAGGTTTGCTATGTCAGAGTTTACTCATCTTTGGCCAAAAAGGAAAAAAAAAAAAATTGGGGGATTTTTTTTTTCATATTTCACTGTCAGAATGTGCATTAAAAAGGTTTATGTAAATGCACCTGGTAATTATGTAATTAAGTCTTACAGGTAAACAAAAAAGCTGTCCATTTACTTCCATATTAGTCAACTTTGCTGTTATAATACTTACTTTTTTCTGTATCATTTTCAGTTTAAGCGTGTTACAGTTTTCATCCAAAAGATTTATACTCATATACACACTGGTACGCACACGCTGCGCTACCATCACCATTTACAGCCTCCCAAAAGTAACCAGTCAGGGAGTACCACTGCTAAACTAAATCTAATTTGCAGCATCTGCATTTGTCACATCATTAGAATAATTGTTCCCTCCTCAGCTGTTTCTATCAATTTCAACCCTTCAAAACTAAATGATCGGTTCATTTTGAAGCCTCGTGTGTGTTTTTTTCTTCCTTCTCAAGCCACTTTTTTTCAAAATTAGCCCCTCACTTACAACACATAATGCTAATGACCATAATTGACCCAAAATGGAACTTAAATAATTATGGACCAGGAGGATTGCTCATTCAAGAGAACAGTGATTTAATCTTCCATTTGAGAGCCTTATCAAGGTGTATTGTATTTTACTCCTGAAAACACATAATCTTCATTTACTAACTGGATGTATCATGAGCAGCTGAGAATCACTGAGGCCACAGTCACCTCGACACAGTGTAAACAGGTCGCAAACAAAGCTCCTTCAGGAAACAATTTCATTCTCAGTTTCTCTACTATTTATACTAGTGCTAACAGACAGGGTGTTGTGTTTAAGCAGAATCAGGATTAAAAACATTTGGTGCATCTGCTTTAAACTGTGTCCAACTGTGTCCAACTGACAAATCCAGTGTTGCCTCCAACAAAATCTATGAACTTTGACCTGAACGTTCTCCAAAAGGCTGCGGATACAGACTTTTGATTTTTTTTTTTTTTTTTTTTTTTTTAATTTTAAAAGATGGATGTTTTTCCAATGAATAATATCTATTTCTCCCTATTTTAACTATGAACAAGTGGTGCCAGGCACAACGTATTATAGCTTATTTTGGCATCAGTCCAGCTGATGTCATCATGTCTATGCATGTGTTGATGTCAGCATATCAGTTGCCTCTATATATGTGGCAAGTTTGAAGTAAATTGAAGCAAAATTTATGTTTTTATAGACATTCAAAATGTTGCTCGTTATAAGTAAATGGGAGAAGAAAAAAGTTCATAAAAAATTAGAACATTGACCTGCTTTTCCCAAAATGTAACCACGTCTTTTCTGGGTCACTGGCAATCTATAAACCCAATTTGGTATGAATTCAACCAATAGTTTTGTTGCTAGAGTGTTAACAAACTAACAAACAAAATGAACCAAAAACAATACCCCTTGCATCCCCTTCAGGGTAGGGTAACAAATTAGAGGATAGATTAAGAATCAAACATGAAGAACCAACAGTAGTCATAAGGTAGGTTACTCTGAATAAGAACATTATGAGAAAGCATGAAGGATTCTTCCATTGGGACATAAAAAAAAAATTTAAGTCACATTTTATGATGTGATATGACTGTGTAATGATATGTAGTAATATAAGTGTGCATATATATAAAGTTTGCATTACTGCGAAAATACTGTAATTATTATTTGTGTTGTTTTCTGCTCCCTGAAGCACCTCAAGTATTTGAACATTGAGTTACTTTGCATTGTTTTTTTGGAAATATAGCAGTTAAGCTATAGTGTCTAAAAGCAGCCCACCACTACCTGTTTAATTTTTCCTCTCATTTATCCATGAATTTCCCTGTTATGGGTTTGCACTCTACACTGGATCTGTAATATTACTCAAGTGCAGCTTTAAATGAATAAGTAACAAATGGCAATGGAAAGACTAGAAATTTGACATAATTATATTCATAATCATGCCACAAAAATCTATTAAAAATATGCTCACCTGATGAGTTACTTGTGGGCAAATCAATAAAACACTGTGATAAAACTGCAATGGATGCAAGCTTTTCGAGTTTAGTTGAATCTTACGATGTTAAATGATGACTATATGCAGTTTCCCATTAATCCTAGACTATGGTATACAGCACAACCAATCCAGACACAGAAAACAGCATCCTCTGAAACCACGAGAGCTGCAGCTGCAACAGAGAAATCAGCCATCACAATACGATAATACAATAACTGTTTGTCAATATCTGACATTTAGTGTGACCGTGAACTAAGCAGCTCCTAAGCAGACAGAAAAAAACCTTTAGCGCTGAAAAAGGTTAATATTATTTCCACAGACAAATAGGACATTGGCTAATCTGCAAATAAGCTATTAAGTCAGTGCTCTGTGTGAGTCTGTTAATTAAGCAAACCTGGTAACTCAGTCATCACTTGTCTATTTTGTCATGGCGTGAAAAATACCTTAAATGATATGTGAGTGAAAAGTTGATACTGACAGATCATAACACAAGCCATAATACATAGAAACATAAATGCTCTGCAGCTGTCTGTTAGCCTGCCCATGCAAAATTATACATACCTCAATAGTAAAATGTAATTTTTTTTTTTGGTTAATATCATCCAAACAACAAACCGGCTGCAAACTAACCTCCATGCACCATAGACACAGTAGGACTACACAAACACTGATATGGCATCTTTGGCAAGACCACATTATGCTATTGTTATTAAATCAAGACAGAGAAATGATGGGCATATCAGGCAGTAATACCAATAGTGGAAGTTAAAATAGCTGAAATGAAAGAGGGAAGACTTGTCAACTTCTTGATTTCGAAGAATAAATATTGCAAGATGAGAATATATATCTCTAAAAATATGCGATGGGAACATGACTTCTGATGTCACCCCTCTTGGTATGAAGAGGCATGAAGTGTCAGGGATACACAGGTGGGGTCAATTTTGCCTTCAAGCAAGATCCAATAAGAGCCATTAGAGGAGTCTGGTCTGGTTCATTTGAGCATCACACTTAACAGCCTTACACAGAGTGGGACGGTATACAAGACGCAACCAATGAGCACAAAGCAACAGGCGCTCTTTTCACCACAGACTGCCAATGCAATCTCCTCCATTAGATGCGATTTGACAGTAAAGACAGATTTTACAGACTTATTTATCATTTTTGAGTGTATCTAAGTGTCACTGTTCAAGTCACCTCCAACAGCTGCTCAGGACATCACACCGGACGATAGTCGTGCAAAAAGAAAGGCTGAGAGCAGCCTGCTGAAAGGCTGGAGGAAAAACAGAGGCTGACTAAATGAAATCTCATCCGTCTATCTACGATACTGGTTTCCTCTTTATCTCATCCTGCAAAGGAGGGAGGAAAGGGTGGACTTTTTTTATGAGGTTTACAGTAATGCTTAGAGGGTGAAATTATTCCTGGAGCCCCAAGTTTAATTATTTCCTCTCGTATCAATACAGTCCACCGACGTAATTTCCGTGTTGATCTGATTAAAGAAATATTACATTCTGCCAGGGCACGGTCAAATTGACTTTGGTGGCAAGGTCTTGACAAGAACCAGACACGCAGCTTTATGCATCAGTAACAGCGTAACCATATTATCCATGCACTGCTTCCTTCACTGAAAAGCAAGATGCTGGCTGTTTCCGACGAAGACAAAAGAGGGGAGGAGGAAAATTCAGGACAGAAGAGATGGTGAAGACATACACTTGTACACCTTCATTGAGAATAGTAATGCCTTGTCATCAAGACCCTTTGAATATCATAATGCACAACGTCCTGTTCAGAAAAAAGTCATCCTGTTATTCACTTTCACTTCTTCAGAAAAATTCTAAAAGTTTAAACAATAGGCTTTACGGTAACACAGTCTCAACTTTAAGGGAGTGAGTTTATCATCTACTAAATCTCTTGAGTTTTTCTTGCAGAAAGTTGCAGAATCCGGCATTTCTTTTCATTATTGTACAGACTATTTTAATAATCAAAAGGGCAACAGAGGATTATATCTAACAACTATTACCCAAAAATAAGGTACGTATGTTGGGCCATAGTCACAAATTTTGTCTCCAAGAATACACCTTCGTATGTGGTAAACAACTGTGTAATCTCATTGAGATTAAGAATCTTTTTTATAAGCATCCTGTCCAACACAGGAAGCAGCACAGTTAACAAGGTTTCAGTCAGAGTAGCAGCTGTACACATGCACTCAAATGTCATATGAAATACATAACAATAAAAACAAGTGGTGCCAGGCACAACAAACCCCGCCCCTTGCACGTATTGTAGGTTATTTTGGCATCGATCCATCTGATGTCATCATGTCTATGCGTATGCTGATGTCAGCAAATCAATTACCTCTATATACAGTATGTGTCTGGTTTGAAGAAAAATTAAACAAAATTGATGTTTTTATAGACATTAGAAATGTCGCCAAATATAAGTAAATGGGAGGAAAAAAAAAAGATTTAAAAAAATTATTTAAAAAAATTTAACTTTGACCTACTTTTCCCAAAATGTAACCACGTCTATTCTGGGTCACTGGCAATCTATAAACCCAGTTTGGTATGAATTCATCCAATAGTTTTGCAGCTAGAATGTTAACAATCAAAGAAACAAACAAACCAAACCAAAAACAATACCCTTTGCCTCCCCTTCAGGGGGAGGGGTGATAAATTAGAGTATAGGTTAAGAATCAAACATGATGAACAAACATTAGTCATAAGGTGGGTTACTCTAAATAAGAACATTATGAAATTGTCCAAATATGAAAAGTTAAAAAATAAAATACATGAACTGTAAAAGTAAACATAACTCATATCACAGTAATCCATGGGCTGCAGTCATCTTAAAGCAAAAAATGTCTGTCTAGTTCTTAGTTTGGAAATTTGATTTTTAAGTGTGAAATCAAGCCATCTAAACTCATAAAAACAGCAAGTGGATACCTTTCTTGAACAATTAGTTTACAAACCTATGAATTATTGTTGATGTTGAAATTGCAGAGGGTATTTCTAGAGTCACACTGTTTTTACTGAAACACGACTGTTGGTCATGACATGTATGATAAATAATTAATCCAGAGGAAAAACACAGATGAAATGGGTCCAAAATCTAGTAACTCTAATTATCATTTTATTCTTTAGAAGTGATACTGCAATATAGTTAGAAGGGATTTGCACATGCAGAAGAAGAATATGTCCTGAAAAATACAACATAATGGAGGCACAGGAGTCAGCAATCATGTCAAAGGAGAACCAGAAGAAGAAAGAGCATAAGGGAGGGAAGGGGAGAGGGAGCAGAGGAGTGCAGACATGTGCTGGAGTGTACACCTGTACCCAGAACAGGTGTTTTCCGCCCCACTTGCAGGCCTCCTGATTAGGACCCGCCACGCTTGCCTTACCACGTCAAAGGCTAGCTTATTCCCCATCAGCGCAGCTCAGGCTCTGGGTAAAATGATGGCTAATTAGCCAGCAGAAAGCTACAGTCTGGAGGTCGATAGAAACTCCTCTTCTCAACCTTCCAGCCTGTGTTTTACACACAGCACTGCATGTACTGCACACAAAGAAACCAGTTAACAAGCAGAACTAATTCCACCACTGAAGGATGAAGAAATGTGTGAGAAAGGACTTTTAAATATAAGGGATTGTTTTCTTTGTGTTGACATAATTTGCAAGTTTTCTTCTGTTCTATTTCCAGAATAAACCCAGTCTACATATATTGGATTCGTATAACATATATGACTAACATACAGGGTTATTATGAATTATTAGAACTTGCAGTAATAGCTGTTCTTTGATTAACTACAGAAAAAAGACATTTTATGCTGCTGGTTATTAAAGTGAAGGGATTATTAGAGCGTACTGTACTTTATACTGTATAACATGTCTTCTTCCTGGATAATCTGTACACACATCGGGAAGCAATCAGAAGAGAGAGGGAGCGGGAGAGAGACTATAATTATGCGCAGCTGCAAGAACAGGGGGCCAAGAGAGGCTGCATTACCCAGCTTTAAACACTTTCACCTGTACAGCTATGTTACCCAGGGCTAAACACTTTCACCTGGATGGAACCACGTTTTCAAGTTTTAATCATATTTCCCCGAGGACCTGAAAAACCAAGTAGATTACTTTGAATTTTTAGACTTAGAACAGTGATATGCTATGCAGTTTGGGGCAAGGGGCAAAGAATTTTCAAAGACTGACCTTTATTTTTATTAGTACTGATACAGCTTGCGACCTAATACATTATGCTCATAGATGTATTTCAACCCAGATATTTATCTTCATATTTACTCTGTGTATGAAACACAAAACATTTTAAGAAAAAGAAATATCACACAATAGATAGAATAAATTCAATTAAACGCAATAGAAACATCAGAGAATAATTCATTTTTCTACCATTTTTTAGAAATGATATGCTTCAGATTAAATGTGCTAAATCTTACATACATTAATAAGATGATAAATTGTTATTAGACAGATAGATATACTTCGAGAGAGAGAGAGAGAGACAGACAGACAGATAGCAGACGCAGAATAGCAGATAGCAGAAGCAAACCAGCATTTTGACTTAATTTTTCTTTATTAGTGACTCAAACTTGGCAAAGTTTGACTGCTTTCATTCTGGAGGTATTTTACTTGTTGGATATCCACTAATATGAAGCAAACAGAAATGTGTAGGTTGGAAACAACAACAAAATAAAACCTTGGATAAAGAAATGTTATACAAAGGCTATGACAAACTGTGGGACATTCTGAGAAGAAAGTGGAAGAGCCATTGAAAGATGCTACAGAAACCATTTCATCTCCTTGTCTTGATCACCTTTATTTATTTCTGTATTTGCTCTGCCATTAGTTCCTTGTACACAAAAAATTTTACATTTTTCTTCTGCTTAAAACCAATAAATGAAAGAATAAAATGAATGAATCTCATTACATCCTCAGAGTTCTTAATATTAGGGCTAAGAGATGAAGTCTGCAGGGCTTTTACAAAAGTAAACATCAGGCATGACAGGCCTTGTGATATGAAATGCACAACGACAAAAGGACACTCAAATCAGGTGACCAAAATGTGTCGCATTAAGATACAAAATACTCAGACTACAGCAAAGAAAACAACTAACTCTCACCATTAGAGGAGAAAGGTAGAGAAGATTGATAGAATCTACAGAGACTAGATAATAAGCAGGAGGAGGGAGGAAGTGGGTGTCAGACTGTATGAGGGAATTTGGGTTTTGGCATCCATCACTCTCTGTGGAGCTACTGGTGCTCACAGATCAGCGCTTCATCTCCTCCAGGCACACCACGCAACACACAGAGGTGATACAAATACGCATACAGACCTCTCACACACATGGCTACACACATAACTGCATGAACAAAGATATCCATACACACATACTATACATATGCCTTCCCTCTAGCCATAAGCACTGCTACCTAATTAAGAGAACAATTAAGTTTGAAGTGATGAGGAGAGAAAATAAGGGTCTGCGCATGAGATCATATAGCACCCACTAGAATTAAGCCTATTGCCTGAACATTGGTTGTTGCCACCTTAAACACAACAAGAATGGTCATGCAAAAATCAAAGATGGATTTATTTAGTCCACATTACTTCAGTTTTAGAATGTCCTTCATGAAAGATGAGAAATGGTAGCGCCATCTTTGGTCATGGCTTACATGGCCCTATACAGGTTCAAAGACAGTCATTGTTCCAGTCTTGCAGCCATATAAACCTGGGACAAAAATCTGTACCTTTTTTTTTTTTTCCTATAACCCTGATACTTATATATTACTTATTTGGCTTTTGAAACATATATTCACTTGTATCAGTCTTTAGACTGCATATACTTTTTTTTATTATAGTGTTTATAGCTCTATGTGTATAGTATATATCATTTTATAGTTTTACCTTTTGTCCTTTACTTTGTTTCACCACTTGCCTTTGTTCCCCTCTGTATTATTCAGCTGTTATGACAACTGATTTTTCTCATCTGGGGATCAATAATGTTTTATCTTATCTTATTTTATCCTATCATATCAGAAATATAGGATGACCATCTATGATATGACCTACTTGATAACCAATACAAATTCTCCATGACATGACACGTTTATCATGTGAACATGTAGGTCTATATGCTGACATTTTCCTCGTCTTCTTTAACTCTGCCCCACTTTTGTAACAATGCAATAATTAGCTTAGATTCATTATTTACAATTACAGCTGCAGAGATAGATGGTACACCCTTTAATTCTTATGCTTTCATTTGTGTCAAAGTCTGATATTCAGCAGGTCTATCAGTCTAAATTTTGAAAATGCAAATTAAGTCATATTTTGTTTTCATCCATACGTGTTTCATGTTTTCTTGTAATCTGTTTTATTTCTAAAGACTAAAGTAGGATTACTTTGTTGTGTTGCATATTTGAAATAAACTGAACTAACAAAATACACTGTTGCTCATAAAGTTGGAATAAAATATTTTTACTTCTTCTCATGACATGATTGCAAGAATGTGATTTATTCTTGATAAAGTGTAGCTGGGAATCAGTATGTAATCATTGTAACTGGTCAAAGGTGATTACCGAGGTGTAAAAATAGGAATAAAAAGAGGAATGAGTCAGAAAATAAAATTATTCCAACTTTATGGGCAACAGTGTATATGAATACCCAAGTTATTTACATCCAGGGCAGCTGGCAATAAACTGAAATTTCACTGCCTGTTTTTAACTTCAAGTTATGATTCTAATATTATTTTTCCAAGTTAACTTTTACATGATCATTTGTTCTTTAGGGAACTTTTATCTACTTATAGTATGATCCTGTCAAAAGAATTGAAAAGTGGAGCCATGCTGAGAAGGTGGCTGGAGTTTTTTTTTGCTTTCTCTTTGGACATTGATGTTCTAAGCATACATGATGTGCATCTGACAGAAGTGATATTCCATCTGAGCTTATACCACACTGTAGGTCTGTGCTGGCAGCACAAACAGGATTCTGCAGCCAGGACGCCAAGAAGCAGAGAAATATTAAACAAAGGAGGAGAGAGCAGACGTTGAAAAATACCTGCTGGCCCAATACTGAGGCTCCATATGCCCAGCTCTACCCTGACTGCTGGCTGACTGCTGGCTGGCCAGCCTGTATGCCCACTCTCTCCCAGGCCTGCACAAACAGCAACACACACAATCACACAGACAGACACAGACACACAAACACACACAAGCACACACGCTTCACTGGGGACAAGCCAGCAAGAGTAATCCTGGCCTACTTTTCTGCCCGGAGCGTACCGCAGCACAGTCTACACACACTCACACTACAGAGGAGGGATGGGAGGTGCAGGAGGGCTGGATGAAGAATGAGAGTGGAACAGTGAAGGAAGATGGAGAGTGGCTGGAAATTGGAAAGGGTGATGGAAAAGTAAAGATCTAAGGATTGGTAGAGGCAAGACAGAAAAGAAGGGCAAGAGAGGGAGGACTGTTGCAGGCAAGTCTTAATTTTGGGGGCAATTATAAAGGATGAGATAATGAGAGTAGCTACAAGAAATGGAGCAATGTGATTGGAAAAGAAGTCAAGATGTATGACCAAAAGAGGGAAAACTGAGAGAAGGTTAAAGGAAGGATAAATGACCAACAGAAAAAAAGGTTTACAGTCTGTCAGTAAATCCTAATAGAAACCAGTGCAACAGTGGAGTCTCCTGCCAAACGAAAGGGGGAAACTGGCTGGTCTTTTCCAAATAAGCGCATTAGTTAGTGCCACTTCCTCTTGCCGGAGTTCCTGTTGCATATTCTGAGAAGCCCTAAACCACACCAGGGAATATTTTTACCCCGCTCCCATTGACAGGACGAAAAGTGATACCTGCACGTAAATAAATGATTACATCACACATAGCCGCCGTGAACACATACGTCCCTTATTTCAGAAAAAGTAGGAAGTAGGATAAAATGTACATGTTTGTTTATATACATGCAGGATATACTGCATGTTTGTAAATACAGCAGTAAGCCATACACACAGGCTCTCCAGTGATACATGGGTGGCACAGCTCTTCAGGGGGTACATGTGCCATGAAGCTGTTGTTTGCTTTGACTTAGGGTTTAATTACTGTGTATATCCAGAGTCTATTAAAAACATTTTATGGATCACATTGGGATTGAGTTTTCTTGAATCTAAATTAGCTGCTAAGACAAGAAACATGTTATTAAACATAATGAAAAAGTAAAAGTTAAATAATGTAAAGCATAAATTTGTCGTAACAATAGAACCTCAACTGTAGCTATGTGAATCAGAGTAAACTGTAATTATTGAGACAAAGAGGGCATGCTATGAAATTAATCTATAATTATACTGCAAGAGATATATATATATATATATATATAATTTGTCCTTGTTGTTTTGAGTAGGAAGGAATAAATCAGTCTTGTGATACTGTTACTGCTGAAATGACATGGTTTTAACTGGTAGGTATATTATTTAAACTGGACAAAAGTATTCCAAAATGTATTCACTGAACAGAGAAAAGAAAATAATACTTTAGATAATACTAGTAATCAATACAGAATGGTCTCGAATAACAATAAAACAAAGGAATAACTTCTTAACACAAAAACAGTGTTAACTCTTGCATAAGACACATCTAATTCAAGGTTATTAGTTATTATTACACCGTCATTTCAGTATTTCTGCTATAGATTTCCCACCTCGTCCACATCTGTGGGCATTCAGTCCTTTCATCCAACACAAATATAGTGAATTATCTACATCCTTCTGTGTCTTGTGATTCTGTTCTTCAGTAAAGACACAACGTAATGAGTCCTCTTGCTGTAAAGATCTTAACTCTACACAAGTGTCTGATTACATTTCTGTCAGTGGGGACCTAGAAAATATCCTGAGTGGTCCCAAGGCCCAAGAAAAGATATATATTGTAGGAAAATGGGGGAAGGGTATTGAAGGAGTCAGGCCAAGTACAAGCACACTGAACACAACACATACACACTCCCCAATTAACAGACACACACACACACTGGTGGTTTTCCCATCGCTCCCATTGCTCTAGCTGATGAAAGGTGTGTCTATGCCCATGAATCGTTTGTCACAAGTATCTCCACCGACGCCTCATTGGACAGTGCAAGGACCCCTTCATCTTCCACATGACAGCTCTCCCTGTGATAGACGACCCATGATTCACTCGAGGGGAGAAGAGCTAATGGCCTTGACACCAGGCCTTGGAAATGATCACTTCCAAATCTCCAATGCCATACACTGATGTCAGACCACACCCACTAAAGCGGGTTGTTGTCACTGTGTGTGGATTAGATAATATAACCAGAAAGAATGGCTCTTCTTATTAAGTATAAAATATATGGTGCCAGGCCAGGGTATCACTTTTTTTTTTTTTTTTTAGTTACACATTTTGACTTTGTATGAGATGAGATGAGATGACACGAGCTCTTTAAGACTATCTGCATATTTACGTAAGAAGTAAAGAAAAAAAAAGTTTTTATTATTAAACACCTTCTGTGTTTAACCAACAAAAACAATAAAATCCTTAACACTTTATTAGAATCGCCCACTTACAGGGAGTTTAGAGTCAACAATTTATCTATTTTGTTCTGTCAGTATATTAATCATTACATACTCTATAGACAAACTGTGACAAAAATATTTCATGTTTTTCATGATTTAAAAGTTCAAACTAATAATCATCATCATTGGACATTAAACTGTTTTTAAACAAATTGGCTACTGTAATATAATCCTGTACTGTGCCCTATTTTGTATAGGTACAGTGCATGTGAGTACAGATAAACTGAAAATAGTGTTAGTAATAGTCAAACTCAGCCTGTAATCCACATGCATCCAAACCTCAAATCCAGCCCACGACTGCTGATTCAACTGATACTCGTCTATGCATTAAACTTGTAAATTCTGACTCAGGTACCCACTTTCTAACTGCTTGCTGCCTTTGCTGCTTCCTCCAGTTTCTACTTGGCAACCCACCTCCACCTTTTCACACAGTGTCTGACTTAATCACAGTCATGTCATTGTCATTAAAACCTGCTCTGTACTGTTCCCTATGGGGTCTTGATGCTGCTCTCCCTGCCTTAGGCTCTCCACGTATGTATGTGGAAGAGAAGTTGGGTCCCAGAGCAGAGTCGTGCTGCCAAATATAACTTGTGGCAGATGGAATAAGTTGATGAAAGTGGTTCTAACTGAAATACTTCAACAACGTCAGCATGCTCTTGTTCACTGTGTAGATTTAAGCTAATCATATGCACTCTGTACATCTCTGTACATCTCAGACAATTTTCCTGTCATTGTGTGCAGTGTAGTAACAGAAATCTTTTAAAATCATCTCAGAGGAATTGTTTTATAATGGCTTTGAGTGTTAAAATGAAATTCCACAAGATGTTCCCCCTGTCCTCTCATACCCACCTACATGTTCTCCACGGGTGAAGAGATCTAACGACTCCCCATGGTCGTCTGTGCTGTGTAAGTTTGACGTGCCTTGTCTTCGCATGTAACTGTATCCCTTCGAGCGGTGAGGGCCTTTCCAGCAGCTTCTCATCACTTGGTGGTGAAAATGTTACCAATGATTAGTGATAGCGCCATTGATTTTCAGTGAGTAGGGAACGCTTGCTCCAATCCTCCACGCTCAACTAAAACATGTCAGAGATATTAAAGAGCTGCCTTTTTTCAAAAGGGGCACATTTCACATTCAGCAAGAGAGATCAGGTTCTATTAGGGCATTCGTGATTGCACTCAGTATGAGTGCTGACAAGAAAGTGAGGTCTCTCTGTGCCAGACAGCGTGGGATTTGGTCTGTTACAATTTAACTACAGAGAGGAGTTCAGAGGAAATAATATGATATTGACCTCATGAAAAACTGAGCAGTTAAGTACTTGTGTCTCTCTAAAGCCCACTGAGACTCACCTCGCGGTATCAACCCACACACACATGTTCAACCTCCAGAAATAATCATCCGATACTAATCACAGAATCACATAGGCAGAGGATGTAATTATTTTTTTTTCTTTTTTCACCATTGTAAAAGCTTTAGGGGTGTGACACAATAACCTTTCTTATGCCAAACGCCTCATTTGGAATCAAAAATGAAGTAGAAGGACATTATAAAAAGATGAAGAGGGAAAAAGAGGAATTTTTGTGCATAATAAAACTGAAGTGTTGCTTATGAATATGCATATTCATATTTGGACCCTAGTCGGTGTGAAAGACAATGGGACTGTGAAGTTTGCTGGCCTCTCTCAGAGTATTCATCCCTGTCCCATACAAAGACTCAAATTTTCCGCTGAGGCCTAGTCAGCGATGGCATGGAGGGAAGCTCAAGCACCCCTGAGTGTCCCTGAATCAGACAGACAGGAAGTGGTCCTGCGCGAACCCCCGTCCCCACGGCGATTCCCATGAATTCCCACAATTCCATTGACCCGTTGTTTGGTTACTTATTCAGCGATGCACCACCGTGTTCCCTTGAACGCAGCCATAAAGGGACGAGAGGGGGTGAAAAGCGAGACAGACAAGAGGGAAAAAAATTATATTTCATTCACCGTCACAACATGACCCAGATAACTGTAGATTGCCCTTTTTAGTCGGGACAGAATTGCCTTTGTGTCCAAAGTTACAAGCACGAAAGAGAAACAAAAAGGCGTGCACAAACAGGGTGCTTCAAAGGTTAATCCGTAACAAGCGAGATCAGAGCCACTCTTCTTTAAGGAACAGAAGAAAATCTATCTCTTTTCTCCTTCCCTCCGTTTTCTTTTATGTCGGGCCATAAAGAGTGGGTTTTATGTACACACGAATGGCTGAGGCTCACAGAACATGCATGCGAATGAGAAGGAACCACAGGGGACCAATATATCTTTACAAACATATATGCACTTAGAGAGAGAGAGATAGGGAGAGGGGAAGAGTGAAAAGGGGTAAAGAAAAGGAAGATGTAGAGATGGGAAATGGGAGGGTTGAAAGAAGGTTATGATGGAGAGAGGAAGAGACAGAAAGAAGGAAGGAGAGAGAGACAGTTTGGAAGAAAAGCAGTCTGGTACTTTAATCGCAAAATCAGAGCTGAAGGAGCGAGTCGGGCATGCAGTCATCATAACGGATCCCATCTGAGAATGCTATTACAGGGCTGGCTCTGGCTGTGGCTAATGCTACTGGGCTTACAGCACCAGCACTAAGGCTTTTTACTTCAGCCATGACCTGCCTTTAGTACCTGCTGAAAAACTGTGCCTGGTTAATATCAGAGCATTTGTCGATTCCCAGGCTGTAATGGTGTAATGCTGCAAATAAAACTGCTGCTTCGAAACAGCATGTGTGAAAATCTGCCTTTTGCTCAGCTCAGCTCAACACTCTTAAACATTTTCATTCATGAAATATAACACTGGAAAATGAAAATATTCATTCTTAGGCATTTTGTTTAGAGCCTGCTGCATAAATCAGCATTGTATCCATCACACATTCGTAGAGTTTCGCACTAATACATGTGACCGTCCACATTTCACAGTTTTCAATGCAGGTTGGAAATGAATTCAATACACTGGTGTACCCTTCCTTTTTGAAATGTGGGATGGAAAATAAGTTTTTTTGGTAGAACGGCTAGTACAAGACTGACTCTTAACTTAAAATATTTGATAAAATCTGTTGTTGCACGGGTGTTCATCAGATAAGGATTGAAAGAAACAGCTGGATTTGCAACTGGAATATTTGCACTTCAGTGAACTGTGTTCTACCATCAACCTGCTCAGTGCACACATGCTGTAGTTAGAAACACAAATACCTCTATATTAGAAAAATATACTATCTATCATATATTTACGGTGTTGGCTATATATAAGCTCACCTGCAGGACTGGGGGGGTGGAGTGATGGATAGAGGGAGAAGAGAGAGGTGGTATGAAGAGAGGGGGAGGAAGGAGAGATGCTAGAGGGAAGCAGGAGTCTGGAGTTAAATATTAATCCATGGTGATTCATCTGCTGTGGAAGCCTCCAGGCTCCTTCTGCACACCGCCAGCTGTTGGCCCCTGTCTCTTGGCCCTGGACCTGGATGTGAAAGGCTGGGCCGGTGCCCAGAGTACCAAGGCTTGAGCTTCCTTGGCTGGGGGAGAGGCAGCAGAGGCCAGGGCAGGTGGTGGACCTGGACGGCATGGCAGTTTGTGGGTGTTTGTGGTACGGGGGTGATACACATGCTGTATTACCACAAAAGTCCAGCACTGGAGTCACACTACTATGTCACACCAGTGCAGGGCAATGAGGCTTGAGAGAGAGAGAGAGAGAGAGAGACAGGTA
>JAPQRP010000009.1:15780830-15798271 GCA_037367295.1 Apogon hyalosoma | reverse complement strand
CCCCCCCCCCCCCCCCCCCCCCCCCCCCCCCCCCCCCCCCCCCCCCCCCCCCCCCCCCCCCCCCCCCCCCCCGGGGGGCACAGAAGGAGTGAAAAGGATAGAAGCATGGCAGGTGGTGCCGAGCTTGACAAATGAAGGTTTTAGACTTTTCAGATATTTCTCATTGATCTGAGATCTTGGTTGTGCTCATTTCAACTTATATAGTATCATAATAGTTCTAAATTCTAATTGAAAATACATGTTGTTATAAAGCATAATAATCAAATGTTAGAAATCAGCTTAATTTAGAATTGACAAAAGCATTGCTCCTAACTATAAGTACATAGAGCTTATTTTTGCACTTTACAGTTTAATTATCCAGGGTTTTTCTTTTTTTAATCTCTTTTTATACGTCTACTTTATTATCTATAGTGTATTGGCTCTTGTGTTCTAATTTTTAACTCTGTGTCATGCTGCTGCTGTGCTGTAATTCCCCCCTTTGGGATCACCATCCATCCATCCATCCATGCATCCATCCATCCATCTATAAAGTGTTCACAGACGTCTTTCATTGTTTTAAAAGATACTTCCACTCAATTTACAATATCATCTGGTTTGTATGACAGCATTGTGAAACTTTTAGTACTTAAATTTAGACAAAGAAAGTAGGTTTAAGCAAAGGCACCAAGGATTGATTTAATAAAAGTCTGCAACACTGTGACATTGGAAAATATTATTATTGATATATTATTTTTTAAACCATACCTCAGTCTTCTCCACCAAACCCACCACATGCCCACTGGTTTTAAAGCCAGGGTTTTTAAAGTGCTAAAAAACACCTAAGTTGTGAAAAACATACGTGAGTAGAGAACAGTAACGGGACAGTGCAACAGCTGGTAGATTATGCTTCATGTGTTTTTGTATCCCACCCTTTCATGCTTATTCACTCCATCTATTGCATCAGTTTCATCTGATCATGTAACCTGGTGTCAGTGTTATACAGAGACAGCCAGAAGGTCGCACACAGCTGCTGCTCTGGCGATCACTCAAAACCTAATGTACCTTGAGCACACTTGGATTCCACCACACTGAAACAAAGACTGGAGGAGCTAGTGACTGGGAATAATGGTGCACACATTAAGAAAAACCCAAAAATGTAGTTATTATCGAATAGTCTCACAAAGTCCAACATGTGTTTATGGTTGTGAACTTGAATATTCAACACATGGATGATCTCTTTTCATCACATGTTAATAAATAACTTTAAGGGTTGGCCAAGCAGTAACGAATGGACAGCCTCACTACATTTTTTATTGCCCTTTCACAACTATTTATGGTAGAAAGATGAATGATACCTCATTTTGCAGGGAATAATGAGCATTTTTAGATGTGTGATTGAAAAAAATGTTTTACTTAATTTTCTGGCTTAAAAATAGTAAAAACCCCTAAGTAATGGTGTTTTTGACCACTTTATAAAACCTGCCTTAAAGTGCAGTTCCAATTTTCATAAAACTGCTAATTTTTTTCTGTTGGTCCTCTAGGGTGTCTATTTGGTAAAACAGTAAACAATTTATAATTGAGAGTTTTGTTAAGTGTTTCGGTAATGTATGAACACAGCCATTATGGTAATGGATGGACAACAGAGGTCCAATTGAAGAGGATCAAAGTTATGTTTTGAATTGCACTGATGGACAAAGAATGCCAACATAAATTTATGCTGAATATAATGCCATCTAAGTATTTTAGAAGCATTTTTCTAAAAAATAAAACTTGTGCTGGACACTAGAAGTAATGTACTTTCAAAACAAATGTTTTCAAAAGGTGACTTTAAATTTATTTTTTGATCTTGATGTTAACCTTCCCTTGGCCACAAATAATACAGCAGGGATAGGTTTATAGGTTTAAGCAGTCAATACAAGTCAAAATATTAAAAAATCCTACCAATTATGACCACTATTAAGGCCACAAGTAGGATTTTGCACTAATATCATGAGTTTACATTGCTCAACAATAAAATCTAGCATATGGATGCATGACTAAATGATAACAATTACAACATTGCTAGTTCCTTGACACACTTAGCCATGTAGTTTTATTATGCACTTGAGCTCTCAGTCACAAAAAGATTAAGCAGTTTGTGCTTTTTCTCATGAGACTATTCACAGCTTAATACAAGGTAAAATGGGGGCCTTTGCAAATTGTTACCATTCAGTTCCACAAGAAAAACATGGAAAGGAGAAACAGCAGGATGTAGTCAGCCTGTGATGAAAATATTCACATGGTAGACTATAACTACAAAGGAATCAGAATCAAAAAGAGGTGTTTCTCGCTGTTTCTCTGCAGGTGTCTCCAGAGTTTGCCAAGCCTTGCCTCAAACTACACCAATTGCCTTGTTTCAGCGCTCACTTTAAACCTCAAAAGAAAGACGAGGGAGATGTTAGCTCCATATGAAAAAGAGAAATCTTCCTCAGCCTTTCCAGGAGCCAACAGGACACCAGGAGGAGTTTTCATTTTTACATTTTGCCCCCTTTCCCTGTTTTTTTCCCGTTTCCACACCTGTAAAGATCTTTATTCTAGGATAACTATTTGCTGCCACCTGAGAGGCAAAAAATAGTCAGACAAAATGTTTGAAAGTGTTGACATGAAAGTGGAGGGAAACAAAAGGATATGATCCTTTATTTGACATTAAAAAGGCTTTTTTAATAGTCGAGGTTAAAAAAAAAAAGCTAAACATGTAGCATGTAATTTTAATGATTACTATCAAGAATAATTAGTCAACATTTGATTTTTTTATGGGTTTTTAAAATGACTATACAGACTTGTTATCCACATTCTTTAATTAATATTTATTTATTCTTTTCTTTATTTTCTGATAGCCAGTATAACAAACTGTTAAGTCAATGAGAATTCATGGTCAATAATAAAAGAAACTTCCATGCTAAAAAACACCAAATGAAGGCCCTTTTCCAGCTGTAAGATCACTGGGAAAGTTTGCAGTGCAATTTTTTTTTTCTTACACTAGCTTTGCAATGGCTTGTTAGCACTTTCCAGAATTCCTCACTGAAACCAATGAACACAGCTGAGCCCATTAACACCTCCAACCTCTGTAAGCATGTTTGACATTGCAAAGCTCTCTCCTGGATGCACTACATCTTCTAAACCATACCTCTGTCACAATTTGTGCTCATGTACGATGTCTGTCTACACTAAAAGTACCGTCACATGGGGCGTGCGAGTGTGAGAGCGAAGGGTTACTACAGTGTCTTTGGGAAAGACTGAAAACATTTGAGAGGAGAAGAAAGGGAAAACGCTGGGTCATGAATTATAGAGCAGATCACTTTCGTCTAAGTCCAAGTGGATAGAGAGACACTACGAGAGGGAGAGATTCACCCCTATTCTTCTGTGCCCCGTCTGGTACGTGGGAAGCCACTGGGGAGAGCGATTTATGGCCAATTGAAGCAGCAGCAACATCTCTCGGAAGGCAACGAGTGGATCCATAGCAACGATCCTAGCGGGGCATATTAATCCCCTGCTTTATGTAGTGCTAAGTGTACAATAGTAATCAGGATTGGAGCAGGCCCCACTGATCATTAAGGGAAAAGGCTATATAAAGAATTCATAATGGGATTAGCCCACGGCGAATAGAGAAAAAGAGAGAGACAAGAGAGTGTGGGGGTAGATGTCTGGAGGATGAGGATAGGGAGAAATGGGCAGAGGGAGGGTTGATGGGAGGACGCAGGGAGGGAGGGATGGCACGATGCTGGAATTAAATCACCCATCAAATTGCATGGAGGAATTTTAATTTACAGGTTAATGTTGTATTGTGTGACTAATCACAGCCAACCGTTGCAATGAACCAGGAGAATATCAGTGAAATCAGCGGCTGCTGCAACAAACTGAGGATGATGTCTGTACTCAGTGCTTGTTAAAATAGATAGGTTTGAGATAAAATAATGTGTCTTGATGGTCACAGATATCATTCATCAGAGCAGGTGTTAAGAAATCTCTTGTTTCACTGAACTTTAAGATAGAAGGTAGTGAGGCCAATATTTGGAAGTAAACTTTTAAATGTGCCTACAGTATAAGCACCCTTAGTTTGAGTGCATCTATAGTAAGCTGCCTTTGACAAAATGCATTAAATAAAAGTTACATCTACTGGCACAGTGAGTTTTTAATTAGAGACAAATCAATAATGTCAGAAAAACAACCCAAGTACTGAAAAAAAATGAAATTTGACATGATGATAGTATTAGACGAAAGGGTCTCCAAAGGTCACAAAGAGTGATGCTGTGCTGCTACTCCTTATTTTCAGTGGTGAGAGAATATTTAGACACTCTACTTAAGTAAATGTACTAAAATTGTACTTTCAAAATACTCCACTACAAGTTTGCATTCAATAGCCAAATGACTTAATGAAAAATAAAAACAATCATTATGCACTAAAATGGTCTTTGCCACATGTTTCTGGATGCTGCTGCATTATTGTGTAACCTGCATTTTGCTACATGTTTAAGGTTGAGCTAATTTCCATTATAATACAAACTGTTGAGTCATTCAACTACAGCAATGCATTATATTCATCATTTGCAGGGACGTGAGAATTAAAAGTACATTTTGCAAGAGCATGAGAAAAATGAGAAAAAATTTAATTCTCTTTGCTCATAAAGAAACACTTCACTGTCCAGTTTATCACAATCAAAGTCAACACACTTGGAGATACATGTTTTTCACATGGATAAGAAGGGGATGAAAAATACCAGAAAAGTATTTAAAGCTGTTAGACAAATGTAGTGGAATAGAGGTTTAAAGCTGCAAAATATGCAAATGAAAGTACCTCAAATTTGCACTTACATTACTGTACTTACATACAGTACATTCCACCACTGTTTATCATCTACCATAGAACACAGTTTAACATAGAACATCAAACCAGCCCAATCCCTGCAGAAGTAGTAGTCCTGGCACATCTCATAGGAACTATACCCTAGGGCGGACCCAGAACATGCTGAAGGGCTCGACATGGCCTGGGAACGCCTCAGGATCCCCCAGGAGCAGCTGGACGTGGTTAGGTAAAAGGACGCCAGGGTTATACAGCTTAGTCTGCAGCCACATCTGACCAAATCAGGTATGCATCACAAACGGAAAGGTGAACTGGTGTGCAAATGATGACTTGATTTGATAGATTTTTTTAACTGAGAGACATTACGATAGTACACAAAAAAAAACCTTAAAGATCTACGGTACTTTTGTTGTGACCACTAAATGATTTATTCTCTGGATCCGACCTTTCCTAAGTGATTTAGCACTCTTTATTATAATATTATCTTGTCATTTTCAGTGAAAGTCTGGTATTTTCTAATATTGAATTTACTGGTCATGTAGATGTTCATAAAAGCTCAGAGTAAATTCAAAGGTTAATATATAACAATAGAGAAAGCTGAAGAAAAAGTGACTTATTCAGCAAAATATTCCATTAACTGAACATAAAAACAAGTGTAAATGGGTTTTACTGGTGAATCAATATTGCAGAAGATTATAGTGTTTCCACGTTCACTACGACACCTCTAAACGTCCAAATGGCTCATATCTGATGACCACAAAAAGATGATAACAGCATTTTACCTCAGTTACTCACATGTATGGATACGATTAGTGGATCAACAGTTACAGATAATTTTAGATCAGTAGATGTTTTTGGTCGGACGTGTATGTTTAGGTCTTTAAGGGTCACTGCATCGATTTGACTTTTTGTCAGAATTGTGTTAAGTTATGTGGGACAATACAACTGACACTTGAGCAAGTGGGAGTATGATTAATCCCGGTGTTCTAGTGCATTTTAAACTGTGCAGGTATCAAATATGTTTTGGTGTCTTGCTAATACACTTCAACACTAGGACCAGTGCACAGCAGTCACAAAGGAAGTTTAGTCAAAGTGATTCCAGTACTAAATCTATCTACGGCATTGGCTCATCTTGCTTTGGGTAGCTCCTTCATCACTGCGGCAGACCGGGGGGAGGACTTTATTACAGCCACAGCTCGTTAGCTTGAGTGGTCTTAATGAAGCAGCATGGCGATCAGACAGAAATCATGCTGCCGAGGCCTTGCGTCATTACACCAGCCTTTAATTACACTGATATATGGCTGGGACGGGCCTTGATACCACGGAAATTCACAGAAAGTCAAAGTTCAGCCTCCTACTCGCTTAAAAAAATATAGATATTCCTGTAGAATCTCCATCCATCCCTTTTAGGTAAACCAGTTATAATCAATATTTTGTGGACAATAATTTCAAATATCCATCTTACTATAAACCACAACTTGTGGGTATTTTACAATTGTATTTCTATTGCTTGTTTTCACCCCTAAAGGAGCATAAGGACCACCAGTACACTCTAATGAAAGTGTGGCCAGTGTTCTCAATCCCAGCATGCTCCTCTGCACAGCAGGTGGGAAAAAGAGAATCTCAGGACAGATAGGGAATCGAGGCCAACTCTCAGTGAGATCGGAAAAGCAACTTGACTCAGTGACAACAGACATGAAAAAGGTACTGTTGTGTTTCATTACTATTCATGAGTTTACTTCAAAATGCATTCTCAATCTGGGTAGAGAGAAAGGGTTTCCAAAAGGCCCTCAAGGGCTTTCAAAACAAGCAAAACATCAGTAGTTTGAGTCAAAGAGTAAAAAGACATACCAATACTGCTCCTGCCAGAAGGGCTACATGGATAAATGATCCCTTAAGTAGAAGTTTTACACTTTCCTAATTATTTAGGGCTAAGTTATGTGAAAATAATTCAATCTAGTCCTGCTAACTACCTGCAATATAACATACAAGTGAGAATCTGTCAATGATGGGTTTCATGATGATGAAATCTATCTTGGGTCTGTGATTGTTCTGGATAAATACTTAGACTTCAGCAAAGCAGCAGCACGTTGGCAGCAGTAAAACATTACAGTCTGCCTTCTACTGCCGCTGCTCTGTGAAACATTCCACTTTTTCTTTCATTGGACTCAGAGTTATGATAGCTATATTATGTCATGCTTCCCTACCTCCTCCATTATTCAAAATGAACAGAAATCCAGTTATATAATATGAGGGCAGAAGTTCTTATGAGATTTGGAAAGCTCAGCACTAGACATCTCCACTCTGTGTTAATTGGTTTTGCTTTTGAAAGGCCATCATTTTCTTTCAGGCCCATTAACCATAATGCTCTAGAGTCCAGGATTAGTTCTCACTCAGTAAGACTGCTGTGTTGTCGTTAAATTCAATTTAACGGGGCACCCACCAGTGCTAATTACTGCTAACCCAGCTTACTGCTGCATGTTAGTTTGGTCACTGTCCCACTGAAAAGGTATCTGAGGTGGATCGGACTTCTTTTGCATTTTGAGTTCATTCCCAGCATTTTGAAGTTTACCAGTACCTGTATGTTGAAAAGTAAGCTTTGTTCTAAGTCTGAACTGTTTCCTCTGTATCTTTACGACATAGTTTTACGCTGAACTCCTTTTTCAAGTAACACGGAAGCTGTCTGCAGTAACTTGCTGTTTCAATAGCCAATAGCAGGCTCAGTGGCTCTGTGCAGACATGGCACTAAAGGAGTGATATTTTGCTTTTTAAAATGGAATTATGCATTTTAAAATATTTCCCTGTGGTGTACATGGACTGTAAATGCTATGTTTAGGTCTGAATTCTTCATTAAACTCCACAGGTCCATTTTCAACCCCATTTCTGAGTAATAACAGAAGAAAGGTTGTTTTGAGCGCTGGCCCTTTAAATGCAAATGAGCCACTTCACACCCCACCCCCTCCAGGTTGACAACCATGCTTTCTGTCCCATTCAGCCACGTGTGTTTATTAATATAACCAACAACTGAACATTTTAGGTAATCGGCTCAAAGTTTGGACATATTTTCAGTTTTTACTACAACAGCTGCCGATGACAAACAATTTTGTCGTACTTGGAGAAATGTTCCTCGGAAGTCTTGACCTTAAATGTGCAAATGTTGTGATGAAACTAGTTATAAGACGGAAAAAAGTTAAGCAGGAATGAAAAATGGGTTGTAGAAATCCACACATTTTTGCCAGAATTAATATAAAGATAGCTTTGAAGCACCTGGAGGGTTCAAATTCAAACTTTTGGAACTATTAGGGTCCAAATATACAAATAAATTAACCAAAGACTAATGATAGTGGGTTTAGCAAAATATGACCCCTTTAAAGATTCAAAGTTCATCAGTTTCCTCCACTCAATGAACAACTCTGAGAGCAGAAATGATCAATGGTCAAGAAAGCAAAAAAAAAAAAAAGGAATTGGAGAGGGAGCAGTGGTGTCAAGAAATCTGTGGGAAAAGGTGAATTGAATACATTTCTTTGTGGTGGTTTCGCACCAGTTGTTTTCACACAGCTATAGGAAAAGGTTGTGAGGAAACGCAGCTGAACTACATACTTGCTTCTGTGTGTGGACTTATATTTGCAGACAGTTGTCCTGCAAGATGTAATTTTAGTAAGCCAGCAGAAAGAGAAGAGACAGCCATGTGCCCAGCGTTGCTACATTCTTGTAGAGATTCACCCTGCCTGATGCTGACTCCACATGCAGAAACAATTGGAAAAAAAAACTAAGAATATGCAGAGGGCATGTAAATACACCCACAAGTAATTCAAATTTCTGGAATCCATACATTGTCTTTTACAAAAAGTTTAGTTTTGCAAATGTGTTTTTCATGATCCAACCACAATGCCACATGTTAACATAGTCCAGACATATAAGGATGCATTGAGATCTGACCATCAGGCACACAGTCAGAGGTGCTCTGGAAAGGATATAGGTACATTCTTTGGGCAGGGTGAATGTGAATGTATCCTGGATCAAACTGAAGGCCTACCTACTCACCTGACATTTTCAGTGTAAAAGAATGCGTGTACTCATTCACACAACAGTGGAACCACGTTAGAGTGTTTCATAGGTTTAGTGTTTATTGAGTTTCTGCAGTTTACATAATCTGGAAGAAATTTGTAAACATGTATAAAGCACCTGAAGATCCAATAACAATGTTATGCACGACAGCCAATAAAACTAATGAAATGGTGAAAGTTGTTGTATTTGTATTTAAGATGTAATGATTGGTTCACAGCATCAGCACAAGCAAGAAAACAGTCCACTTTAAATGTTAAATGTAGCCTCTGAATGTGACAGTGAGTAGCTTTATTTCTTAATTTATTTCTTCAGCCTTGCTCATTTTAACTAGTAAAGGCATTAAAACATCCTCTCATTCATTCATCACTCACTCTCACAGCTGTTTTTATGCTGTAATAGATGAGTTTGTTTGCTTACATATAAAGCAGGGAAATTAGATACGATCACAGCTCATCACTTCACTTAAGACGCATGAGGAGATGTATTCTTATGCCGAGTGTGAATGGACACACTTAAGTGTAGTCCACCAGTGATTAGATCAGAAAAAGTACAAGTTATTGCCACATCTGAACAGGGCTAATGAGTGCCAGTAAAAATGCCATGATTGGCAGCTAAATGAATATCTTTGAACAAACATTGTGGTTTAAAGTGGTGTGTCTGTAGGCAGCTTGTGCTCAGTATATACAGAATTAGACTCTACAAAGAAGCACTCCTATTACTTATATTCTTAATAAACGAAAGCCATTAGTATTGACCATGAATTGTGTACAGAGTATGGAGAGATGAAACACGCTACTCTTTCAGGGCCTACGTATAGTATGTGAGTATTATATTCAATAAACTTGAAAACATCTGAAACCTTAGTCTTTAATGTGAATTGGTTTCAGATCTATTTGCTGTCAGAGTACATAACAAAGGTCTATTGAATAATTTGCTCAAAATATTCCTTGACTTTTTTTTTACATTACTACTTTTTTTTAAGAAACCTAAATAAACTGACCTTGGATATTAACTTCAGTTCCCATTCGGCCAGCTGGATATACTTAAGAAACATTTGTGCAGGGTGCAGGTAAAAGATTCATTATTCAGCCCCAGGAGTGGGCTGGGAAGGGCCCTTCCGATGGCTTTTACCTAACTACCCTCCTAAAAGCCTCCCAAGAAAAATACCTGCATTACAGAGCCATGCTGTGGAGAAAGTGTATTCACTATAGAAGCACTCCCAGTACCTGAATAAAAGATGAAATATTCAACATAGACTATGGGGTTCTGTGGGGTTTATTATTTAGGCCAAGATGGTCTAATTGCTTGAATGTAACAGCGAGTTGATCAGATTTTTTTTTTTTTTTTTTTTTAAACACAAGGTATAGTCTGCCTTTTTCCTGTCTGGACCATAAATGCAGGACTGAGATGAAACCACTTCACAGCAAACTCATATCTTTAGTGAGGCTGGAATGTGGTTTATTCTGTGCATTTAAGGTGGGGACATTAATTACTTTTTAATTTGTAGGAAGGGTTTTGCAGACTCTTTAATTTTTCAGACCCTGGGCTCTTTACCTGCGGCTACAAATGGTGGAGAGGGAAGATCTAAATCTAAATGTAGAAGTTTTTAATGTAGAGAACGATCCTGCTGCCTTTATTATTAATGAGCACAGCATTGCTTTCAAAACCAAATAGGCCCAGAGGAACTGTTTGGAGTTAGAGTGTACCATGGGTTAAATGAAGGATCATTATTCATCATTTTGCTTTTTTTTTTTTTGGTTAAGTCTAATGTTATAGGGTACCAGTGCCTCACAAAAACCATCCAGCATTTTTAAAATAATATAAGTAAATCAAGTAAAAGTATAGAGCACTAGTGCGTTGACCCATAGGGATCCACGGGTTCTAGATGTGGTAGTTTGTATGCTGTTGTGTATTTGTGCATGCTGTACCATATTTGTCCAGCAGTCACCGCCAAAGCATTCTTGGCATAGCAACGTGACTGTAAGGCTATTGTATTCCAAAATTACTAATATCTCCCAAAATATTAGTCCTATCAACTTGCTGTTTTCACTAGTCTGTTCCTAGACCAAAAATACATAAATATGCCAAACTGCAGCAGTCAGCTCTTTCTAGATTTTGTGTGAATTCCGAGACATACATACATGCACGCACACAGAGGCCACTTGGCTTTTATAATATAGGTTAGCTACTGTATAATATAGAAGACCAGAGGAATGTATCTGTGAATGGTAGTTGGTCATGTTTAATCATCAGAAAATCTTGAAAATTATAGACTTGTTTATGCCAACATATTTGGCAAGTCTAGCATCTTGATGCCCTTAAGTTTCCTGTATTAATTTGTAAGCCTTTGGACTTTCAACAGAAAGAATTAAACTGCCCCTTTACTCAAACTTTTTTGTGTTCCTTCGCTATAATCTTTAAGTGCAATAGTTTGACTCTCTCAGTGTGTCTCAACATTATGAAAAACAAAAGATTCCTCAGTGCCCATCTAAAAACTGTTAAACAGGCAGGCCTACAAGCACATTTGTTGTATCATAAAAATTTCACAATGAGTTTGCCACTTTAACGAAAAGTTGAAGCAGTTACTACTCGTACAGTAAAAATTAGCATCTATTAGGAAAAAAAAGAGTAAACATCTATCACTGTTTTTATATTCACAGATTTTGGATTACAGGATGGCACAGTGGTCAGTACTGTCACCTCAAGTCCTATGTTCAATCCAGTGTTGTTCGGGGGCCGGGGGGGTTTCTATGTGGACTTTGCATGTTCCTGTGTCTGCATGGGTTCTCTCTGGATTCTCCATTCCAAGACATGCATTATTAGCTGAACTGGCTGCTCTAAATAGGTTGTGGCAGTGAATAGTTGTTTTTCCCTATATGCTAACCCTGCAATAATCTATCTCAGCCCCACTGAGCCCTCTAGAGGATTAAGTGGCTCAGAAAATGATCAGTGGCTCAGAAAAAAATTAAAGAGTTTTGATTCCATCATCTCAGTAGAAAAGTCATTGATTTTTTTTTGGGTGAAAACATACATAACATCAGTTTGTTTGTTATTTTTTTGGTGTTGAATATCTTTATATGTGCATAACATGGCTGGGGTACATCTTAAGTGTATTGGAACCTTGAAACATTTATAAGCAATGCATATAAGCTAACTATTGAAAATGTGCTACTAAATACTCTGACCCAAACAAACAAGGTCAAAGGTCAGACTTTAACCCTTTCTCCACATAGATTAGTTAGAACCCCTTGAAGGAGGTGTATGATACAATATGCAGAAAGACCCTGCGTTGCCTCTTACCCTGTCAGTGTTTGCGCCCTATGTTTGACACTTCCTTCTAATCATGGGTTAGTTCACCCCTCTCCTAGCAGGAGCGACCCTCCTCTCTCCACTGGCCTGTTCCTCCGTGCTGAGACCCACACAATCGCACTGTGCCAAGGCCTGTGAAATCCCAGGACGCCAGGGCCCTATGAAATCCAATAGAATGGCTTTTATCCCCTGAAGATACAGTACAAATCATCATTGGTTTTATCTCAGCTGGGGATGTCGATTTATCAAAATGAGCTTAGTCCCTCTAGCTGCCTGTCAGAGTTATTTCCCCCCTTTTCCAACACCAGCCCCACCCTGAAACCCTCCCTTCCTCTCATCTTTTTCCTCTCTCCTCCCATCTCTCAGCTCCTCTCTTCCTCCTCCCGCCCTGCTTTACTGAGGTTTAGATCCTTTCGATGTCTCTGTCCTTTGTTCTCTCGAGTAGGAGGGGACAACAGAAGACGGGGCAAGTAATGGGATTGGTAGCCTGTCCTGGGCACCAGTTTTGTTCGAAGCCTGCCTTACTGGCCCAAAGACAAGTGTGTGTGTCTGTGTGCATGTGTGAGTGTGGTGTCCTGGGTCCCTTTAGTGTGCAGTGGAATGTACTTAATCTGCCTGCCATCATAATGCAAATTAAGCTCCACAGTCCCAGTGGGGAGAAGCTGTGTGTGCTTGTATATATGTGTGTTTGTGTGTGTCTGCGTGGGTGTGTGTTTAGGTGTGTGTGTGTGTGTGTGTGTGCGTGTGTGTGTGTGTGTGTGCGTGTGTGCGTGTGTGTGTGTGTGTTAAAATAGCCAGTCCCTTGTCAGAGGATGCTAGAAAGCTCTGGAGGGGGCATCAAAGAGTGGGCAAAAGCTTCTGTCACACCAACACAATGGCTCAGGCCCAGGTCCAGTTACAAAGACACACACACACAGAGGTCTACTGGAAAAGACTGAGATATGACACCATCCAGGTGAAGTGGGAGAGTGATAGTGACCTTGTGTGTCCCTTCTGTTACCCTGAAGGCACCGGAAGATTTCCTTTTAAAGCAACTACTCCTGTGCTACTGTATGTATTTTACTGACTTGTGTACTTTCATTGAATCAAATGTTTCAAACCATTTTAATATTAATACATCTAGAATTTAGTTCAGTTTAATGACCCAGTTCATTTAGATCCCTGTCTAAGGTGTCATATTTCCTTTACTAATGTTACCGTTTAACATTGCAGCCATTGCATTCACATCAAATGAATGTCCTGTGCAGCACAAAACAAAATGTGAATTAAACGTCAATAAAATACCTTATTCACAAGCATGATTTTTATTTTCTGTTTTCTTTTATTTTCAGTTTTGATTCAGAGACCTTTAGCAGAAGACAGTTACTATTATACCATGGTACTGTGTACATTTTTTAATAAATGAGGCCAAAATAAATGCTGTAAAATCAGTCAAGAAGTGGCTCACATTAATTCACTAACACACTGTAAAAGACGGACACATTCTTATTACAGATTCTTTGTTTTCATGCCTTCTTAAGTTTAGTCTTGCTATATTGCTGCATATTTAAAGGGGTCATATTTTTCTAAACCCACTTTTATTAGTCTTTCGTACATTTACTTGTGTATTTGGGGACCCTGACAGTTCAAAAAGTTGGAATTTGAACCCTCCAGGTGCTACAAAGTTATCTTTATATTCATTTTGGCAGATATCGAGTGGATTTCTACCACCTGCTTTAATTTTTTCTTAATTTGTTATGTTTACAACTAGTTACATCACGACATTTGCACAGATAAGGTCAAGACTTCCAAGGAACATTTTTCGGAGCACGCCTAATTTGATTGTTAGCAGCAGCTGTTGTAGTCCATACTGAAAATATGTCCAAACTTCGAGCCGAGTTCCTAAAATGTTCAGTTGTTGGTTTTATTAACGAATTCAAGTGGCTGGATGGGACAGAGCACACAGTCAACAACCCAGAAGGGGGTGGGGTCATGTGCATTTAAAGGGCCAGTGCTCAAAACAACCTGTATTGTGTCATTACTCAAAAATAGGATTGAAGATGGACCTGTGGAGTTTAATTAATGAAAAATTCAGACCCAAGCAGAGCATTTACAGTTTATGTAGACCACAGGGAAATGTTTGAAAATGCATAATTCCATTTAAAAAAGCAAAATATCACTCCTTTAACACATAAATAACAAACTTGATTGACTTGAAATGTCAGTGTTCATCTTTTGGGCAAAACACACACACATCATTCACAGTAATTATGCTTATGTTATGAAAGAGACATGTCAATGCAGAAAATCATGTTATCTGTCATTTAACAGATGCTTTACACTCGACTAATCTATCAGATTTTGTGCATATCATTAGGTGAGATCTAATAAGACAGCAGAACAAATTTATAAATGAACCTTCTAAACTCTTCTTCTTCACCTCCTCTCTTCCTCGTTCTTCAAATCAAGGTCAAGGTACGTTTTATTGTTCTAAAAGGAAATGACTTGTGCAGTGTGGTTATAGGAAATACTGGTTGGCAAAGTAGAAATATATCCCTGTATATATCCTTGTAACTCCAAGTCAATACTGAACAAAGGAAGAAGAAAATATACACAGTGGGTATTTTTAAGAGAGCTGTGCAGAGGGTTGAGACAATAAATTATGCTGAGACTGACTGTGGGGAAATTTTCTTGCTAAAGTAGAAAACACTTCTTTTGCAAATCTAAATATTGCATGTTTACAAAACTGTCATGAATGACAGGATATACAAACCATAAGAATGATAGTGTAATTTTTTTAAACTACTTAACTTTTTTTAACAGTTAATGGCCAAAGAAACCTAAAGCTTTTACTTTGCTGAACCAGGGAGTTAAATCCTCATTTTGCGTTGGCAGTCAAATGTACAGTAATGTGGTCATACCTATAAATAGCAAGAGAGTTAATTAGATTCAAAGATTAATTAACAGCTTATCTAATCTATCAAAGGGCTAAAGATAACTATCTAATTAACAATATGAGTGAAGAAGACTGACAAAGTTTGTAAAACAATGAACTCTGTAGTTAGATATCAGTATCTTATCTTCAGCCATCTCTTTCTCCATCTATTGTTCTCTCTCATCCTTCTTTCGTTCGCCCTCCTTCTTCTACCCTTCCCTCTGTTGTCTCTTACTTCTCTCTTTCCTCCCCTCTCATACACACTCCTTCTCTCCTCCTGCCCCTGATGTTTATTGATTGCCAGAGTTCATACAAGAGCATCACTTAATGTGCTTGCTTTCATGTCCTGCCTTTGTTGCCAGGGCCGCAGCCCACGATATTGCAAATTGATCCGTCTCTCCCACCACCCTTTGTCAGGGTTTGTGAAGTGAACTACTATTACATTAGCCCCCCTCCAACTCCTTCACCCTCCCCATCCTCTCCTTTAGTCCCCACCCCCGTGTCTTCCTTTCACCCATTCTGTGTCTTTCTTGTCCTCCTGAGGATGGCATCAGCATGGCTAAACACTGGTTTGAGAGCTGATTAGCAGAGCCACACGCCTGACCGCTTGCATTGATGAGCTCCTTGAGGTTTGATGATGTAGCCAATAAATGGACACTTCTGATTATCTGACCTCTGCCCTTTGCTGTAACAACAAACCCACTCCCTTTTGCCTATTCCTCCTTCACGCTTCTTCACTCCATTGTTTTGCTCAGGTGACTGTTTGAAAATGAGGTCATTCTTGTGTGAATACAAACAAGGACACGCGTGGACAGCCTGTAGAGAGACCCAACAGTGGCCTGGGGGTCATTTTGGCCCGCCGTCAACATTCAGCTTGACCAGCGATAACATCGCAGGCAGGAATGAGTTCACACACCTCCCAGAATCCATGCAATAGGCAAGACTCATGCTTTCAGCGGACTGGGTTTGCATACCAAAAATGATCACAGTGATGCCGAAGTATATCTCTGGCAATAACATTTAGAGCAGTCGCCCAGTGCAGTCAAAAGAAAGACTGAGCAGAGAAGGGCACAGTTTAAAAAAAAAAGAGTGAGAAAGACAAAGATGAACACATACCAGTAAGAGGTAACAGGTTAGTCAAACATATACATGTATGTACACTCACATAAATTGCTTTCTTCTATTGTTGTTACTCATGTGTTCTATTTCTTACTTATTGGATGTGTATTTGTATTATATATATATATATATATATATATATATATATGTGCACACATTTAGTTTTTTTACTCTCAAATATAATCAATATAATCAATAGGGTAAGGGCTGATGGCCTTTTGCATTCAGATGTGCTATAAGGGATATATTCTGAGTGAATGGGTAAAGGTGCATCCACAGCAAAAGCACACCATGAAAACTCAATATTCAGACTGGCTGGGTGTTAGTTGGTCCCAAATGTTTATTTTTTTGTCAAATGGATACATTTCCTCTCAGATGAAGGACATAGCGGCCAAATTTGTAACTAGGCCACTAACCCATTCCATCAATAAATAGGGTTTATCTACCAAATTAGTGGTCTGGTGGTGTACTGGAACAGGGCGTCCTGGGAATGAGTAAAAATCTCCACCTGAATTATTATTTCAGTCCATCCCTGAACAAGGGCATACATTCTCAAGAGCACTCTGCCCTTGAAGCAATTTGGTTAGAGGAAAATGTTTTTTTTTATTATTAGTATTATTATTTTACTAACTTTGTGACTTATTATCTCGTAAACATCCAAATAATCACTGGGTAAATAGTGGTCATGGGTCTCACTGGTGTAGTACAAAAAAAGTACACTTATTATCTTTAAAAAGTTTTTCAAAACGATATGTGAAAGCTCTGGGATGGAAAAGTTCTATGCAAGTTATGATAACCTGTCCCTTTAGGCGCTGGAAGTGAGTGGACTACAAGACGCAAGACAGGCATCCAATAATAAGGTTTTCTCTAACTTGCCTCTGCCCTGGACAACTTGGCAGGAATTTGGAACGAAGACGAAACTCCAGCACTCTTTGACGTGCCTGCGGTATGACTTCAACATTCTCCTGAGCCGATCAACAGCGATTCCTGAAGTCTGCATCCCTGACAGTGTAATTGCCTCATGGAGCGTTCTCCCCAGCTTAAGGCAGAGTGCCTGTAATTAAGATTGGATGCCCAGGACCACCACCAGCACCCCTCAACTCACATACACACATACTCCACCATCTCCCAAAGCTGCTGTTGTCAAGGAGAGACTACGTCAGGAAGAGGATGCAAATGTTTGCAGTGATGGTAGCAGAGGATGGGGGGTGG
>JAPQRP010000009.1:15759048-15778231 GCA_037367295.1 Apogon hyalosoma | reverse complement strand
AGACCCACAGTGACTCTGGAGGAACTGCAGAGATCCACAGCTCAGGTGGGGAATCTGTCCACAGGACAACTATTAGTCATGTACTGCACAAATCTGGCCTTTATGGAAGAGTGGCAAGAAGAAAGCCATTGTTAAAAGAAAACCACTGGAAGTCCTGTTTGCTGTTTGCCAGAAGCCACGTGGGGGACACAGCAAACGTGGAAGAAGGTGCTCTGGTCAGATAAACCAAAATGGAACTTTTTGGCCTAAATGCAAAATGCTATGTGTGGTGGAAAACGAACACTGCACATCACTGTGAACACACCATCCCCACTGTCAAACATGGTGGTGGCATGTGTTAGAATGGTGTGTACTTTGGCACACTGCAGTTTTCAGTTTTTTATTTGTAAAAAAAAAAAAAAAAATCATGTATCATTTTTCTACTTCACAATTATATGCCACTTTGTGCTGGTCTTTCACATAAGATTCCAATAAAATATTTGTTTGTGCTTGTAGCATGACAAAACGTAGAAAAGTTCAAGGGGTATGAAAACTGCTGCAAGCCACTGTAGATCCAAGGAGCCAGTCAAACCATTTTTGATGAACATACTGACATCTTTGTTGAGAACTAAATGTTCACATAGTTTCAGTTGCTCGACCCAGTCTTAAAGTTGTTGAGCACTGTGAACCTTGAACTTGTGCTTGAGTTGAGATGAACCCCAGGCAGGTTGTCAGTCCATTACAAAGCCACTACACAGTAAATTGATGCCCTTACTTTCACCTTTGGGCATGTGGATCAACAACTTGCCTATCATCCCCAATGCTTTGGTGTAAGATTTCACAGATTGCAAATGAACAAAACATACTAAGATTATTTTCAAATACTTTATTGTTTCAGATTCAAAAGTTATCAATTCCAGTGTTTGAGGACTTAGTGCATTCTGAATTATGTAACAACAATCCAGGTTTTATTTACCCCCAGAAAAATTCCACTTGTAACCATTGGTAATATGTTTTATGGACATACTAATAAGGTGGAGTTATACTTATGCATTTTGAAGTGTGGGAATTGATTTCTACAGTACATCAACACTTGATTTATCAGTTCAGAAACTGTAACTGCCTGCAAAACATAATGCACAAGTATAAATCCAACTTTACACTCATAAACACAGATTTCTTCAGACACACACAGAATAATGCAGATCGGTGGAGTGTTATTTTACAGACGTGCGTCTGGAGTTTTGGAGTTTTCCAACTGCTGGTCAGACGGTGTTGCAGGGTCCAGTCATACTGAACTCAGGAAGGTCACAGCTGTGTCCCTCTCCTCCAGCAATTCTGCTGCTGTGGCATCCATCTTAGTTCTGGAGAAGTCATTGATGGCCAGGCCTTCCACAATCTTCCAGGACTTGTCCTGTAAAAGAAAGAGCATTATTTTCAAAGTGTCATTACAAACAATGTAACTGTTTTATATCCTATGCATTGACAAGTTAAAAAAAATTTAGTACACTGGCCCGACCCACATCTTTTCATGGTCCTACCACTTGCAGCATGTTCAGAAAATGTCTACCCAATATCCATTTAACCACTGAACAGCTAAACTAGTCAACAGTCGCTGTAGTGTTGGACAGAATTTTAGGTTCATTAGTCTTTACTTAATATTTGATTTGTGGTTTTTAAATCCATTTATTGAATTCATTAATTTTAATTACTTTGCACTTTTTTAAAGACCAGTTGGCTCTGAGCCCAAGTTTTATTTCTGGTTATGATGTTCTGGATTATCATTTACCATGTGACAATAAAAAACACCTTCTCCATCATTGTTCATTCTCAGAACTAAAAAAAAAAAAAAACAAAAAAAAAACAAAACAAAAAAACAATGACCCATGGACATCACCATGACAAGAAAGTAAAGGAAGACCACTTCTGAAACTGCAGCAAGCATTCACTGAGCTGACACCAAAGCATGTGCTTTGGTTTCATATGTTAAAGGGTCTTACCTTGATCTGGACAGGGAATGAGTAGATGAGGTCTTCTGGTACTCCATAGGAATTTCCAGAGGAGTAAACACCCATAGATATGAATTCACCCTGAAAAGGAAGATAGTATATTTCTTAGAGTAGTATCAGTTATCATGTTACTAAAAAGGGTTTTAAGAAGTTGTTAAATGTCAGATGCAGACTGTCCAAAATGAAGTTACCTCACTCTACTCTGAAGAATTTGGACTTCAGAATAAATATTAGATTAGCTATACTACTGGTAAATATGAAAATTAAGGCAGAGACACATCATCATGACACATCATGTTGAAGTGTGCATGCACAAATATGACAAGTACAGTAGGCCAATGTTAAACCAGAAATAAAAGAATGGAAAATGTACTTGTTAAAAAAGGACAATCTATATAGTTTTCTTTGATTTTAAAGAAGTTGGTTCAGATGCTAGTAGCTAGTGACTCTGAATACAAAAGCTGAGCATGGGGGGAGGGGCTTTGCTTTTTTGATAAAATGTGGCTATATGCATACATTTAGCTACTGTATCTCTGGCATGGTCTTTACCTCCGGGGTGCCTGTCCAGATGTCTCTCATGTGGTCACAGATGGCTTTGGCAGCAGACATGGCGCTGGACAGCTTCCTGGCCTTGATGACTGCAGCGCCCCTCTGCTGCACTGTCTACAATGCAGATGCATATACAGTAACATGAAACTAGTGTTCAAGAGCACATCACTGAGTCAGAATAAATGGTAAATTAACACTTAATTCATTTCTTGTTTTGCTTTATGATTAAAAAATAAAAGTCATCAGCAGCTGTTCTCAGGTCTAGATTCGGTTCCAACATTATAATTTGTGCAACATCAAAACACCAAACACTAATTACAACTTCATAGTTGAAAGGGTCCACTAAACAATCAAATTATGTTTTACATGTTCTTGTACAAATCTTAAATACCTGGATTTTTCCACACACATCTTTAATCATAGAATCATTATCACTATAGGCACCCAAGATCATTCTCACCATTTTAGTAGGCAACTAAATGTGAAATATTGCCAAAGTCTTACTTATAGTGGTGAGTATAATAAAAAAAAATCTTCTTCTTAATAATATTAAGTATAATAATTTAGCATTATCATGTTCCATTTCCTGTACAATTACAGTGGCTGCCTACAGAAACCATGTGCATTCGTCACAAACCAAATGATTTCTATTGAATCTAAATCTGTTCCACTTACA
Source organism: Apogon hyalosoma (assembly GCA_037367295.1). Lineage (NCBI taxonomy): Eukaryota > Metazoa > Chordata > Actinopteri > Kurtiformes > Apogonidae > Apogon > Apogon hyalosoma. The sequence continues at coordinate 15,775,018 of JAPQRP010000009.1, read as the reverse complement.
GCGATAAAGTCTCCTTTGAGCCAGGCATCATCCTTGACTGCATCAAAGCAGGCTAGGTCACTCCCTGACATGTTGACAAGGCAATGATGCACATCTGGGTACTGGGTGGACGAATGGTTGCCCCAGATGATCACATTCCTTACATGGGTGGCAGGAACTCCACATCTCATCGCCACCTACATCATCCAAGGGAACAGGACACATTGCAAATTTTAGTTGTATGGACTTTTACCACTGAACGTCTAGAGGTATAGCTTGTAAATAGGTTTAAGTGCAGTATGGAGTCTGATGGGAAGCACCTGAGAGCGAGCCCTGTTGTGGTCCAGACGGGTGAGGCAGGAGAAGTTTTCTTTAGGGATGGAAGGAGCAGACTTGGCTGCAATCAGACAGTTGGTGTTGGCAGGGTTTCCCACAACCAGAACCTGAAAATACACAAGCACATTTTAAAAATGCAGCCTATTTCTATAAGAACTTAAACATTGCTCATTTTATTGGCTGATGTATCTATGCATACCATACCTGAATTAATGTAATGTATTAGACAAAAAAAAAAAAATGCAAGCCTGACAAATTGCAAGTAGTGAAAACAATTCTACACTTTTGCTAAGAAATTACTGCAAGCAGCTGACAATCAGCAGGACTCATTGAGATGTGTGCTTATGGAGGTGACTTGGTGAAATTAACAGTTTACCTTCACAGTCTTCTTGGCATACTTCTCCAGAGCAGCTCCTTGGCTCTTGAAGATTGCCACATTAGCTTTGAGCAGGTCCTTCCTTTCCATGCCCTCTTTTCTTGGCATGGAGCCCACCAGGATGGCTGCATCCAGGTCCTTGAAGGCAACCTCTTCCTTGTCAGTGGGGACAATCTCTATGGAAGCAGAAAGAGAATATTCAGTGGTGCTTTTTGTAGTGCCTTAAACATTTACACTTTATGTTTAGCACCGAACAGCATTGGCGATTTTTGTAACGTATCTCCAGTGTCTCTACTCCATTTACTGCTACCAGACTCAAGTTGTGTGTATTTCATCTGCCTCAGCACAACTGCGCAAAAAAAAAAAAAAAAAAAGTTCTCACTCTTGTGTTTTCTGACGGTTTAAATGAATGAATAAAAGACCGAATTAAATGTTTACATACTTTATATAGATCAAAATGTTTTACAGTTAAAAACTTTATCATGTGAACCAGCTTCAGACGTTTTAGTGTTTTGATGTAAAAGGTCCATTTCTGCAGGATTTTTGCAGTAAGATGGCAAATAGAAGTGTTCTCTCATCTGTTTTTCTGATTAAATGAATGAGTAAACCATTAACTTAAGCAAAAGTGCAAAATAAAACTTTAACTACTCACCACCACCAAATTTTATCCTAGTTCAATGTTTGGAAGCAAACTTCATAAATGATTCATTCAATCTCAGACACACATAAGGTTTTGAAAATGTATTTTGGAGCTACACTCCATGTTTGACCAGTATTGTGCTGAATTGCTGGACCCATCTCAGTTCATGATCGTTGTCTTTGCTGCACAGTTGGTTAATACAGGGGCCTCTCACAGCCCCTGTCTAAACAAAGCAAAGGATAGCACCATTATAAGGGAAAAATTCCAGGTCACAATGGAGATGGCAGATAATGGCGCCTCACAACTGACATCACAACAGGAATAACAGTCATTGAAGAAAAAAGCTATGGTCCATATTAAGGGTCTCAGAACCTAAATTAGTTAAGTTAAATTAGTCCTTATATTTCCTTATAGTCCTAATATTTCAAATAAAAACCACCAGCATTCAGCACAAGATCAAAAGGGTTTGTGATTTAAATCCTATCAATCTGTATAAGCCTAAATATGTATTAACATATAGGCATTTCTCTAGCACAGATTCCTGGCTAAAAAAAAATAGAGGACTACACTGACTTCACCTTCTTAAAGTTATATGATTAAACAGCCACAGACCAACACAACCAGAAGTGCTAGACACTCCCTACAATAAAAGTTGAGCACTGAGACACACATCTCTACCTGTTTAATGAAAAATTCCAGTCAGTGCTACTTCATTTAATCTCTAAATATCTTCCACAAAAAAGTCAAATCCATGTCCTTAAAATGTACAACTATACGTGCAATATGCGAGGAACCTCAAATTGTTACCTCTCAGAAGTGGGAGGGCACAGTCCTGCAGCTCCATGACAACACCTTCCAGAACTGGCAACATGGGTGTTATGTCCAAGAGGAGAAGGATAATTGGCTTTGAGGAGGAGGTAAGGATATGAGCAATGAGATCAATGGAATGAGATGGATGAGACTCAAATCATGCTGAATTGTAGCACGCATAAATTATTTGAACATATGACATGGATACGGACATGCAGATTTACTTGAGAGCACAGAGAGAAAGCCTAAGCCATGTGGCTCACTGACTACAGTGTGTGCCAATTGGATCAAGTGGTTTAGAGTTAGCTTAAGACTGCTGGCAGATTTCCATTTCATTGACTTCAAGGACACTCCCTGCTAGATTCAGGTGGGGGAAGTGGCAGGTGCAGTCTGGTCAATGTCACTCTCAGATATAAAAAGGACCAATTCAGGGTCATTTTTTTGGACGATGTCCAGCAGATGCCTGTCAACAATGCATCCAACACTGAATTAAAGGATGGGAGTGTGATACATGAGCACAACAAAGCCGCTCTTTACCTGTTCTTTGCCGAAGACATCTCCTTTGGCAATGCTGAACAACAGGGAATAGGCAATCTGCCCAGCCGCCCCAGTCACCAAAACTCTGATAGGCTCAGACTGCAAGACACAAACCAAAGAATAGTGTTATTAGCGGTGATAAAACGTGGGAAAAAAAAAACCCAACTATGGCCTGTTTAATAAACTTTAGTTATTTAGCCCAGTGTGACCTCCGGGTTTATTCTTGTCTCCAAAATGTGCTAAACCAGAGGGCAGAATAAAAATAGACTCCATGCCTTCCATACAGGACTTAGCATTACATAACAAAACTAGGATATACTTAGGTTGTCAGGTTCATCGCCATCTTTATATTCAACACATTCAGCCCTTCAGTCCTAAAGACATAACCACAACCATTTGCAAACCTATAACATTACTGTTCAATAATGGCCGAGTGAAGTTTTAATAAATCCAAGTCCTGTTTCTTGAGGTGCGCCATGCTGTGAAAAGTAATACTGGTGCTGTAAAAATTGATTTGCATATCTGACGATGACGAACTTGAAGTTTGCATATGGTTTACTGTATCTTAAAAACTGTTGTGTTATTCTTCTGACAACAGAAAAAAATACCGGTATAATTCCTAGCTGTACTCACCATGTTCACGCGAAGAACTGAACTGCTCCTTTCCGTCTGATGCTCGCCCGTATTTAAGCCCTCTTCTTATCACGACACTTTTAACTGTTTGACAGCAGACCGGCAATCAAGGTAGTTGTAGTTTTTCATAGCTATTGTACTACTTTGCAAAAAGTCGAGCATGTTGCAACAAGTCACACTGTGGAGTCGTTGGTAAGCTATTAATATTGATACGAGTTTTAACTACGCATTACCAACCGGTTATATTAGAAATATATAGCCGTAAAGCAAAGTGGCTGGTAAACACGCTGTCACGGTGTAGCTAGCTGTTAGCTAGAAGTTAGCCCAGCCATTGAAGACGCTAATAGTAGTTGCTAAGCGACCTGTGTCCAGCAGCAGCATAGCCGACTAGCATTGAGCGAACTGCTGTGTGTTATGTTACTTAAGCTTAGCGTTACCTGTAGAGATAGGAACAGGTGGATAAAACACGTGTAATCAGACATTGTTATCTTCAATACAACTCAACGTAAGCGTATCGAACAAAACAGGTGACATATTATTGCTTTAAGTGAAGGAAGGGTTGAAGTTTGGACATTGCTAACTACTTCGGTTGAACAGCGACTGATGTTTTAAACTAAGTTATCCTTAAAATGAGCGTGAAACTGATCACACGGGTTGGCGACTGAATATTAGCATCTAATGCCACTGTGAAAGAGCGAGGACGGATCAACAGAGCCGAGGCAATAAAGGTAGAATTGTATTTTTTGTGACCTATTTCTTGCTCCCTGTTTTCCTTTTCTCCCTCTCAGGTCTGTATTTCTGTGTATACGTGTGACTAACTAAAATTATCTGTGGTGTGCCAGTTGCAGCGAAATTAGCTTCATTTTACCAGAAGATTTGAAATGTTTGCTTTGCTTTAAATTTAGCTCTTTTAACTATCAAAGACATATTGCCCTAAATCATGGGCTCACATAAAAAACACATCTTATCATAATACCAAGTGCATCACTGAATATCTTAGGCATGTAACTAAATGATCTGCTTCAAAAAGTCTGTTTTCACAGAAATGGTCTGATCAGCTGTTTTCATAGTAGTCTGTCCATCTTTAGCTCCTAAGTGAGGGAGTAAAGTGTTTCACTTGAATATCTTGTTTTTGGCTGAGAGGACCACAATAGAAGCTCAGTGTTACGTGAGCATGTGCATCAATATTTTATGACCTCATTACAGGCTCATTACATGACTTGAACAAAATGCAGGAGAGATTATGTTACATCTGACTGGTGTTGTCACTTCTGGCTGTCATGGCTGTCTCAGAGGTTAGAACTGAGTACAAATGGCTGAAATAGTTTATTAAATTATACGTTTACCTTGTGTATGAGTTCTACGCTATTGTTTATTGCACAATTTTGCACCAAAGTACCAGCTTTATTGATATAATATTACTATATAACATATCTTCTAGATTATTTGTGCTCATGGGTGCTTAATGTGTGTTTACCAAGGATAATTCTCAAATATAGCTTTTATTGAGACAATATACAGATGAATGACTATGGAAAAGCCAATATATAGCATGTTAGTAAGGTGTTGAACCCAGTGTGAGGAATTTTTTAATTCAAAGACACGTCACTAAATGAACATCATGATTGAATTGAGACACCAGTGAAGATAAGTTTCTACTTGTAAGGCAAAAAGGGTTTATGTTTAGTTTTTGCAGTGTTTATGAACTGTGGTGGGTGATACACAAGTTGGTGTTAAAAAGGCCCAGCTACTGAATGTTTAGGCTGTTGCAATCTTTTGTAAGTTACTTTCTAAATAAAATGATGTTGAGATTTATCTGGTTGTATTAATTGATGAAAATATGGTCATATGCAGTACTATAAAAAATGAATATGACATGCTTTGAGAATCTTCGCCAGATGAGTCTGTGTCATGGTCCAGAAACAGCATCACTGTGCCTTACTATGATTACAAGTCCGTTAGCTACTGGAGGAATGAACACCATTCTTATAGAATAATTTCTCTCATTTGGTGTACTGATGATGTTTTCCAGAGGTGCTCACTTGAGTTGAGATCCCATGACTCTGAAATCCTTTGGGTCACCAAGGGGTCTCTGAATGTACAGTTGTGCTGCCTTACAGTTTTATTCTAAAAGTGTAGTTAATACATTTTTCAAAAAGCTCAACTATTCTAGCAGAGTAGATATGTTATTTACTCACAAGTCATTTTGTGGGGCAAATCCAAGGATGTGATTTATTTGGTATCTGTGCATCAGTCTACTGAAGGTGACTCTGACCTTTGACCTTTAGAGGAGGTGTAGCCATTGTAGCTAAGACAAAACACCACTAAATAATAATAAATGTAATATGCAACTTATCAATAGGTTCACAATTTGATATCAGTCGGTTAAAAGTATGACCCCTACCCTTTCTAGTGGTTGTCTGGTGTCCTGTTAATTCTTTCCACCTCATCTGTCTGTAGCACTAATGGTAGAAATTAGCTCAGCCTTAGCAACCAATCCAAGGCCAATTCTGTCTCCAGCTGCCATTGACAGGGACAGACATTCCCTCTCCAATAGGCTCTGTGTGCGATACCCTGATTCAGAGCTGTTTGAAGCAGCTGCCACAGGCTGGCACTGTTCCTCTCAGCTCCTGTTACATTTTCCCCTCAGTAAAGGCATGTGCTTGTGTATGTCATGGGGGTCAGTGAGGAACAAACAGGTGTCAGCTGGCACAGTCCTGTGTGATCACATTGTGGATATATTATGTCCATTTTAACCACCTTAAACTATTCGTATACTGCTTTTCTAATTCATTTCTAGGAGAGAGAACAAACAAGGCTTGGTGTTATTAGTGGGGAATGCTTCACAGACCAGTCAATTGCTTGGCTGATTATTTTGGGCAATAAAATTACATTGAGATTCTCAGAATCGGGTGAATATGTTATAGCATCAGTAGGCCTATATCACAATTACTTGAGCTAATCACTATAATTTTGCATAAGCATGAAAATAATTTTATTCATCTGTATAAACACTCCTGGATGACAGTAAACAGTATTTTTCCCATTACTATTTCTACACCTATTACACACTTTGTGATTTGACTGGAGCTCTAGCCTACTACTTTCTGTTTCATTACATATTTTGTATATGAAAGGTATTTATTTAAAAACTGCCTTCAGCTATTTTTGTTGGCAAACCTTAAAATGTAAAAATAAATGCATTTTTTATTTATGTATTCCATTGTTCACTGCAAGTAAATAGTTCTTCTGTGTGTGTATATGTAAACTATCATTAGGCTTATTATTTAATAATAGTATAATATGAGCAGACAAAAGAAGAGCTTAATTGTTTATTGCAGTTATTTGTATGACAATTATTTATCAACTAAAATGTCATTATCATGACATCTGTACTCACCAGGCAGTGATTGTTTTAAACAATAATTTCCAACACATCTTCTGTTTTTTTATGTTGTTCTCTGATGTTAAGTGCACTAAATCTAGGGCTGAGTTAGGAAGTGTCAAAATGTTCTTTTCATTTCTGTTGGTAATGATCATGGTGAAATTTTTTGCAGATTTTTGAGCATGAATGGATAGAATTCAGAACCATTATAATGATGCTTTTGTAAAATGTTAAACGTCAAAATATTCAGTAGTAAAATTAGAGCTGCTGTACCCTGCTATGGAAAGAACACAAACTTTTACAAGCCTCTGTGTCATGAAAAGGAGTAGAGCAGTAGAGTCATGTCTGACAGAATCTGATCAGCCATTCCAGCTGTCCATCACACACCTGAAAACACCACTGATTAGCTCAAAATCAATTACAATATGCTGGGGGTGGGGGGGTGGGGCAAATATAGAGACATTTGTTGATGATGATGTTAAGTAAATAGTTTAACCATAAAAGACCAAATAATTTCTGATGATATTTATCCTGGTATTATTGAAAATTATTGTTGTCAAATGATTCAAATTTTTAATCAGATTTATCACAGGGTTGCTGTTGATTTATGTTGATAATCACGATTAAATATCATTCATTTTTTTATCTACATTAATTGTGTTTCATTTTGTATGAGCAAACAGACTCAAGAAAGAAGGCAATATAAATGCACTTAATGTGTTTGTTAAACACCTTTAACAGTTTCAACAAAACCTCTTAAAAAACTGCTCCGTCTCATTATTTTTGTACTCAGATTTCCCATCCAGGTGGCCAACGTGCTGTTTAACATCTTCCATCTTTATGGCTTGGTTCTGCTGCCTGTCACTGCTGGATCAACTGCCCATTTGTGCATACACGATGGTAACTCTACTTGGACAAACTGCTCCGAATGAGTTGCCAGAGATGTTCAAAGTCAGTCTGCGCTGCAGATGGGTTAATTACGTTAAAATTTTTAAGCAGATTAATCATGGTGATGGATTAATCCGTGTTAACGTGTTAATTTTGACAGCCCTATTAAAAATGTATTGCAGTAATTGTTGTCAAAATGTTATTGCCCAGGCCAAACTAAAACTTTATTCATTATTCTGTCATAAGATTTAACATTTTTTGTCACTCCTTGTACCTAACAGACAGAATATATCTACTAGAGTGTGAAAAGAGTATGTGCAAACATTAGTATTAAATAATCATGTGAAGTCAGCAATGCCAAAAGATAAAAACATGATACTGACACTGACTATTGACTATCAGTATCCCTACACTCTATTTAATCCATTTCAGTTGACCAAAATGCTTCATTGCCCACATTCTCTAAACTATCCAGTAGCTTTTTGTGTTTTCAGGATCTTTCTTACTTGCCTCCTTAATGAACTGAAAGTTGGCAGTGTCTAGTACTTTTAAGCCACAAAAGAAAGCTGCCATTGTTGGTTGTTGTTAAAAACATAAGCTTTCCATATCATCACGTTACATTTGAGTAGTTAAGACTCCTCTGTTGACATGGGGGGAGGGAGGGATTAGGCTTTGTAAAAAGGAAATCGGAATGAGACCAAAAACAGCAGCGACACACATGATAATATCTGGTGCCAGTTTGCCATGCCGGCCTGATCCTTTCTGTGTGTGCTGTGAAAACAGTCAGCATTGTGGGTGTTTTGTCCCGCCTACCCGCCAAAACCTGGAGCCCCATAGAAGTGATGAGGGTGGGGAAAGTTCACACATGCACAAATCCACATACATATGGAGTTGGAACATACTTGGAGTTCAGGAGCAGCTCTCTTTCTGATTTTTTTCATATACACACAGACTCTCTCCAAGTACTGGAAATGTTGATGGGTGTGTGTAGTGGTATGAATTGCTGCACACTTCTCAGTACAGACCTTGTCTCCTCTGCTGACCTGCCCTTTGTCCACTTCACCTCCTCCTCTTTTTGTGTACTCATCGTTTCCACTCCCTCTTCTCCGCCCTTTCTGTCCTCTTCTCTCTTTATCTGCTCATGCTCTTCCACTTGTCCCTGCAGAGTGCACCTGAGTGACCCTGTTACATTTGCAGCTGGAAGGCAGATAGCCCAGCACACCCAGCGGCCTCAGTATCACCCTCTTATCTACTTCCCTAGACCAAATAGTCCTCACAGTGTACTAGCAGACCTGTTGAGATAGCATGTTACATTTACACGCATACACACACACACACACACACACCCACCCACACATATAAACACAAACACAACACACAAACGTAGCAGATAATGACATCATCTCCACTGACATCTTCCATCTCTGTGCCATCAACCCGTGTACTACATGGTGGGTTTGTGTCTTAAGTTATCATGTTCTTGTCTTGCATTTCCTGATGAATCTGTAGATGAGATATATCAGCTAGTTCCTTGTTCTATTTGTACCTACATTGCTGCAGACAGAGGCTATGCTGTTTTGAAAATGACCTATTGTCTTGTCCTCCAACTTGTTTTTAGTTGCAGTAACTATGATAATCCACTAGGTGTCAGTATGTGTCCTTAGGTAGATACTGTCAGTGGACGAAAGTAAATATTACTTGGAAAATTGATTAATTGACTTGTGTGGAAGGCTGTTAGAACATGTCTAACTGCAGCAAATCTAGTCTCAGGTTTAACACCTGACTTTATGGCTTCAACATCACTTTAAAATTGTTATAGTTACATCACAAGTGTTGAAATCTTGGCACGTTTAGGCAGTACAAAAATAAAATACAGGCAAATTGAACTGGAAAATGAACTCACTTGTACTTAGAATCATATTTTTTTTTCAAACAAATTGAATTCTGTCTGTATGTTTTCTTGATAAATTAGTACTTGTTCAAGAGCTTGAGTTGGTCATTTGCAACTTGTATTTTGAAATTTCTTTATTTAATTTCTGTATGGGAGACATCACATTTCATTTATATGTACCTTATTAGCAGTTATTTATTACATTAACATTTTTTTCACAGCTGTTTATTCTTTTAAGCAGAGCACATTTTTAAATTGGCTTTCTTGAACTGGGAAATGATGAATTAATTGCCTCCCAAAGTAACTTGTCCTATTGTTATTATGTGACTGTGCTACTTTTAGGGTAAGGTCTAGAGGAATAAACTGTCCATTTTTCTACCTGGATAGACAGTATATACTTTTTCTGTGTTTCTGTCTTTTTGTTTTGTCTGTGTTTGAAACCTGAGGGAGATTTTGTGTGTGATCAAGTGTTGGCTTAACCAAGCCTTCAATCAAAAAAGAACGCAGACCTCTGCAAACACACCGACCAGCTTCTTGGCACTGATGCAGAACTATTCAATTAAATCTCTTAATATACACACAGCGAGGCGTTCTCTGAGGTGTGTTTCTTCCTCTGAGTGAGCTTCACCCTCACTTTGCCACACTCGCTCTCCCTGAGGTGTTTGCATAGGGAAATGGTCCGTGAAATGGATTTGATGGAATCAAAATTCATATTAAGACAAATACATATTTCAGAGTGGTTGATGGACGGATTGATGGGGCTGTGTCTTCATTTCAGCTGCATGTCACCACTCCACCTGATCTTTATCAGAAACACTAATATGAAGGATCATGGCTTGACTTGTTTCGGAGAGGTAGGGAGTTATCGTGTTATGACTTTCAAAGATTCTTGGTGAGTGTCTGAAGCTCTTTTTGTACAAATAGAGTCCTTGAACGATGCGGTTGGTGTTCTTGTAGAACCTGCTCTTTTCTCTGTGGTCACAAGGGGGCAACAAATTGCCACGTGTTGACTGCATCTATTTTCAGTCTGAACACTCACTCTGTATTCCCTCTGATGTTGACAGCAACAAGCACTTAAAAAAAAAAAAAAACTCAGTGAAGGATGACCAAAAATGCTGCAGCAACAGTATCCTGAATCCACAGCCAGTTGATGTGGTGGGCAGCAAACTCACATTGGAGAGGTTGAAAGGTGGTTCATGTTTTTATCATTACTGCTGTTGTTTTTGCATAACAGGGCTGGCAGACAAACTCCCCCTGACCCAGCCCACCCAACCCACCTTTCATTAACCTCAAAACCCAAATCCATCCAACTGGACCAGTGATGGTAACTTGCTGCCGATGCTGGCGGTCACACCCCTCTGCACAGCCATAATGGGCCGTGGCACAATTGGGGGCCACGTAACCGACAACATTCCTGGTCCTTCCAAGAGGCCGGTTGCCTGCAGGTTACCAGCAATGCCGCTTGTCCCTGTTTGTCTGCACTCACTAAAAGGAAAGAATGTTTTCCCCCACAACATGGCTGTGTGGGGATTAAGGCCCATTCTGAGTGGCCCCGGGTCGTGCAGCAGATGTTAGCCAGGATAGTGCTCGTTGCCGTGCCGACGCTGAACCAGCGGGATCGGCCTGCCCAGACGACGTTAAGCCTGTGTACATGTATAGGAGGGTATTTGGTGGTGGTGGTGATTGTGGGAGCCTGTTACACTTTAAAGGGAATGCTGGTGGGAAATTTGTCACAGTGGTCACACTAATTCATCTTTACTGTTTCTGAAGATCATAGCGCACACACACATATGTAGAAAGCTGAAGTGCTTCACATGCTGATTATGCCTTCTTGACAGATAATGGCATGAATGCATTGTTAAGTACATTGCAGAACTATTTTGTTGTGTGGTCAGCCATTACATCAATGTGAATTTTAGAGTAGCATGAAGCATTCTCGTCAAAATCACTTCACTTGCGTTTAAGTGGTTTTACTCCTTAGATAACCTTTTAAATAAAGATAATAAAGATGTGTGACTGACATAAAAAATGGATGGATGCCAACATTAGACACTTTTAGTTTTGTTTAGATACAAAAACTTCATATTTAAGTTTTATAATAAATACAGAGGAGAAAATTGCAATGAAACTCAAAAAAAGTACAAAAGTAAAGAATTCAATAGTCAGATTCTAAGCAGCTGGACACCAAAATAGACTTTTTAGATAGGATTTTTGTCAAAATACTTGTGAGCACTACATTGTGGAGAAACTAAGTGAAGCAATGAATTTCCTGTCCGTATGTCTAGCTGATCTTTTAGTATTTCTTGCTTCCTAATGCCTACTGTAACCATTTACCTAAACGTTGTGAAATTGGTTTAAGTTGTACACAGGGGTTGAGGTTGTGTGTCCTTAGATGTGAAAGATGAGCCTGTTCTTTTTGCGTCAGACAGGTGTGACTGCAGGGTGAATGTGTTTAACATGGGGCCTGATGGAGGCCCCTGTGGTACTCATAACCGTCAGGCTCAATGGAAAGAGGATACAGGATCTGACAAGACATGACTTGACCCAGTGGTACAGGCAGAGCCCCACTATTGTCCTGAATAAACAGCAAAAATCAGAGTTGTAGAATGTCATCTTTGTCTGTGCATGTGTGTTTGTAAGAGAGTGTCTCTGTGTGCGGGGGTGTGTACGTCTGTCAAAATGAGGTGAACAAGCAACTTCTTGGGGGCAAATGGAGCACAGCACTGAAATAAGCAGTGTGTTATTGTGAGTGTGTCTAAATTCAGAGTGTGTATGGTGTCTTGGGGTGCAGGCTATGTTGTTCAAGTTCTATAATGACTGTACTCTTCAAGGAGGAGTGCTGGGCAGGCCTGTACTGTTTTTATACCCCGCTGTTTTTTTGGGCTGTCTGACAGATAGGCTAGAGGATAACCACATGTGCACATTTTTTATTTCATGTTTTTGTCTCAAACTATGGTAGTACTTTGATTGATTCCTTACAGCAGGTGACAAATAACACAGCAGCAGATGGGAAAATGAAAAACCACTAAGGTCAACCGTATTACATAACATGTTATATGTTAAGTAATAATTCAACTTTATACTCTTAGCCAAAATGTTGTGGTACAAATTGCAGTGCACTGACTTTGCCAACAAGTAACAGTTTGTTAACACAGTATGCTGTGAGTTTGGAGATATTTAAGTCTTCAAACACAGCAAGACAAGGACTCCACACTTACACAACACTTTACTTAATCCTGGCAATTTAATTAGGCATGTGAAGTATTAAATTAAACAAAAGTTATTTGTAGGAGATATACAAATTAAGGTTATTTTATCAAATTGTATCTGAAAAAGGAAGATCACTGCATTTCAGTCTTCAGCCAATATTTCCATTAGAATCCTGTGTACTGCAGTGCGGTACTGAAAAGGTATAACACTAATAAGTCAAAAATGTAAAATTAGTCTTTTTTTCCCCCAGCAACGAGATGTCCTCTTAAACCAAGAACACAAAGAGTTTTTCTGTATTTTTTAAAAGAGAAAACAATTCTGCTTCCTACATCTGTCCATCTCTTTATTATGTGTTTTGTGGTTCTCAAGAGGAAAGGTGAAGGTATGAAAACACATCACCTTGACTTCATGGCCAAACAAAAGATGCCTTTGACCCACAGTGATGAACTATGATAGACATGTGCTAGGCAGGGAATAAGAGCTGAGAGGAGACGATAGAAAGGATTCTTATTTCTACTTCTAGACAAGAGGGTACTGCAGCAGGGGGAGCTGGGAGATATGACACCAGTGTCCACCTCTGAGGTCACACTAAAGATTACAAACCTCTTGGTCCGAGTGCCATCAACGTCCAGCCGCTCTGTGCCATGTCAACCTGTCACAGAGACCAGCCTGCTGAGAGGTGTCTGAGGTGTCATGGCCTTGACTGAGGGGTGACAGACAGCATGTGTGTGAGTGTGTGACAGGGAAATAAGACCACTGAGAAGTCTAGGGGACGTTCATAGTGACCTTTCCTTCGCCAGGGTCCATCTCGCTCTGTGCATCTGACAACAACTTTAAAAGAACCTCCTTTTTCTGAGCCCTTGACAGGTCTGTGCATGTGGTTGCATCGTCTTCAATGTTTATGTGAGGCTGGGTAAAAGTTATACAAAGTTTAAACTCAGCTGTATGTTTCTCTGTGCACATTCGCATGCTCACATATAATATTGCACAATTTATGTTGGTTTTGATCCCTCACACTGGCACAAAATGTTATGTACTTCTCATGCTGATTTCAACCATGTCTTAGACATTACATTCATATGTAGTTTAACAATTTTTATAGTTTGGCCAATGAAAGCACTTGCTTAGGGTTAGAAACTGTATCAGGATTAGGTTTAATCTGCAAATATGTTCTCAAAAATAACACAGTATATTTAGTTATATTCAAACCAAACCGTGATACTTGGTGGGCATTGGTACGCAAGCTGTAAGCTCTGGTGACAAAATCCTGGATTCTGTATATCCGCCATCCACCTCCTACTTGCCACCTACTGAGTAAGAACCCAGGTAAAACACAAAAACATTCACTGGCATGTGGAAATACCTGTATATTCATGAAATTATTATATCTTTGTTACACATACCTTGACATTGTACATATCCATGATTTGTAGAAGAAACGGTATCAAAAATGTTTTTCAGATTTATAACAATTTCTGGATACAACATCTGAGATGGTCAGTGTCATTTTACTGTACATATCATTAGCTTCATAGCATAAATGTCAGATTTTTTCAGATCATAGCCAATGATGCAAAATGAAGTAGCAGTGTTCCTAAAGTAAATGTGTGCAGATACCACAATTTGGTCAAAAAGTGACTCGGACATGAGAATGCTATGAGGATAATGATATGTGGATCTGTGGTCAAAATGTGAGAGTTGACAAGACGATAGCTTTGTGACGGTTTTATAAGAGGAAAATACAACAACAGAAACAAAACCACAGCCAGCATGACATGTCACAGAGGACAGATGCTGAAGAGGCAGATAGTCCCTGGGAAGCTCTTTGAAGTCTGCCATCAATTGTGTTGCTGGTTTGGAAGTATTGTCTTTCCTGGCCCTGGGCATAGCTGCAGGGCAGATGCACTTTGCTTTGAGTAAAACACTGCCCAGGATTAGACCTATTAGCTGAACAGAAAAAAAACACAGCAGTGGTTAGATTAGGTCCAAACCTGGAAGTTTTAGGGTTGAATTGATTTACTGGATTGCTGAAAAATTGACAGTTTGTACGTGTGTGTGTGTGTGTGTGTGTATGTGTGTGTACCAACCAGTTTCTGCCTGATTAAGACCTGATTGAACATTTTCATCCAAACATCTCAGGTCTTCGACTTTTCTCAGGCAGTCATTACTGGAGCTCTGTTTGTGTTTCTGCTCCAGGCATTGGGTAAATACCTCTGCTGGAGAAGGTTTTCCCCCCATTTCCCACCTTCCTCCCTCCATTACCTCCTCTAATGACGTTTACACATCTGCTTAGAAGAGCCTCCACTCATCTGTCTGTCTCCCTGTGTCTTTCTCCTCTCCCTTTCTCACACATAGACACTGATGCTGCATGAATATGTAAAAAATGCAATTCTGATTATTTCTGTCACTCAGTATAATTATACAGGGACTTCACTTACTCCAGTAGCATAATTAAAACACATAATACACAAGAGCAGCAAAGATTAACTGTAAAATTGATTAGTGCAAATGATTTTGCAACTATTTTTGGTTAATCATATAGTGATATATTTATTTTTTCAAATAAAAATGCAAAACCTTTGATTGTTCTGCATTCATAAATAAGACATTTTCAGGGATGTAACTTTTAGGAAATTCCATATTTTTGCAAGGCATTTCCTTCTCCTTATCTGAGAGGAAAAAATGCAAGAACTTGTCATTTGCAGTTTGTATAGATGTGTTCAGGTGGAATTTGCCTTCAGTATCTACATTTGACAGCTGGGTTTTGTAGTTGTGTATATTTCCCACAGAAACCCCATGCACCTGCTAAAGAAATGCAAACTTCATGGTTCTGCCCAAACTACAGAGAACCACAAATATCAAAACAGACAAGAGATAGATGTTAAAAAGGAGATGATTGAAGATTACAAACTTTATATGTCTATGATTAAAAACTGACAAATTTTTTAAAAATTCTTAAATTGGTGATTTTCTTACACTTACTTACATTTAGTTCTAAAGAAAAACATAAACAGTGTGTTAATTCTAAGTCTTAGTTGCAGGTGTTTTATCTCATTAAATATATCTGTGTTTCTGTGCATTTCTTTTTGCTGTAATACTGGTATGTAGGTTTCTTCTTCTTTTTTGGATACATAAACTTTTCAACTCCTCACCTCCACATGCCCTCTAAAGTTTGAATAGTACTTCAAGTGATCTACTGGTTTCTTTTACACACACACACACACGCATGCACACACATACACACACACACACACATACACCAGTATACTCACTCAAGCACATACA